>CM052700.1:17548002-17640002 GCA_028551405.1 Uromys caudimaculatus
ATGAAAAAAGAGATATTATAACAGGCACTGAGAAAACTCAGGGAATCATAAATACATTTGCTACAAGTCTTTATTTCACCCAAGAAACCACAGGCTTCCCTAAGCTTGGAGCACAGAGTGAGAATGACTTCCAAGCAATTTTTTTTGAAGCCAGAGAATGTTTAGAATTGGATATTCTCCAATGGAATTTTCCTTTAATGAATGCGAAATGACTTTTCCTACTACTTCCCAGAAGTTTCTATTTAAAGTTTATTTTGTCAGATTAGTTTTTCAGAAAGGTATCAGTCTGAAGTTTATTTTGGCAGAATAGTTACAGCTGTTTGTTTCTTAGTTCTATTTGCTTGAAATATCTTTTCAATCTTTTCCTCCTAAGTTCTTTTAGATCACTTTCTAATGTCTATTAAAATTCATTGACCAAGATAACTTATAAAAGCAAGTGTTTATTTTAGGCTTAGAGTGCCAGAAGTTTGAAACCTTCCATGATGATGGAGAAGGTCATAGTAGAATAAATGATAGCTCACATCTCAAATCACAAACAGGAAGCATAGCAAGCTAACTCCAAATGTAGTGAAGTCTTTTAAAACGTAAAAGCCTGCCTCCAGTGACATGCTTCTTCAGCAAGACCACAATTCCTAACCTTCCTTAAAAAGCCACCAACTGAAGACCAAGAAGTATTCAAATGCTTAAAACTTATGGTGTACATTTGATTTAAACCACCACAGTAATATACTTAGTGTTGAGCTGAGATTTTGGAAGCTTATGAAATGAATTTCTTGGAGGCTTATTAAAGAAAAGCAGAGAAAGTAAATGCATTCCATCTGACTATCACAAAAAAAAAAAAACCCAGAAAAGCAAACAAACAACATAAACAGTGAAGGCTTAGGTTTAAAATAAATCTCAAGAGATCTGCATAAATAAGAAATACTGTTCATAGTATATTTCCAATTATCACCCCAGTCTTTGTTTCAGTCTCTTCTGCAGGATGGTCTGACAATTTTTTAGAACTTGGTTCAATAGCCAAAGAACCAATGGAAAGGTATGAGTATCTTATACCAGAATATCTTCACTCCTACCAGGATGGATATGTTGCATTCTCCAAACCATTTTTTTTTTTGGAACTGAATAATGTGAATTATACATATGAAGAAGATGAAAAGGAGCAGATATAAATATACCCTTCCTTCTTTTATAAATTATATTGTTTTGTTGAGTGTTTCATCCTAGTTGGTTTTTATTCTAGCTTAAGAATTATAGTGTTAAGCAAAGTATTTCCTCTGCACTAAAACAACCTCTTCTGTAGGGAGTCTCTTGAAAACTCAGGAAGTTAATAAAACTCACAAGTCAAAAAAGTTCATGAAATTTACAAGATGCACAAGGACCCCCCGCAAACTTATATAAGCAGTAATAATTGCTGGGAGAGGTCACTCTCCAACCAGCTGAGCTGCCTGTAAGTTATGTAGGGAGCTCCATGATAAGATTTCAGGAGTCTATCACCAATGCTAAGATAAGCTTTCTGGTTATGCAGCTGTCTTTGAGATTTCTTCTTTACTATTAGTAACACCTTATTCATATTCATGTAAATTTTCCAATAAGGTACTCGCTATGCTTGCAGACAGAAATCTAACAAAATTGTCTCCCAAGAGGCTTCATCCAGAAGCTGATGGAAACAGATGCAGAGACCCACAGTCAAACATCAGGCAGCCTGGGAAGTCTCTTGGAAGAACAGGGAATGTGACTGAGTGAGGATACCACAAGAAGACCTACAGAATCAACTAACTAACCTGGACACATGGGCCCTCACTCAGACTGAACCACCAACCAAAGAGCATGCAGGGACAGGACCTAGATCTTCTACATATTTGTAGCAGATGTGCAGCACAAATGGAGCAGGGTCTGTCTCTGACTCTGTTGCCTGCTACTGGATCCCTTTACCCTACCTGGACTGCCTGGTTGGGACTCAGTATAAGAGTATTGGCTTAGTCTTTTAATTTTTTATTCTTTCAGCTTTTGGTGATGGCCTTCATTCCTTACCTACAAAATAATCAACCAACCAGTATAATACACAAATGTATAGATGCATAGTTATCCATTGAGGATACTTTTGAGAGTCACTGAATATTTCAGATATGTCTCACTACGAAATGATCATAACACATTTGCTCTCCAGTTTACAGAGAATCATGAGAGTGATTAAGTCAAACAGCAATGATAGAAAAATAGAACAATCCAGCCCTCCCTCAAACTATTTGGACTGTGAAGTCAGTACAGATTGGTTTGACTCAGTTTGCAGAGGATGAGATGTGAGGAACAGCATGAAGAATGACCCAAGACTAATATCTGAAAAGCTGAAAATGATGAAAGAAATCAGTCATTTTCTTTCAGTAAAACAGATAATCAGATTACTTACTCACATAATACGTAATGTAAAGTAAAACACTTGTGAGAAAATATTTTTAAAATACTGAACAGTCTCTTTGAAATTGTTTTTTAAAAACTCAACAACTCTTGGACCTACGCACTATATTTTTTAATTAATTAATTAATTTTATGTGTAGAGATATTTTGCCTTCATATGTGTCTGTGTATTATATGTGCTCACTGACTGTGGAAGCCAGAACAGGACGTCAGACCCTAGAACTAGTGTTATGATCTGTCATGTGGGTTCTGGGATCCCACCCAGGTCCTCTGAAACAGTAGCCAATGCTCATAACTGCTATGGTGAATTGAATGAGGTTGGCTCTAAAGACTCATGTAATTGACTGCTTGGTCCCCAGGGGCTAGAACTGTTTGGGAAGAATTAGGAGGTGTGGCTTTGTTGAAGGAAGTGGTTCACTAGGGGTGAACTTTGAGCTTTCAGAAGCCCATGCTATTTCCAATTAGCTTTCTGTGTCTCGTGCTAGCTGGTCAGAACTAAGTTCTAAGTTACTTCTCTAGCCCCATGCCTGCTGCCATGCTCCCTGCCATGCGTGTCATGGACTCTAGCTCTCTGAAACCACAAATTCTCAATTTAAATGTTCTTTTTCATATATTCCTCTATTCATGACATCATGTCAAAGCAACAGAAAAGTAAGAAAACAATGAAGCTATCCCTTCAGCCTTCCTCCCCAAATACGCACTATATTTTAAATCAGACACTTTAATGCAATACCACATTCTTTTATGAATGTCATAGTGAGCATTTGTGGGAATCTACACCCAAGAATACAAATTTGAATCATTTCAAGGATTTAATGAAAGATTTGAATAAATATTATTCATATATTATATATCACTTCTCAAATTTTAAACTTTTACTAGTGTATGGATGAAAAGAAGAAAAGAGACATTATTGTAAGGGTCATCTTGCCCCTTGTGTGGAAAGTTCTCTACCTGGGCTTGTAGTCTACAACAGCATGAGCTTCTAAGTCTGTGGTTTCCTGTGTGGTTTAGTACAAACATCTTAAGTCCTCCAGACACTTCCTTTCCTCTGTTGGGCTAACCTCAGAAAATATCTGCTCTGTTTTTATATCTTATTTTTATATAACCAATATGCACAATGTTTTAAAATGTCCACTCAGTTCTTGCAATGGTAGGAATATGGCATAGACTATCCTGTCAGTTTTTTAACTGTATATCATATTTCTCCTATTGGTTTGAGTATACTTTGAGAAATCAGTTGCCCAGTTGTTGTTGGGGTCTCATTCCAAGCTTTGCTTATCTCTATAGTCATTGTGATCTCAAATAAGACAGAGTGTAGGTTAGAAACAGGCAATTAGTCAGCCAGTTAGACCAGCACCATTTGTTGAAGATGTTTTCTTTTTCCCATTGTGTGGTTTTGGCTTCTCTGTCAAAAATCAAGTGTCCATAGGTGTGTGGATTTATTTATGTGTCTTGCATTCAATTGATCAACCTGTCTGTTTCTATATCAGTACCATGTAATTTTTATCACTATTGCTTTGTAATATAGCTTGAGGTTAGGGATGGTGATTCCTCTAGAAGGTCTTTAGTTGTTCAGGATTATTTTGACTATCCCAGGTTTTCTGTTTTTCCATATGAAGTTGAACATTTTCTTTTCAAGGTCTGTAACAACTTGTAGTGAAATTTCAATGGAAATTGCATTGAACCTGTAGATTTCTTTTGATAAAATGGTCATTTTCACTGTTAATTCTACCAATCCATGAGCATGGGAGATCTTTCCATCTTCTAAGATATTCTTTAATTTCTTTCTTTGTTGTGCTTGCAGACAAGAGTCTAGCATAGTTGTCCTCTGAGAGGCTCTACCCAGCAGATGAGTGAGACAGATGAAGATACCCACAGCCAAACACTGGACAGACATTAGGGACCTTAATGGAGGAGTTAGTGAAAGGATTGAAAGCCCTGAAGGTGATGGCAACCTCACAAGAAGACCAACAATGTCAACTAACCCAGACCTCTGGAAGCTCCCAGAGCCTGAGCTACCAACCAAAGAGTATACATTGGCTGGTCTGAGCCTCCTTCTCACACCCATTCCGGACACATATGTAGCAGAGGGCTGCCTTGTCTGTCCTCAGTGGGAGAGGATATGCCTAATCCTGCAGAGACTTGATGTACCAGGGTGGGGGAATATCCAATGGGAGCATCTTCTCAGAAGGAAAGGGGAGGAGGGATGGAAGAAGGAACTCTTTGAGGGTCAACAGGTATGGCAGCATTTGAGATGTTAATTAATTAATTAATTAATTAATTAATTATAATAGTAAATTTCCTCCTATGACAAATGGGGTCCAGGTATCAACATCAAGTTTTTAGGCCAGTGGTTCTCAATGTTCCCAATGCTGCAACTCCTTAATACAGTTCCTCATGTTGTGGTAACTCCCAACCATAAAATCATTTCATTGCTACTTCATTACTGTAATTTACTACTCTTATGAATATCATCATAAATATCCAATATGCCAGATATCCAATTTGTGACCCTTAAAGAGGTCATGAACCACAGGTTGAGAACTACTGCTTCAGGCTGAGCCATCCTGCCCTTCATGAAGGAATGGAATTTCTATAGGGCACTTTCATTTAGTTGCATTTTGACATTGTCAAAAGAACAGAGTGGATAATTCTTAGAATCCTTGCAGAAATACACCCAGCAGACAATGAGGAGATCCTGCTCAGGAGAATGTGTCAATTACAGGAAAGGGTTTGCAAGCTCTCAAATAGCTGTTATCTGATAAATTGTGACTCACAGGAGGCTATAGAAAATGAAACTACATAACGAATAGCATTGCTATTAGATGACAAAACCAACTCAAGAAAAGTGGGTATTCTGTTTATAGGAAACTTGCCACTCTTGATATGTGTTGGCCACTATCTGTGAAATTGTTGGCGCTACCATATTAAAGACTATATCATGATATAGAAGAGTTTAGCAGTGGGGTATAATTGTCTCATTTCTTTTCAAAAGTTCCCTTACTTTCTTTAAAAATTAATACTGTACATTATTTGTTCCAAATATTAAAATATTAGTTCAACATTAAAACACTGTAAAGACTGTTGAAATAGTTTGCATGTTTTTTGAAGTCAAATTTTCAAGTTTAGTTTGTATTACACATTTATTGCATCTCTGAATCCAGACCAAACACATCCCAAGTACCCAGTGAAAAACTGAGCGACCAGAAGACATCATATTGCTCTAACTGATGGTTTAATATAGCTTATACCTAGATTTTATTTATTCAGATTACAATCATGGTGAAGGGTTCTATAAACTTCTCACAAAGTCTATACTTTTCTTCTTTTCTCCCATATTTCAGCCCATATGCTATTTCTGTAACTCCATCTTTAAGACCATGGTTTATATACAATCATATATAATTTTTGAGATAGGGTCTTTCTATATAGCTCTGGGTGTCCAGGATATTACTATAGAGACCAGACTGGCTTCAAATTTACAGAGATCCACCTGTCTCTGCCTCCCTAGTGCTAGGATTAAAGGCCAACAACACCCAGCACAAAATTATGTTTTAATTATGACTAATTTTTGCAAATTTTATATATGAGCATAGTTTCCTTACTTCTTAAAGTCATTAGTCTATTCTTGTTCTGATTTGCTTGCAGTGTCCATAACAGCCTCCTTATTCAGAACTGCTAAACCATTTTGTAATGTAGGAAAGCGAAATGCCAACCACAGAAGCTGTCGATCTTCAGGTTTTGAGATCTGCACACTTAGATCCAGGCTTGGCTACTCCTCTGAGGAGGGCTTCAGTAACACTACCCATGCCTGGCAAAAGTCCAATCCGAATTCTCAGGGAGAATGTGAACTGTGATAAAATGAGTTCAGTGCATGTATGAAGGTGGGAGTAGAAAAAGATCTTTTTTAAAAAAAGATTCACTTATTTTTATTTTATAGATAAGAATATTTTTTCTGCATGTCTTTATGTATACTACATGCATGCCCACTCTCCTCAGCGGCAAGAAAAATGTGTCAGACACCTGGAATTGTAGTTACGGATAGTTCAGTCACCATGTGGGTTCTGGAAACCACAAGTTCACTTAACTAACTCTCCATACTTCCTTAGCTCCTTTCAAGCTGTGCTGTTATGGTTTCTTCCCCATTACCGAAAGAGTAGTACTATCTGAGAACAATGTCTGTCCCTGAGTAGAAACTTGACTTTCTGAACTACCAGGACTACTTTAAGATTACTGTCTAGCACAGAGTTTTCTGGTAAAAAACAAAGACATCAATTTCTCTTCCTTTCAAATCCAGTCCAATGGGCCTATTAATCATCTGGGCAAGAAAATACTCTTCAGAAAATCCAGAAGACTTTAGAATAGTACAGAGACTAAGTATGTAAGGTGGCATAGATTCAATGGTTTATTTTTTAAAAAGACAAAATAAGGCAGGAAGTTGGGCAAGTGATGTGGTAGGGGCTGGGAGGACCTGGAGGGAGAAACTAGTAGCGAATATCATCATAATACACTGCATGTGTACATAAAAATATTTTTTAATTTGTAAGTATTTGTAAAATAATTTACTCCAAATTTATTTTCTTATTAGAACCAAAGTAAACTCAAAACTAAATTCTACTAAAATTATAATATCACTATAACTGTAGATTCATATCCATATGTATATATGTACATGACATATAGAGAGAGAAAGAGAGAGATGATGATGATGATGATGATGATGATGATGATGACGACAACGACGACGAAAGTAGTATTATGCCCATTTAAGGGTTAGACAGAACCATAAGCATGTCGTTTTTAAACATTAAAACTGTGAAAAAAATTTTATCTATTCATTGTTTTTGGTAATGCATTTTCTTCATTTTGAGAACAAAAATGAGATCTTAGAGTTTTGTCTTTTAATCTAATAAATTCATACCTCAGATTTTCAAATTTGTAAATATCAGAAAACGTTGGATAACAACTGTATTCATTACTTTCTCATGGCTGTGACAAAATATCTGAGACAGCACCTTCAGCAAGGATGATTTATCCTGGCTCAGTTTAGGATTTATCCTGGTTCACAGTTTAGGATTTATCCTGGCTCACAGATTGAGAAGGTAAGAAGGCCTGAAGGGAGGGAAAGGTGGTTGATCACATTGCACACACAGTCACGGATCATAAAGACATGAAAACTGGCACTCAGCTCTCTTTGTCCTTTTCGTTCAGTCCAGAAGCTCAGTGGAGGGAATAGTGATGCCTACACTCCAGGAAGGTCTTCTCTCTGTTGTTGAGCTTTCCTGGAAGCAAACTCAGGGATGTGCCTGGAGATTTGTCTGTTACACCAGAGGGTACAAGAAGCTGGGTGCCTGAGTCTCATTCTTCTGGGGTTTTTACTGAGGTGAGTATGGAAACTCTTCTGCCCAAGACCATATGAATCATGCATGTGAAGACTGACCTTCTACTTCCTTGAGCTGACGGAGAAATAAACAATTAACCACTTTCCATCATCTTGGTTTGACGCAGAAGTCAGTTGAAGACTATTCTGTGTAGGCAACCACATTTGTTACCGCAAGTACCTCTGAAACTTTTGTTTGCTGGGGTCCAGGAAGGCATAGCTAATTGTATTTATCTGTATTAATATAAAAGTCAGCTTTGTGGGCAGTTTAGGACCCCAAACTACTGTTCTGGTTCATGTTGACCTAAGATATTTGAGAATTGCCTGACTCTTAACACCTGAAAGTTTTAAGCTGCCTCTTTGAGAATCGCTTGGGCTGAATCTCCCTCTCTTATAGGCACTACTTGTCTTCGCTCTGCTAATCACACCATTCACATTGATTTAGCTGTATCCTGCTGTCATTCTTCCATGTTCTGATTACATATTCTACCATGAGTCTCTATGCCTCCATTAATTAGTCATTCACATTTTATTTATCTGATCATTGGTTTTCATGTAGAAGATGACTTTAACAGCCTTTAAACATTATTGCATCCAATTCCATTTGCACTTTTATTTTAAGATTGATTAGCGGATATTAGCCCACAAGTTCAGAATGTCTAAGTTTCACTTAACAATAATCGCTGGACTGAGAGTAAGGTACCAGATGGAGGGGTTGGAGAAAAGTCTGAAGGAGCGGAGGGAATTGGCAGCCCCATGGAGGGAGCAAGAGCGGCAATGGGCCTGACCCTCCCCCTGGTCGTCCTCTAGTTCAGACCACTAACCAAAGAATATACAGCTATTGACCCATGATTTGGACTACATATGAGGCAGAAGAATCACCTCGATGGCCACCAGGGAGAAAGGAGAGGACTTTGGGCCTGAGGGTGCTAGTGGCTCCAGTAAAAGGGAATGTCAAAGTGGGAATATGGGAATGGGTGGGCGGGTAGGTGGGAGGAGGAATTCCCTCACAGAGGCGGGGAGGGGGAGGGGACACGGGGTTTCCAAAGAAAAGGGGAATCATCGGAAATGTAAATAAAATATCAAAAAAAAAAAAGATTGATTAGGCTAGTTGGACATAAAATGGTTAAGTACAACTGTCCTTAAAAGAAAAAAGAAACTTGATGTAAAGAAGAGTTTAGTAATGGAAGCATTCTAAGAAGCACTGAAATGCACTGATATTTGGGGTACAATATGTGTGAATGAGTGTGTCTGTGTGTGTGCATGTGAGTGTGTGTGTGCCTGTATGTGTATGTGCATGTGAGTGTATATGTGTCTCTGTGTGTGAATGTGACTGTGTGTATGTGTCTGTGTGTGTGCATGTGTGTTTGTGTGTGTATATATGTGTGTATGTATTTTGAGGACAGAAAATAGTTTTAAAGAACATGTTTTTATAATCAATATATACTCTGACAATAATATTATGTTTTTACCTATAGTAAATATTATTAATCAAATGTTTAGCTCCATAATTTATTAGATGTTTTAGAATACTTTACATTTATTTTAATTTAATAAAGCTAAGTTTATTATTAAAACAGCAAGAACTAAAATATAATTTCTTTTCTTTGGTTGTTTGCCATATATTTTAAGGTATTCAATATATAATTCAAATGCATATAATTTATACATATAATTTATTTATCATATATAAGGTATATATTCTATGTATCAGATGGTTTGATAATACTAAAAATTATAAATGGAAAAACAGATAACTTTAAAAACACAGAAGCAATGTATTACTGCAATTACTTACATGCTAAATTTAAAACCAATTTTCCATTTGCTGTTAAGGGGCTGGAGAGGTGGTAAGAGGGCTTGGTGTTTTTGCAGAGTCCAAGTTTTGTTTTCAGTAACCAAGTCAAATGGCTCAAAACCTTCCATAACTCCAGCTCAGAGGATCCAATGCTCTCTTCTGGCCTCCATAGGTAGGTACATGCATGTGGCATACATTCTCACAGACATGCACACACACAGACACATTCACACGCTCATAAAAATAATTCTAATAAAAGGTATACTGTTAAATATCCATTTGTTAAATGACACATATTGGTAATCATAGACTGAGCTGAGCATCATTCAACACAGTAATCAATACCTATGATCTCAGAGCATGGCTCATGAGGGTGTCTAAATACCTGTGCCTGCCTTTAAAAGAAGCTGCATGGAGAATTTTACAATGCTTTCTTAGTATTACTTATGTTAGACACTAACTGCTAGAAAGAATCCCTTAATTCTTATATGGGGAAGAAAAAAAAAAAACAAATTAAGTCAAAAGCAAGTCTACCTTCAAAAAAAGCTAGAAATTTCTAAAACATTTCTTCTGAGTTAATTAATATTCAACGCCAGTTCAGTATAGTCTGCTCTGCTATTTATTATAATTAATTAGATTGTCTGGACCTGCTTGGAGTGGGTTAAATTACTAGCTAGAACTTATACACGCTTTGATGTTTCTGCTTTTACAACAATGAAAAGCTGTTGCAAAGTTTTTCTTCAATTCTATAAAAATGTAAAATTAATCCAGACAAAAGACATAGGCACATACCTCTCCTTTTACTTTTGATCATTTACAAAACTTAGTTTTTAATTAGTTCCCATATTCAAATTCTGAGATTATACCTTCCTCAAATTCACTAACATCAAGATTTCGGGAAACAAATGTTTCCAGACACAGGTTTTGTTTCTTACTCTTAATTGACACAAATTGGAAAATGTAATCCTGACTTCAGTGAGACTTTTGATATAGGAATGCAGAATGACATCATAGACTGTCCTCTACTGTCATTATCCAGTCAGTGATACCTATCAACAGGCACCTCCCAATGTCACTGTGCAGGTAAAAGGCTAGCAGAGCTAACTCATCATAGGTCTCAGCTAGCTTCCAGACCATCCCTGCCCTCCAGCTGGTGAAAACCAAAGTAGACCCAAGGAACATCAGAGACTGTGAGTGTGGGATGGGGACTGTGCTCTCATGCTGCCTGGAAAAAAGGGATAAAGTGGAATGCCATAGGAAGCTGGGTAGAAAGTATGGAGGACTTTGAGTTGTCACCAGAGAGAAGTGAACTGAGCCTGCATGTTCATATCCAGTGTTAACTTCATCCCAGAGGTGAGGATAAGATTGGATCAAAATGAGTGCCTATTTAAAAATTATTCACCATGTAATGTGTAGATGATTTTTAACTTATCAGATAATTTGGAAAATACTAATTAATCTTTTAGAAATTCTAAATAGGCATTATTTTCTCCACTATGGATCTAATTTCTTCAAATTCCAGAAGAATCACATGGCTAGTTAGTAATGTGTTTTTAATAATTTAAGAATTGTGCTTTCTCATAAACATTAATCTGATTCAATCCTCTGAATTAACAGAAGCTTTGGTTTTGGAGAAAGCTGTTTTGTCCACTGAAATCACTAAATATCCTGTGTTTCACCAGTAATTTATTTTGAATTTATCCAAATGGTATTCTACATATGACTTTTATGAGATTCATTGAAATACAAATGTAACTGTGCTACCTTGTCTAGCCTCAATAGAAGAGGATGCACCTAATCTTACTGCAACATGATGTGCCAAGACTGGTTGACATCCATAGGAGGCTTCCCTTTTTCTAGGGAAAAGAGGTAGAGTTGTAGATGGGGCAGGGAGGTGAGAGGGTGGGACTTGGAGGAGATGAAGGAGAGGAACCTGCAATGTAAAGTAAATAAATAAGCAACGAAAAATATGAATGTAACAATATTTTAAGCATTTCTTATGAGATTAAGAATTTTTCATTGCTTTTCTTTTGCCAGATCTGGGAATCAAACCAAGCTTTCAAATACTAGGCAAGTTCTCTACCACCAAGCACCTATTTTCTGTAACATATAATCTTGTTAAGGCAAAAATTCTATGTCTCACTTGATCTTACTGCTTTAGAAGATAAATTAAAGTTCACAAGATTGGGACATCCCTGTTTCTCTTGATAAATTTTGTTTTTAGAAGCACTGATGCTCTGCCTCCAGAGCTCTGGGGTTTCAGGCATGCACTTCTAGTGCTGATAACCTGATTTTAGCATGGCCCATCACTATTTTCTTTGAATGCCTGCTTCTGTCATGGAAGAAAGAATATATTTTGTTCTTCGTAGTAGTAATAATTGACTCAGAAGAAATGGTTTGCTATTGATTCAGACTCTCTTCCCTTGATTTCTGGGAAAAGGAGCTTATTTTATACATTTTTAGACTTGCTTAGATGAGTTAAATTTTTTATTTTTTTTTTGAATATTTGAATTTTCAGATTTTTGACTTTTCAAATTTTTGAATTTTTAAATTATTTTTGAATTTTTGAATTTATGTATATCCACACAAACTAAGGAATGTTGGTTATTATATGTCTTATTTGTGGAAAATGATTTGGATTCCTTGCAGTTTAGTTTTTCCCTCTATAAAACAAAGTAAGAGATGTCATCACCATGTTTGGTGTTAGAACTTTAGTAGGAGCTATTCTCTTGACTGCTTTGCCTCAACTGGCATGATTTCTTTTCTCATTATATAAAATGGGGAAACTTAAGTCCACTAACTACAAAACTAACAAGCTAGGAAAATGAAAGACTGTTTGGTATAATGGAATAATAAACTTTATATAAGGGCACACCTTTGCTAAAAATGACTCTATGCAAAAGTCTACTATTGTTGCCATTGAAGATAATGCAGGTATTAAGTGATCAGATATATTTTTTCAACAAAATATATGAATCTAAGAATCTAGAGATAATTAGTGTATTTTGACTTCTAAATTTTATTTTTTTAATTATTATTTTTGGATACTTTATTTACATTTCCAATGTTTCCCCCTTTCTAGGTCTCCTCTTTGGAAACCCCCTATCCCCTCCCCCTCCCGCCTCTATGAGGATATTCCACCTCCCACCCACCTGTCCACCCACTCCCATATTCCCACCTTGACGCTCCCCTTTACTGGGGCCTCTAACACCCTCAGGCCCAAGGGCCTCTCCTCCCCCTGATGGCCAACAAGGCCCTCCTCTGCCACATATGTGGTCCGAACCATGAGTCCCTCCATGTGTATTCTTTGGTTGGTGGTCCAACCTCCAGGAGGACTTGGGGGGGGGGGGAAACAGGCCAGTTGACACTGTTGCTCCCTCCATGGGGCTGCAAACTTCTAAATTTTAGCAATCACTAGAATTATTTCAAAATTGTCTAATAGCTCAAGATAATATTTGCAATAACTGTCACAGAACATTGCTTATTTGTGTTGAATTTCTGGTCTAAGTTGTCACAAAGAAAAATTTTAAAAATCATTTCTATTCCTGAAGAAATTCACTTTTTCCAGATCATTGTTTTTACCCAGCTCTCTCTATTACTTCATGTTGTATGTTCTCATTATCAATTGGATTAATTATACCTTGTGAAGCAAAGATGAATATCAGTATATGAAATTCAACACAATTAGATAATAGTCTGTGACAGTTATTAGATATGTTATCTTAAGCCATTAGACAATTTTTGAAATAATACTATTGGTTGCTAAAATTTAGAAAGAAATATACATTATCTCCAGATATCTAGATTCATATACTCATAAAGATATTTGCTGTGCTCCTTCTTATAGCAGCTATCAGAAATGAATGAGGAAAGACCAACATAGGCAGAGCTGAAATCATCCCTGAAGAGTAAGAAGGACAAAACCCAGCCAACTCAGAAAAAGAGAGGTAATATTTTTCTACCTGACTGCATGCATGCATCTGTGTGTGTGTGTGTGTGTGTGCACATGTGTGTGTGCAGAAAACATAATATCAAATATGAAAAAGAACTCATATTAGTCATATTCATATATATATTTGATGTTACATGTCTGTCTCTTTCTCTTATTGAAAAAGATATTTATGGGTGAATAGCCAACAAGAGGAGATCAAATCACAAACCTCATTCAAAAACATCCATTCTGCTGTAATTACAAGGTTTTCTTATTTGTTAAGTATCCTGCTTCTTGGTCTCATGCAGAATATCCACGGCGTGTAAGCGTTTGATCCTGGGAACAGTATGTCTTTGTCTTCTGATGTCAAGCACAGTCTTGGGATATCTGTGTGAGTATGATATATAAATATTTTATGGGAACAATGAAATAAGAAACAGAATTACAACTGCTAAACCTGTATAGGTTTTGAAATTCTGTAGACATCCTAGCAATTATGGGTATTGGTGATGCTGATGCTGATGATAAAGATTTTAATAGCATCATATATTTCTGCTTTTATGATATATAAAATAATATATTACTCAATTACAGAAATATCATGAGGAAGTATAGTGTGGATATATATATATATATATATATATATATATATATATATATATATATAGTCTCATTGTGTAAAATTTCAGTGTGCTTCTTAAATTGGTAGATTGCTCTTTCTTTTGTGTTTGTAATTTGGGCATTTTTTAGATTGACTTTCAGTCACTCGAGAGTCACACAAGAGGCTGGAGAGATGGCTCCGTGGTTAAGAGCACTTGTTCTTGCAGTTCCTGTGGTGGTTAAGAACACAGCTCTAGCAGGAAGTTGGTTCCGTTCACAGCACCCACATGGTAGCTCACCATAACTGTCCATAGCTCTGATTTCGGAGGAAATTTAACTTCTGGGATTCAAGGGCACTGAATGGACATGGTGTACACATATACATTCAGGCAAAACACTCACACACATAAAACAAAACAAATAAATAAAATTGTAAAAGTCATACAATTGTTTAACAGAAAACTTCATTAATCAGGATATATGCTGTAGGGAAAATGAGCAAGCCATTTAATAAAACATGATATGCATATGCACTTCAAGTTCTCAGGTTCCTGCAGAACCACTGGAACCACAAGGGAGAATAAACTTGACCACTTTGCTCCACGAGCAAAATATCATTTATCAATTCTGATTCATCTCTAATCAATTAATTTAGTTGCTTATTTAGTTGGTTTTGTTGTTTAAGACAGGATTCTTTCTGGTGGACCTCGATGACTTGGAACTCACTGAGATCCACTTGCCTTAGATCCCGCCTGTCCCCCAGTGCTAGGATTAAAAGCTTGGCTGTCATACCTGCCTGAAGTTGTTTTTTAACTCCACGTGACTCTTCCTGCCTTTGTCTCCCAATGCTGAGATTACAGGGTAATACATCTGGCTCTAACGAATTTTAAAAATTGTACTCTATAATTTCTTTCAGTATACTTTTCCTGTTTGCTTAAAAACATTTTGTTTTAAATTATTTGTTTTATTCATTTAATAAACAACTTTGGTTATCTCTCCTGGGTCAAAAACAATATATAGATATATATATGTGAGATATATATACATATATCACCAATATCACAGAAATTTAATGGAAAAAAGGAGCTTTGAATGAGAATGAGTTTACCTGAACATATACACACACACACACACACACACACACACACACACACACACACACACACGTGTGTGTGTGTGCAACTATAAGGGCAAGGAGAAATGTTATGTGAGTGGCTCATAACATCACAATGTTAAGAAAGCTTCTAGGTGAAGACAGTAATTTATGCTAAATAATAAATAAGTAAGAATTAAGACACTGATAGAGAAAACCCATCTAAGTTGAGTGGGCAGCATGTAAAAGGAACAGATTTAGAGACTCATGGTTAGTTTCAGGGTAGTGAAAGAATGAGCTAAACATAAGCCTGGACATGCGATTGCTTATTAAGGGCTGTTTGCACCAGGAAAAGGAACTTTATAGATTTCATCTGGAAGCCAATTGAAATAAAAATAACCATCTGATGGTTATAAGTGAAGAGCAAAATGACTCAAGTTACATGGGCTTATAAGGCCTTGGGAAAGAGCAGGCTCAGTAGACTGGAAACGAATGGGAATGTCAAGGAGACTCTTTCAGGAGACAAATTAAGTGATCGTTATTATCCAGGTTACCATCATGATAGAAGTCGTGAAGTCTTACAGGGAAATACAGGAGGAATGGATGAGCTATAGAGTAAATAGAGTGTACTTGGTCAAGTAAGGGAGGGACAAAATGGAATCAGTGATCTCATTTCATGTTAGGCTCAGGCTCATGTATCTTTACAGGCAAAGTTGTATTAAATGTTAGAGAATACGTGAGAACACTAAGCTGTGTTGTGATTATATATATATACATATATATATATATATGTATATATATATATGTGTGTATATATATATATATATATATATATATATATATATATATAGTGAGAGAGAGAGAGAGAGTAATGGCAAAGATTCAGGGTCATGAGGCACATCAGTGAACATACCACAAAGCCTAGGCAGTTGTCAATAGGTTCAGAGCATCAGCACACACATGAGATTAAAACAAATATCTAGATTAGAAATATTAATTGTGTCAGTTATGCTCAATTAATACAGAAAACGCATGAAACCATGATAAAAGGAGATGGAAGGCAGATCATGAAAATAATTTTCAAAACCAAGAGGAATGGTTGCCATGTTAGAAGACCAGAGGTCAGGATGATGATCCTTAGGAAAAATCAGCATTAAAAAAACAAAACAAAACAGGAGATTGTGGAAAAAATGAAAATTTGACTAGTAGATAGTTAGAAATGCAGCTATCTAACATCAGGCAGGGCATGCTGACAGAAGTAATCTGACAGTCTACACAGATGGGACTTTGATCAGGAGGAACACCACTAATGCTTGTTGCTGGTGTAGATTTGGTAGAACCATGTTGTAAACCAAATCAGATTGCAGTGGGTGGGAAGTGTTAAGGTTAGAAATCAGGGAGCATGGAAAATTGTATTGTTTAAGCTATGGTTTAGTAAGTGCTGAAAGTATGTTGATTTACATGGTCTATTGAATGGATTTGGAAAATGGAATTTTTGCAATAGTCAAAAAATAAACTACAGGGATATGTAACAGTGCGGATAAATATTAGTATGACAATGTAAAATAAAGTAATAAAGTAAAAGGAATTTTAAAAAATAATAGACTCTAAAAGTAGCTGTAAGCTGAATCACAGGAATAATATCTAAATAGGTACAAGGAATGATAAAAGTGCTATCTGGCACATCAATGTTTTTAAGAGAAAAATCTAAATAAAACTACATTAAAAAAATAAAGTTCATGGAGCAATCATGAGCTCCCTATACACAAGGAATTCCAAACAATTATTTTTTCTGGATATCTATGAAAAGAAAGAATTATAACTGAGAAAACCACTGTGTGACAAATCCTGGATAGATTTGGAAGACACTTTTATACATTCTTTTAAAGTTTTATTATTTTTTAATTATGTGTATATGTACATGTGTATGTATAGATGTATGCAAGTGAGTTCAGTCTCTGGAAGCCAAGAGAGCGCCTCAGATATGCAAAAACTGGAGTTTCAGTCAATTGTGAGATATCTGTTGTGAGTAGTAGGAACCAAAATTGGGTCATCTTCAAGAGTAATACATGTCCTTTTATTTCTTTTTTTTTTAATTAAATATTTTCTTTATTTACATTTCAAATGTTATTCCCTTTCCAGGTTGCCCCCCAGAAACTCCCTATTCCACCTACCCCCTGCTTCTATGAGTGTGTTCTCCCACCCAGCACCCACTCCCACCTCCCTGCCCTTGAATTCCCCTACACTAGGGCATCAAGCCTTCACAGGACCAAGAGCCTCTCCTCCCATTGATGCCTGACAAGGCCATCTTCTGCTACATATGCTGCTGGAGTCATGGGTCCCTCCATGTGTATTCCTTAGTTAGTGGTTTAGTCACTGGGTGCTCGGGGGGGGGGGGGGTCTGGTTGACTGATATTATTGTTCTTCCTATGGGGTTGCAAACCCCTGTAGCTCCTTCAGTCTTTTCTCTAACTCGTCCATTGGGGACCCAGTGCTCAGTTCAAAGATTGGCTGCAAGCATCGCCTCAGTATTTGTCAGGCTCTGGCAGAGTCTCTCAGGACACAGCTATAACAGGCTCCTTTCAACAAGCACTTCTTGGCATCCACAATAGTGTCTTGGTTTGGTGACTGTATACGGGATAGATCCCCAGGTGAAACATTCAATATAGTATTTAAGTTCTAGCTAGAGCAACTAGACAACAAAAGGAGGTCAAACGAATACAAATTAGAAAGGAAGAAGTAAAAATACCACTATTTGCAGATGATATGATAGTATACTGACATGACCCCAAAATTTCACCAAAGAACTTCTGAACCTGATAAACAACTTCAGCAAAGTGTCTAGATATAAAATTAACTCAAACAAATCATTAGCCTTCCTCTACTCAACAGGCTGAGAAAGAAATTAGGGAAATGACACCATTCACAATAGTCATAAATAATATAAAATACTTTGGAGTGACTCTAGCCAAGCAAGTGAAAGATCTGTATGACAATAACTTCAAGTCTCTGAAGAAAGAAATCGAAGAAGATCTCAGAAGATGGAAAGATCTCTCACGCTCATGGATTGGCAGGATTAATATAGTAAAAATGGCCACCTTGACAAAAACAATCTACAGACTCAATGCAATCCCCATCAAAATTCCAAATCAATTCATCATAGAGTTAGAAAGAGCAATTGGCAAATTCATTTAGAATAACAAAAAAACCCAGGATAGCAAAAACTATTCTCAACAATAAAAGAACTTCTGGGGGAATAACCATTCCTGACATCAAGCTGTAGTATTTATTTATTTATTTATTTATTTATTTATTTATTTATTTATTTATTTATTTATTTATTTATTTATTTTACACTCCAGATATTACCACCCATGTCCACCCTCCTACTGTTCCAGATCCGATACCTCCTCCCCGTTCCCCTGTCTCTATGAGAATCTTCCCATCCCCTAACCCCCACCCCACCTTACCTCTAAACTCCCTGGGGCCTCCAGTCTCTTAAGGGTTAGGTGCATCATCTCTGATTAAACATGGACCTGGCAGTCCTCTGATGTATATGAGTTGGGGGCCTCATATCAGCTGGTGTATGCTGCCCGTTTATTGGTTCAGTGTTTGAGAGATCTCAGCGGTCCAGTTTAATTGAGACTACTGGTCCTCCTACAGAGTTGCCCTCTTCCTCAGCTTCTTTCAGCCTTTCCCTAATTCAACCACAGGGGTCAGCAGCTTCTGTCCCTTGGTTGGGTGCAAATATCTGCATCAGACTCTTTCAGTTGCTTGTTGGGTCTTCCAGAGTGAGGTCACACTAGGTCCCTTTTTGTGAGCTCTTCATAGCCTCAGTAATAGTGTCAGGCCTTTGGACCTCCCATTGAGCTGGATCCCACATTTGACTGAACACTGGATCTTCTTTCCCTCAAGCTCCTCTCCATTTCCATCCCTACAGTTCTTTCAGACAGGAACAATCATGGGTCAGAATTTTCACTGTGGGATGGCAACCCCCTCCCTCACTTGATGCCCTGTCTTCCTGCTGGAGGTGGGCTCTATAAGTTCCTTCTCTCTACTGTCTGGCATTTCATCTCAGGTCCCTCCCTTTGAGTCCTGAAAGTCCCTCACATCTCAGGTCTCTGGTGTATTCTGGAGGGTCCCCCAACCTCCTGCCTCCTGAAGGTGCCTGTATCCATTCTTTCCGCTGGTTCTCAGGGCTTCAATCCTTTTCCTTCACCCAATACCAGATCAGGTTCCCCTATCCACCCCCTCAAGTGCCCAGTCCATGTTCCCTCCCAGATCCCTCCCTTCCTTTCCACTTATGATTGCTTTCTTCTTCCTCCCAAGTGAGACTGAGGTGTCCTTGCTTGGGCCCTTTAGCTTGTTGACCTTTTTGAGTTCTGTGGACTGTATCTTGGGTATTCTGTAACTTTTTAAATTTTTTGGCTAATATCCACTTATTAGTGAGTACATACCATACATGTCCTTTTGAGTCTGAGTTACCTCACTCAGGATGATATTTTCTAGTTCTATCTACTTGCCTGCAAAGCTCAGGATGTCCTCATTCTTAATAGCTGAGTAGTATTCCATTGTGTAAATGAACCACATTTTCTGTATCCATTCTTCTGTTGTGGGACATCTGGGTTGTTTCCAGCTTCTGGCTATCACAAATTCGGCCAATATGAACATAGTGGAGCCCCTGTGGCCTGATGGGGCATCTTTTGGGTATAGTCCCAAGAGTGGTATAGCTGAGTCTTCAGGTGGATCTACTTCCAATTTTCTGAGGAACTTCCCGATTGATTTCCAGAGTAGTTGTACCAGCTTGCATTCCCACCAGAAATGTGTTGTCACCTGAGATTTTGATCTTAGCCATTCTGATTGATGTAAGGTGGAATCTCAGAGTCGTTTTGATTTGCATTTCTCTGATCACTAAGGACTTCGAACATTTCTTTAGGTGTTTCTCAGCCATTCGAGATTCCTCTGTTGTGAATTCTCAATTTAGTTCTATACCCCATTTTTTGATTGGGTTGTTTGGTTTTTTTGGTGGTTAGCTTCTTGAGTTCTTTATATATTTTGGATATTAGCCCTCTATCGGATGTGGAGGTTAGTGAAGATTTTTTTCCCAATCTGTAGGTTGGTGATTTGTCTTATTAACTATGTCCTTTGCCTTACAGAAGCTTTCCAGTTCCATGAGGTCCCATTTATCAATTCTTTTTATATTTATTTTTTATTTTTGATACTTTATTTACATTTCCAATGTTTCCCCTTTTCTAGGTCTCCTCTTTGGAAACCCCCTATCCCCTCCTGCTCCCGCCTCTATGAGGGAATTCCACCTCTTACCCACCTGCCCACCCATTCCCGTATTCTCACTTTGACATTCCCCTTTACTGGGGCCTCTAACACCCTCAGGCCCAAGGGCCTCTCCTCTCCCTGATGGCCAACGAGGCCATCCTCTGCCACATATGTGGTCCGAACCATGGGTCCCTCGATGTGTATTCTTTGGTTGGTGGTCTAAACTCCAGGACGACCGGGTGTGGGGGGGTCAGGCCTGTTGACACTCTTCTCCCTCCATGGGGCTGCAAACTCCCTCAGCTCCTTCAGTCCCTTCTCCAACTCCTCCATCTGGGACCTCACTCTCAGTCCAGCGGTTACTGTAAAGTGAAACTTGGGCATTCTGAACTTTTGGGCTAATATCCACTTATCAGTGAGTACATACCATGTTTGTTCTTTTGTGATTGAGTTACCTCGCTCAGGATGATATTTTCAAGTTCCATCCATTTGCTTGCAAATTTCATTAGGTCTTGTTTTTAATAGCTGAGTAGTACTCCATTGTGTAAATGTACCACATTTTCTGTATCCATTCCTCTGATGAGGGACGTCTGGGTTGTTTCCAGCTTCTGGCTATTATAAATATGGCTGCTATGAACATAGTGGAGCATGTGTCTTTATTACATGTTGGAGCATCTTCTGGGTATATGCCCAGGAGGGGTATAGCTGGGTCCTCAGGTAGCATGAGCTACTGAAGTTCTGTTTCGGAAATTTCCCCCTGTGCCAGTGAGTTCAAGGCTCTTTCCCACTTTCTGTTCTAATAGATTCAGTGTATCTGGTTTTATGTTGAGATTCTTGATCCACTGGGACTTGAGCTTTGTGCAAGGTGACACATATGGGTCTATTTTCATTTTTCTACATATAGACAGTCAGTTAGACCAGCACCATTTATTGAATGCTTTCTTTTTTCCATTTTATATTTTTGGCATCTTTGTCAAAGATCAAGTGTGTGTGAGTGTGTGGTTTTAATTCTGGGTCTTCAATTCTATTCCATTGATCAATGTGTCTGTCTCTGTACCAATACCATGCAGGTTTTTTAATCACTATTGCTCTATAGTAAAGCTTGAGGTCAGCGATGGTGATTCCCCCAGCTGTTCTTTTATCGTTAAGATTTTTTTTTGCTATTCTGGGTTTTTTACCTTTCCAGATGAATTTGAGACTTGATTTTTCCATGTCTTTGAAGAATTGTGTTGAATCTAACGATTGCCTTTGGTAGAATGGCCATTTTTACTATATTAGTTCTGCCAATCCATGAGCATGGAAGATCTCTACATTTTCTGAGATCTTTTTCGATTTCTTTTTTGAGAGACTTGAAGTTATTGTCATACAGGTCTTTCACTTGTTTGGTTATAGTTACCCCAAGATATTTTATATTATTTGTGGCTATTACACACCCTTAATCACTGAGCTATCTCACAATCACCAAGATTATGATTTCTTACAGAGATTTTTCGTTTTCTTTGCACATTAGAAGTGTCTGCCTGACTTTCTTTTTCTTTGAGTCCATTTTAAATTTAATATAAAGTCAGATCTATTAAACTTCGCATGTAACATTAAATGGACTGATAAACTACAAGGAATAAAATTAGTTTATAACGTTTTTCTTTTCAGTTGACCTTTGTTTTATTAATATGTTATAAATACTTTAAAAGTAGTGTGTTGTAAGTTATAAATAGTTGTAGTTTAAAATCTGTTTTATATTCTAGCACTTTAAAATATTTTATATTTTTCTTGCTGTACTTTAACACCATGTACTATTTATAATCACAATTAAATAGTTGTAAACAAAGTTGTCAGTTATCACCATTTGTGTTTCGAATCTCATAGTATGAACTTAGATTTTCAGAACCCTTCAGTCTTCAAAATTCAGTGTGAGAAAGATGCAAATGAAAGTGCTGTCTCCTCAATGGAAGTAGTAGATCCTTCAGGTTTACCACCTACTATGGGTGTGCATTGGAACTTGAACTGAAAAGTGGCTTACTTTTCAATAAAAAAATTTATTGGTTATTTTGTTTATTTACATTTAGAATGTTATCCCCCTTCCCGTTTTTCTCTCTGAGATCTCCCATCCCAGCCCCCCCTCCCTGCCTCTGAGGGTGCTCCCCCCACCCACATGCCACTCCTGCCCCACTGCCCTAGCATTCCCCTATGCTGGGGCATCAAGCCTTCACAGGACCAAGGGCCTCTCCTCCCTTTGATGCCAGACAATGCTATCCTCTGCTACATATGCAGCTGGAGCCATGGATCTCTCCGTGTATATTCTTTGGTTGGTGGTTTAGTCCCTGGGAGCTCTGGGGGGGGGGGGTGTGTCTGGTTGGTTGATATTGTTGTTCTTCCTCTGGAGTTGCAAACCCCTTCAACTCCTTCTATCCTCCCCCTAACTCCTCCATTGGGGTCTCCCTACTCAGTCCAATGGTTGGCTGCAAGCATCCCCATCTCTATAACTAAGGCTCTGGCAGAGCCTCTCAGGAGACATCCATATCAGACTCCTGTCAGCAAGCTCTTCTTGGCACCAGCAGTAGTGTCTGGGTTTGGTAGCTGCATCTGGGATGGATCCCCAGGTGGGGCAGTCTCTGGATGGCCTTTCCTTCAATCTCTGCTCCATTTTTCATTCCCGTATTTCCTTTAGACAGGAGAAATTCTCGGTTAAAATTTTGAGAAGGGTGGCTGGCCCCATCCCTCAACCAGGACTCATGCCTAACCTCTGCATATAGTCTCTGGCATACTTTAAATGGCATTTATATTTCTGTCCCATTTCAAATTGTGATCTTAAAACTTTAAATTGAACTTTAGCAGGATTTGAGCTTTGTTTATTTCTCCTTATTGAATCCATCTTTTCTGTAACACTTAATTAAACCAATGCTTTCACTGAAGAAGTTGCTATTGGTTGTCATCTTGATTTTATTGAGCATTCTATACTATTCTATACTGGGAGTATATACTGTGGGTGTATTTACCTAATGTAGAGCCCTTCATCTCAGTGTCACCCACATTACTAACTTTGATGTGTCTCTTCTTGCAGATAGGAAAGCATAATACTCATGTCTTTCTCTTTGAGAGGTTAAGATTTATCAGTGAAACCATAACAAAGTCCACAGATCTGTCAGAGATGGTTTCTATATCCACAATATTCTTTCCTTAAAATTTGGCAGAAAAGATATTCTCAGTGAAATCAATTACTCTGTGGAGTTGAATATGGAGCAAACAATGAAACACCAAAAATTCATGTCTTTAAATGAGTCTGAGGATAATAGTTGCTTTCATGTTAAGGAAAAGGCTGCTACACAAGTCAAGGAAGATGGTCTTGCTGTGGAGAAAAGTGTTATTACTTTTCAGAAGAAAAGACATGGGACAAGAGTGAGGCATCCTACAGACTCATGGATTCTCATCTCGCTAAGATTGAGAGCAGAGAGGAGCAGGTGTGTGTAGTGTATTGTATGAGTGTTTCACAAGGTGTATGGATGGCTATGCTACGAAAATCATCTTTGTTCCTCTGACTTTCTTTGATGCGTAATAGAATCACTTGCATATGTTGGTATAGACTTACGTGACGAGAGATGTGCACAGATATTTTAAAAACTACTCAGGAGAATGTTTTTATATTACAAGAAATAGCCCTGGTGTGGGCATCGAGGGGTAATTCTCAGCCATTTTATTTGTTTTGCCCCTTCAGGGTTTAGCTAGATCATTTATCATTAATAAAACGCTACCCAGAAAAGCTATCTTTGATGATACAAGTGGTCCAAAAAAAGGTAACTATTTTTGAGTTCTATTCATTTGTCATCAGTACTTGGAAAAATGTACTTCTAGGGTAGAACATGAGTCTCTTGTCATTGAACATAGAAAAAATGGGATTTAAAATAAAGAAAAAATAAAAGGCAGACTCATTTCCCGGAAATAATTTTTATTTTACTCATAACTCAGGATGACAAGAGTTTTTCTGTTCTTTGTATAAAAATGTGACACTTTGTGACACTTATCATTAGTTCCAAAGTTTAAGAAAGAAAGGGTCACTCTAGTTGACTCTATAGATTTATTTCCAACAATTCAAGTTAGGCATGAGATTCCAATTTTATTATTATTTTTAGAAATGTTTCTACTAGTGTCCTATGGAGAATACATAAAACACCATGTTCATTAATATAATTATTTTATTAAAATGGATTTATTTTAGCAATTATTGCTTTAATATAGAGTGATGTGCCATAGCAGCTACAGTCATTTATGCTTTTACTTTAATTAATATCTTTATTTACTTTACATTCTAGTTGCAGCTTCTTCTCCCTCCTTTGCTCCCTGTTCCTCTATCTCCCCTTCCCCACCCATCTCAGAGAAATGGAGGCCTCCTATGGATATCAACCTATCAAGTTGCAGTAGACTAGGCACATCTCCTATTGAGCTAGACAAGGCAGCCTGGTTAGGGCAAAGGGACCCACAGGCAGGCAACAAAATCAGAGACAGCCTCTGCTCCTGCTGTTAGAGGTCCCACATGTTTCTAGACTTGAAACATGCATGTTCTCTGGTTGGCAATTCCCTCTCTGAGAGGCCCTATGAACCCAGGTTAGTTGATTCTGTAGGTTTTCTTGCAGTGTCCTTGATCTTTCTGGTTTCTTCCATTCTTCCTCCCCCTCTTCAATAACAGTCCCCGAGTTCTGCCTAATATTTGGCTGTGGATCTCTTGCATCTGTTTCCATCAGCTGCTGGGTAAAGCCTCTCAGATGACAGTTATGCTAGGCTCCTGTCTGCAAGTATAGCAGAATATCATTAATAGTGTCAGGGGTTGGCTCTCTCTCTCATGGCATGGATATTAAGTTGGGCCAGTCATTGGTGTCAAATCTCCTGTAGCTAGACTTAGAGGTAGATATGAGCCACTAAATGCATGTGCTTGGAATCAAACCCAGATCCTCTGCAAATAGCAGCAAGCACTCTTAACTGCTGAGCCATCTCTCTAGTTCCTATATATTATTTTCCTTTCTTATTTTAGAGAAAAAGAGAATTTTTTCTCTAAAGAGAAAAAAATTTTTTTTCTCTCTTTAGAGAAATGCTTGTAGAATAGACATTGCCTGAAGAGCCTGGGGAGTGGTTCTCTCGGGACCCTGTGAGGGCAAGCAGGATTTTTGATGGACTACGGAGGAGAAAGCATGGTCCCTATCAGACAGAAGTAACAATATGGGGTCTTTTCATGAGCAGGTAGAGCCTGAGAAAAGAAAGGAGATGGCCATACATGGACACAGGTGTTAGGTTTCTGGAAAGACAGCAAGGGACACTAGGGCAGTCTGGCAGGAAGGAAACAAGTACTACCTCATGGTAATATAGTGGTAAGGTCCAAGGAAAGGAAGATAATATTGGGTGGCCTAGGAAGGTGGAAAGAGTAGGCCCTACTCAGTGGCACCATTGTCACCAAAGTCCCAGAGTAAATAGATAGGGTGCTGGGCAGCCTAGAAAAGAGAAAATGTCTTACACAATTGATGTGACGTCTACATTTACATTTTATTCCTAGAAGATGTATGCAAATTAATAAATTTATGGACATATAACTTATATTGTTTTGGAGATATAAAATGTATACTTTTATATGTTTCTATGATGACCATGCATTTTTCATATATTGTGAATTTTCTCTTGTAAACATTAAGATAACAAAGACTCTGAACTATATAGACTCTGTGTGTGTGTGTGTGTGTGTGTGTGTGAGAGAGAGAGAGAGAGAGAGAGAGAGAGAGAGAGAGAGACTCAGAGAGGAGAATAAGTAAAAGTATATTACTTTTAGCAACAAAATTAATTGCCATACATTGTCATATATAAGAAAAATTTGAAGTGAACAATATATACATACCATTTAGAGAAAGGAATACAAATGTTAAGGACATTGAAACTCATTGCTTCAATACAGAAATTCTTCAGACAGATAGCATGATCTACACAAATGAAAAATGTAAGTTAATTTGCTGATTACAAATGTGAACTGGTTTAAAAATTGCTATAGTTTTTATGTTTCACACCATATAAGACTGTATATGACACAGATGCAGTTTATCTGCTCTTTTTCTGTTGTATGTAATTTTAAAATATCCACGCTATTACTCTCCCAGAGCTGTGCTCTCTGCTTGACTCTCATAACACACTGCTGCTGGTCTCACTCCTAACATAGGTTTGCCAACCAGCTGGTTCCCTGACCAGAAACTGATATCATTCCCTCAACCCCTTGTGGCTAACTCTACCAAGCTGCCAAAGACTGCCCTAGCTATCCCCTTTACCTCCTGCCCAACTTATTGCTGCAGATAGAAAACACAAGACAGTTTTAATATTTGAAAATTAGCCAGATAACACAATTGCTGGACATAGAATCTATTGCCCTAAACTTATCAGCTATATCAGAATTCTGCAGGGTGGCAGAGGCTGCCACTGGTTCTAGTTGTCCCCAGGCCTTACATGGTGTTCATGCTTCCCTCCAAAGCTTGGCCAAAAATCCTCTCTCCCCTGCATCCCTTCCTCTTCTTCCTGGGACATGGAAATCCCACCTTTTTCCCTTCACCCAGCAATTAGCTTCCACCATCTTTATTGACACAATCAAGAACCAATTAGGGAAACACTACCTCCACCTACATTTATCTAGTCATAGTAATTTGCTTTTATGTCAATATTCTCAAACTTATCTTCTATGTAATACTGTTCTATGTGTCTTCTCTTTGTCTAACATAACTGTATGAGTAGAATTATTACATATTAGGGTATATAAAAATTTTAAATAATTTCCCAGTACTCTTCAATGTGATATCAATAACATTAGTAACTATATTCCTTTGTTCATACTAACCACGGAACTTCTCTTGTCATTATTTCTACCTCACCTGAGGTGATTAATTGGAAAACATAACACTACAACTTTAACTTGACTGTCTTGGTTGCCATAGGCATGTCTGTGTTTATTGACCTATATGTGCTTGCAACATGTCAAGTATATTTTCTTGTTTTTTTTTCCCATTTTTCCTATAGAACAAATTTCTTCATGCTGACTTACAAGGTATCTTTATTGTCCTTTAAATAACTACAAGGATCTCCAAATCTGAGGCTTCTTTTAACAGTCTCTAAAGTGTCTTTTGGTATTGAGAAATTCTAAACTTAGTGTAGCTGGACTTTGAAACTGATGTATAATAATATCTCAGATGATATTAGTGATAATGTTAAGAATACAAAAATTCTAATTTTCTCACAGAACTTTATTCAGTCACAATTGAATTACAGTTATTGGATTACATGAAAATGGAGGTCAGTTCCAGTGGGTACATCATAAGGATATAAAACTTTCTTCAGATTTGTAAGTTATTATTTCATATACTTAATTAATATCTGATTTACATTTAATAGCCTAAGGGAAGAGCCTGTGACTTAGACCATACCTTTAGTTTACTAGTATATATAGAACCTTATGCAATATTAAGGCCAAATTAAAAAGAATTGTACATGTAACTTTTATTTCCTCAGATGAAGGGATGAGATGAGAGCCACACCCAAGATGTGGAAGTACATGACTTGGGTTGAGCCCAGAGCATTTTGTTCTCTGTTCTAACTATCCCTAGACCCAGGCCTGGAAGCTTCTAGCCTCTGTACAATCTAATCTTCCAAGCTGACTGACTCAATCCAGCATCTCTTGGCTTCTGAATCAATTGCTTTGCCTGGCTTCATACTAACTTTGGCTTTGGCAATATGTTCAAATCTTTTGGTTCCTTCTTCTCTAGCTTGATCTGTCTTCACCTGTGCCTAGCTTGTTCTCTCTGCAACCTGTCTATATAAAACTGCTATACATTCCTCTGTCTCTCTGTCTCTGTCTCTCAATGTCTCTCTCTGTCTCTGTCTCTCTCTTTCTCTCTCCCTCCCTATCCCTCTGCTTTTATGTAACCTCTCTTTTCTGTGCTCTTCTCATGTGTATTGGCTGTATCTTATCTCTGACTCATTCTGTCACATCATATATCTTTGATATGATTCTCTGATTCATCACTTTGTCTGCCCCTCAAGTAGACACAATTTTAAAATAAGACTACTTTCTTCTACACACTAACTTTACCTTCACTGTTTTGGATTAATATCTGTAATAAGGACATGTTTGTATTTCAGCCAGAGGGATTAAAGTTGTGTCATTCCAGATGGATTACACAGACCTAGAAGGTCTTTGGATGTGATCCCTTGCCAGAACAGCCATGTTGCTAGATTAAAATTCCTCTACAATGAACAAAGAATTTCTTTCCATGCATCTTTATTTTTTTATTTGTTATCTTATTATCATGTGTAAATGCATATGCATGCTTCACATATATCTGTGCACCATGTGAATGCCTGATGTACTAAGAGTCTAGAAGAGGGCATTAATTTCTCTAAGACTAAAGTTACAGATCACTGTGAGAAACCATGTGGGTATTGGGAACTGAAACAGGTCCTTTGGAAGAGCAGTAAGTGCTCTTAACTGCTGAGCCATCTCTAACCTTTCTGTTAAGAAAAAGGACACCAAATCCCCATAGTAGGCCTTATCATTTACCAGCTATCATCAGAAGGTTGTAGTGTCCACAGAAATAAACAAATATTTATGGTTTTAGACTGTGATAATCAAACATTCCTACTGAGTGATATTTCTAAAAATAACATTTCTTTTCCTTTCCTTTTTTTCTTTCTTTCCTTCTTTCTTTCCTTCTTTCCTTCTTTCTTTCTTTCTTTCTTTCCTTCTTTCTTTCTTTCTTTCTTTCTTTCTTTCTTTCTTTCTTTCTTTCTTTCTTTCTTTCTTTCTTTCTTTCTTTCTTTTCTTTCTTTCTTTCTTGACATAGGGATTTTCACCCAACAACACATGTAGCAGATGCAGACTATGGATACATCAAGCCAAAAAATCTCAACAGTGCTCGATGTAGTAGATATTTCTATTACATTTGTAAAAAGAATTTTACCTGCCTGATTACTTCACAGAATTGGTAAAAGCACAGTTTTCATATTTTTTATTCCTTAGTGGCTTTTAATAAAATAAAATTCATCCAAGTTGGTTAACTTTACATGATTTACGAAGCCTTGTTCCCCTGAAGCAAGGGCAAAGAATCAATTTTTAGATAGTAAATGAAACAAATTCAAGAAGTACACACACACACACACACACACACACACACACACACACACACACAGACACACACACACACATATTGAATAGCAAGAATCAGTAAATGGAAAAATATAAAACTCTTACTTTGTTTTGGTGAAAGACATTATATTTATTTCTCTTAATCATCTAAGAAATTTTAATTCAATGTTTGAGCATTATATTTACATTGTTTAAAATAAAAAGAAAGCCTCCTGGTCTCCATCTGTGCCTCAGAGCTAAGGCTGTCCCACAGCCCTTCGTACCCAAATCCTGTCCAGAGAAAGCTGGTCTCCCAGGAGTGCTCCCACTCCTAGGCCCACAGGTGAGACCACCACTATAGTTCCAATAACTGTCCAAAGAGGGACCCGCCAGGAGTGCACAGGGCACAGGAACCATGGAGCAGCCTGGGACAGGATCCTTCCAGTCTCCATCTGCACCCTGGAGCTAAAGCTGTCCCACAGCTCTCTGTATCCAAATCCCACCCAGAGAGCTGGTCTCCCCAGGAGTGCTGACAAACCCAATGAAGGAGTTAGAGAAAGAATTGAAGGAGCTGAAGGAGTTTGCAACCCCATAGGAAGAAAAACACTATCAACCAACTAGACCCCTCAGAGTTCCCAGGGACTAAACTACCAACCAAAAAGCCATGGCTACAGCCACATATGTAGCAGAGGATGTCATTGTCTGGCATCAATAGGAGGAGAATCCCTTGGTACTGTGAAGGCTCCATGCCCCTGTATAGGGAAACGCCAAAGCAGTGAGGTGGAGTGGGTAGGTGGGAGGGTGAGCATCCTCATAGAAGCAGGGGGAGAGGGAATGGGAGAGGGGGGTTCTGGAGGGGAAACAGGGAAAGAGGATGACATTTGAACTGTAAATACATAAAATATCCAATAAAAAATAAATAAATACAAAAGAAAGCAAAATTGATTGTAAAAACACTTATTTTTGCCTGTCTTGTCTCCTTTCTTCTTGTCAAACTGAAACAACTAAATTTTTAGATATCATTCCTGGGCTTTTATATGGATATTTATCTACTTGTAAAGCAAATGTTACATATGCATAAAGTGTAGTCTAGGTTTATTTTCACTATGTAGCCGTAGATAGCCTAGAACTCACGTAGAACAAGCTAACTTGAAATTGGTGGCAGTCTCCTCACCCACAGACTCTTCCTGAATTCTGGGATTGCAGGTGTATGACCCCAACCTCAATTTTACTATTCAGTATTTAGGCATTGCAGACTGTTTCTTGTCAGGATTTAAGGGAGATATCGACTTTTTGGAAGCATCTTTAAACATTGTGCTACTAAGAGATGTGTCAAAATGCACCATTCTTATTACATGGATATTTAGGCTTCTTCTAGAATTTACAATTACATAAGACTGGGACTGAGGGAAACTTCACACAGTTTTGTGTAGCATGGGGAATGTCTCCATGATAAACTTCTGCCAGTATAATTTTCTGTGCCAATATTTGATATTTTTGATATTTGATATTTTATTTAGATAATTAATAAATATCATTCACATTGGTCATGCCTTTAACACTTTCAAAAAATTCACCAATATTTTGTTCCTCACATTTTAAATATCAATATATTGTCAATACATTTTATTTGTTTAAGAAAATATTTTCCCAAAAGAGCTATTTTTCATTATTTAAATGAATATTTTCTTCTTAATTTGTGGTGCTAAGTATGACTTGTGGCATTTGTTAAGAAGTTCCTGCATGTCTGTATGAATTCATACTTGAACAAAAAGGCTTGCAATTTTAAATTTTTCAGCAGTTTTAAGTTCAAATGGAATTTGTAAAACAACTCATTAATTGTACATATTATGGGTAATGGGTAGTTAATACATGTGTATAATGTTTAATAATCAACTGAGGGTAATTACCATTTACTATTTCTTTTTCCATTATTTTTTATTTACATTACATTCCTGTCACAGGCTCCCTTTTCTCTCAGTCCCACCACTGCAAACTTCTTCCCCCATTACTACCTCCTTTTCTCAGAGAAAGGGTCCAGTCCCTGTATGCTCTTTGCCTGTGAGTTCCCATGGGCCCAGGTTAGTTGACTGTAGGTCCTTTTGTGGTGCCCTTGACCCCTCTGTCTTACTCAATTGAATAACCCCTCTTCCACAAGACTTTCTGAGCTCTGCCTGATGTTTAGCTATGAGTCTCTGCATCTGTTTTCATCTGCTGCTGGATGAGACTTCTCAGGAGACAGTTTTGCTAGGTTTCTGTCTGCAAGCACAGCAGAGTATCATCAATAGCATCAGAGGTTGGCTCTCTTCCATGGAAGGGTCTCAACTCGGGCCAGTCACTGTTTAGCCTTTCCCTTAGGCTCTGCTCTATCTTTATTCCTATATACCTTGTAGGCAGAACAAATTTTCAGTTGAAGTACTTGTGAGTAGGTTGATGTCCTCTTCCTTCCACTGAAAGTCCTGCCTGGCTACAGGAAGTGGCTACCTCATTTGCTATATCCCTATCCAGTAGGTATTTCAGCTAGTGTCACACCCATAGACTCCCCATAGCCTTCCCCTATCAAAGGTCTCTATCTGGTCCCAGAGATGCCCCCCACTGATTTCCATTCTCACTCTCCCACCCTCCTACCTCCACACCTGATTGCCATCCCTATACTGCTCTTCACCCCATCTTCTACTCAGTTCATTCTCTTCATCCACCTCTAATAACTATCTTATTTTCCCTTCTTGTAGGCATAATGTTTTTATACATTGTGTAAAGTTTATGCTTGTGTTATTCAAATGCTGATTTCTCTCCATTACTCTTGTTTCAATAGGACATGGCATTGTAATGTTTATACCAAGAATCTCCTGTCTCAAGTTTGTGTAACCAGTTCTTATCATTTACTCTCTATCTTGTCAATAAATGCTGGATCACCCATTGACTGGGCAGAACAGAGAATAGGGCAGGGCATCCAACAACCAGAAGAGGGAGAGAAGAGAAAGGGAGATTCAGATCAGCAAAGAGGATGGAGGACCTAGAGAAAGATTAAGGAAATACACCTGAAGGCTAAGGAGCCAGATCAATAACAATATGCAGGTATCATGGGATGGGGCTGGGAGGGATCCAAATTAGCACTGAAAGTCAAGATAGATTATTTAACTGCTCAGTCATTGAGGTGAATTTTAAATAAATCTTGGGTTTCTTTTTGTGATTACTGAGGACTAACACAAGGTAAAGAAATATAGCTATCAGATTAATTTGCTGCTATGTTTATATTAAAGAAAATTCATTTATACCTTCTGAGTAAGATTCATACAACCTCCCTTGGGCCCTACTTAATACTCAGTTTCTTTGACTCTATGGAGTGTAGAATGGTTATCTTGCACTTTATGGCTAATGTCCAATTATAACTGAGTCCATACCATGCATGTCTTTCTTAACTCATTCAGGATGATATTCTCAAGTTCCCTCCTTGTGCCTGCAAATTTCATGATATTTTTGTTTCTAATAGCTGAATGGTATTCCACTGTGTAGGTGTACCACTTTTCTTTACTTATTCTTTGGTTGAGGGACATCTGAGTTGTTTATACTTTCTGGCTATTACATATAAAGCTGCAATGAACATGTGAAGCAAGTGTCCTGGTGTATGGCAGAGCATCTTTTGGGTATATGCTCCTGAGAGATATAGCTGGGTCCTGGGATGGAACCATTCCCAATTTTCAGAGAAACCACCAAACTGGTTTCCAGAGTGTTTGTACAAGTTTGTACTCCCAACATCAATGGAGGAATATTCCTCTTGCTCCACACTCACCAGGACCATGAGAGTCAGGAAGGACAAATTCTCCTAGACTCATGTTCTATAAGCCAAGCCTTTCAAGATGTCAGATACAGTTTCAAATTCTAGGCCAAGGACCCCACTATCCTTCCTCCTGTTTTATTAATTGTAATCTCTGACATCTTTAATAACTGGGAAGAGATTTCAAGAGGCAGAGGGGCAAAGAAAGGAAACAGAAGAAAGAGCTAGGAGACAAACTCTCTATATGGCACTTGCCTCCTCCTTGGCTACCTCAGCAAACTTTAGAGCTTCATTTAGTGACCATCAATTCAGTCTAATGGCATTAATCCAGCTTGGGGTTAATAATCCTTTCCAAATGTTAGGGTAAGTCAAGACATTCCAACCACAAATACTCCCAGATATGAGCTACAGACTTCCTCAAGATCATGTCCAGGCTACAACGTGATGATCAGTGCAAATATGGCTGTCTCCTCCATGATCCCTCTTGAGAGAAGATTAGCTTCCGTTCAGGAGAATCTTACATACATTTCAAAGAAAAGATGGACAAAAATCCTCAATATTTTTTTTCTGAAATATAAGCACAATAAGACAAAAAGCCCCTAATTTCAGGATGAGTTGAAGTCTGAGGCTATGAAAGGGTTCACCATGGTTGGCTCTCTTTTAGCTCTGCTTGCAACAGGAATGAAGCTTTAACCTTTACAGTGTTGACCAACTTTTTTGTATTCTGACTACTTTCTCTGGTTCAACCATCTGGTCCTAAGTGTTTCTTGCTAGTATTGATGTAAACCTCAAGACCCTGCTTTACAATTCTCTTAAACTGTATGATAAAGTATCATCTTATCCTTTGTCTTTTCACTCACCCCTGCCTCATCTTACCAAGTTGTCCCATTCCCCTGCTGGACAGGGAAATCATATCTAAACTTCAGATTCCCCACCCCACCACCACAAAAATATTTTACCAGCCTTACCCTGATTGCACTGATCTTGACTGTGATCCCCACTGACTTGTGTTACATTACATAATACCTATACAAGACATACAACACCTAACTCTTCAAGATCTATGGCACTTGACCCCAACTGGCCATTCTAAGAATAGGCAGCCAGTGCTGCAATGTTTCTTACTTATCAAGATAGAAGGATGTCCACTAATCTATCCACACAAAGATCCACAGAAACAGCTAATTACTGGATATGTTTTCTCTAGAACACATTTCAGTAATTTATCATTTAAACATCTCTTCTAATCTAGTAAGTGCTTTCACCTTCAGTCAGTCAGGGCCTCCAGTAAAATCTATGCTTTTATTTGTGGTTCTTTTATTTCTGTATTTTCCCAGTGACTGACCAGCAAGTCAAATTGTAGTCAAAGAACAAAGGTCCTTTTCTAGAGCTTCATTAGATAGCTCCTGGGTGGAACATTATCATCCCAAGTGGTATAACTTCTGCTTTCTACCAAGACAATATGTAGCTCTGTCTGAACTCACTATGTAGTTTGAACTCACTATGTAAAAATCAACCTGCCTCTGTCTCCAACTTGCTGAGATTAAAGGAGTGTGCTACCATGCCTAGCTTTGAACACTATGTTTTTAATAACAGAAGGAAGCACACTGATGGTGAGGTTGCATTTTTACCATTTAATTCTCTGATATAAACATGTAGTAAGAGACAGTAGGAAGAACTGAAGGACCAGTTTCCACAAAGGAAAAGAACATTCTTTTAGATTCTCTTTGCAGAAATCTTTCCCAATAATGCTACTTTAACACATGTCCCCTTTTAAAACATTCCAGGCATCCCTCTCTGTAGACCCTCTGTATCCACTTATCACTCTGCATTCAGTACTGCCTCCGATATAACCATTGCTAGTATTCTTTCTGCAAGTACTTATTAGTAATGATTACTCATTGGACCACCCTAACTGCTCTGACCAAATTTAGACTATCATTGTCCTCTCAGGAATCTGTTTTCCAGGACTCTGTACTTTTATGATTCATTTACTTCTTATTGGAAGTGAGTTTGATGTTTATTATCACTAATGTTTTTTATTATTAAGGGACAATTTTTATGCGTTTTGTCTCAGAATAGCAAGAAATTACTATCAGTAAAGCACACTTGGCTTGGCCTATTGTATAAGAAAAAGGATGATAAGTGTAAATTAGGATGGCCTTTCTCCTTCTCCTAGACTGTGAGTTTCCACTATACAATCCAACTACTCTTTTCTTCCCTGACTCTTAGTGACTGGCTTATGAAATTCCTCCTTAAGATCAAGAGTTTATAATATGTAGTCCCATAGCCTTTGTGCTAATTGAACTGCAGTATAAAAAGTCTATGTTCATAGACTGGAGAAATAGCTCAGAAGTTAAGAGTCCTGGATACTCTTCCAGAGGATCTATCTGGGTTCTATTCCCAGCACTCACATTGAAACCCACAGCAGTCTGTACCTCTAGTCTCAGAGAACCTGACATCCACTTCTGGCCTCATGATATATGATATATCCCTGCATGTAAAGCAACCAACTCATAACATAAAAATAAAATATCAAAAGAAAAATTTTGAAGATCTATCAGAAGTATTTTAGCTGGAAGAAATAGAGAAAAATTTCCAGAATTTTCATTTCCTGCTTTTGTTATTTTATATCATGTTGTTAGCAGTTTTATAATCATGGAGTCATTTAAATATTTCAGAACTCCTATAAACATGCATCTATTATTAGATAACTTGATTGACTTCAACATTTGGTAATGAATATATGGGGAATAACATGATTCTATATAAATTTCTAGGTATTGAAAGAAGTACAGAGCTGTCCTTCCTCAACCAAAGACACTGACTTTATCTTTTTTCTTTTTATCATTAATTAATTTATTTATTCACATCCCAAATGCTTCCCCTTTCCTGTCCCCCCTTAAACAATTCCTCCTCCATCAATCCCTCCCTTTGCCTCTAAAACAGTGTCCCCTGGGTATCCCCCAACCCCTGTGTATCTTCAGAAAGTCTCTTCAGGATTAACCACATCCTCGCCCACTGAGGCCAGGCAAGGAGCCCTTTGTTGCATATATGCCAGGGGACTTGGACCAGCCCCTGTGTGAGAAATCAACAAGATAGACAAACGTTTAGCCAAACTAACTAAAAAGTACAGAGACAGCATTCAAATTAACAAAATCACAAAGAAAAAGGGAAACATAACAACAAAAACAGGATATTTAAGAAAATTATTAGGTCTTACTTCAGAAACCTTTACTCAAAAAAACCCCAAAAAACCAAAAAACAAAAAAAACCTAGAAAATCTAAACAAAAATGGATGATTTTCTAGACAGATACCATATACCAAAGTTAAACCAAGGTCAGGTTAACTATGTAAACATAACCCCTGAGAAGCATCACCAAAAGACTCCCAACCAAAAAAAGCCCAGGACCAGATAGTTTTAGTGCAGAATTCTACCAGACCTTCAAAGAAGATCTAATACTAATACTCCTCAAACTATTCCACAAAATAGAAAAAGAAGAAGCATTACCTAATTCATTTGATGAGGCTGTAGTTATCCTAATGCCTAAACCACACAAAGACCCAACAAAGAAGAGAACTTCAGACCAACATCATCATTATGAACATCAACACAAAAAATTCAATAAAATAGTCACAAACTGAATCCAAGAATACATCAAAAACATCATTCACCACAATCAGAGAGGCTTCATCCCAGGGATAGAGAGATGGTTCAATATATGAAAACCCATCAACATAACCCACTATATAAACAAACTTAAAGCAAAAACTACATGATCATCTCATTACATGTTGAAAAAGCCTTCAAGAAAATCTAACACCCCTTTATGTTAAAAGTCTTGAAGAGATCAGGAATTCAAGGCACATACCTAAACTAATAAAAGCAATGTACTGTAAGCCAATAGCCAATATTAACCTAAATAGACAGAAACTGTCCCCCACATAGAATGTTGACTGGCTAGAACTTGTACAGGCAGCCATGGCTGCTTTGAGTTCATGAGTGCAGAGGTCCTGTCATGTCCAGGAGACACTGCTTCACCGCAGTCCCTCTAACCTCTGGTTCTTACAGTTTTCCTGCCCACTTTATGATGATCCCTGAGCCTTGGAAAGGAAAATAATATAGATATCCTACTTGTTGCTGATCACTCCTGTCACATCTCCTCGACCAGCAAGAAAGACGTAACGACTGAGATCTTCTTCGAGCAGTTTATTCAGGTCCCTTGTACAAGCTTGTTTGTCTCTTCTTCTTACTTACCTTCTTCTTCTTCTTTTGCCCCTTCCCATTCTCGCTTAAATAGTCTACAATCCTCCAACCATAATCCGCCACGTAGGTTCTGCAGATAGGCTACTCTAAAGCAGAAGCTATGTAATTCACCACCCACAGCCATATAAGGAAAATGTTTATCACCAGCAGGGTGGCATCAGGCAGGAAGCCGGCACCATCTTTAAGGCGTGGCAGCAGCTCCCTACAGTTCCCCCTTTTTGTTTTATAAATCAGCAATAGCGCAGGCACCAGCAAACCTATCCCAACATTTTTTCGAGTACCATCTGTCTTAGGTCATTCCGATGTTATCACTGCCTTACCCGTCATTGAGTAACCTTGTCATTCTCAAGGTCCCCTGTCTTAGGTTGGTCAGTGTAAGCGGAAAGTTGCCCGTCTCTGATAAGCACTCATTAAATCAGGTAAGGAATTCCACTAGTTGTGGGGTTTATAGAGTCCTCACACACTGGCCTGGGAATGAATCTAATTGCTGCAAAATTATAGGTCCTGGATGACCATGAGCCAAACTTGGGGAGACTGTCCTGCTTTAATGGCTGTGAATGCCTGAATGACCATAGCAGCATGCCGCCGTTGAGCAAACCTTATCTTACAGAAACACCACAGGCTGATAATGGAAACAAGGCATAGGAGTCTGAGCAAAGCCCCCATTCCTGCCCACTCCTTAAGAGGATTCAGGGCCTCTGAGAACCAGGATGTCAATCCTTCTGCTAATTCAGGATCCACACGCGTTGAATTCACCACTGTTATGGATACTCGCAGCTCTTCCATCAATGTATCAAAATTCTTAGACCAATTTCCTAAAAGATACTTGGATAAAGCTCTTGAAAAATTAGCAGCATGTGTAAAATTTTCATATTGGACAGCAGTCACACAAAGCCCAGAATATTTCCACTGACATCTTAGCTGCGCTATTTGCCACAAAGTATCAAGTTGTTCTTTTCTTTTCAACACAGGCATACGACATACAATAGAGAGGGAAGAAAATTAGATGTCTTTATTTTTCTTCCCCTGAAAATTGGGGAGGTCTCCAGCAGAATGACCATCAGAATCCAAATTTAAAAAATTAAGGGTAAATAATGCTAATGATATTCTCTCTTTTAGTGTTCTGCCATGACCTATTCCCCCTTTTTGCTTACGATGGGCACGTTCCACAATGCCCTGACCTTGGGGGTTATAGGGAAGACCATGATTAATGGAGACGTCCATTTGATTACAAAAGGCCACACCTGAAACAATCACCAAGGCTTCCTCATTTTTTCTGAGTCAATTGCATAACAGCAGCTGCAAGGCCAGCAATAGTTAGAGGGCTCCCTAATTCCTGGCAAACCTTCATCCAGACCTCAATCCCTTTGTTTTTATATGGTGTTATGGCCGCCCTGCACTCCTTAGTACACTGCTCATAAGCTAGTTGTTTAATCAGGGGCATAGCTATGTTGGCATCGCTGAAGATCTTCCCTGCAGCTTCTACCAACCTGGCAATAAAGTCTGAAAAAGGTTCCATGGACCCCTGTAAAATCTTTGTTAAGTTGCCAGATACCTCCCCTTTGTTCAGAAGGGATTTCCAAGCTTTTGTTGCTATGTTATTAATTTGTTCATAGACTTGTGGAGGGTATCCAGTCTGTTGCTGGGTGAAACGTTCCTGCCCAAGCAACATATCTTTGTCCCAGGCAGCCTGACCTCCACCCGCTGCTAAATTTAAGGCAGCTTGTTCGTTAGCAAACTCTATGAGAAACACCTTCCAGTTTAAATCATGACCAGGACTCAAACACGCCTTTGCCAATTGACTCCAATCAGCAGTGTCTATGCAGAGCTTCAACCTGGGCTATGGTGAAGGAGGCAGTGATGCCATAAGTTCTCACTGATTCTGCCAAAGACTTTATAGTTTTGAAATCTAAAGGCTCATGATACCTTTGACCCTGGGGATCAACATAGACAGGACAGGCTAGATGAAAATCAGTGCGTACTGTCCTCCAAACGTCGGGGCAGAATGTACTTCCTCCCTTACTCTCTGCCATATTGTATGGGGGTGGCGAGTCAGTACTCGCCTAGGAGGATCCTCTTGTTCTGCACCTTTTAACTTTTTTCTTTCTTTCCTTTTCCTATCTCTCAAAGATTGTATCTCCAACATTTCTATCATAGCTTGTAATTCATCTTCCGAGTCTGAAGACTCACTTCCTGTTCTGCTCTCACTTCTCTTTCCCTCCGATCTCTCCTCTTGTAACATTTCGAGAGCGACCTTTCCTTTCTCTAAAGCCTCTTTACAGCCTTCTCTATCTTCCAGACAGCTTCAGACAAGCTTCCAAACTGGGCGGACCCCAGACTTTAAAGTTCCTTGCTCCCAGGCAAAATCTAAATCTTTCCCTAATTTATCCCAGCTGGGTATGGTTAAGTTCCCGGTAATTGCGAACCAAGGTGCAATGGAATCGCATTCTCTCAGAAACCTCTCCAATGTGCTTTTCCTCATCTTAAGTTTCTTAGACAAAAGCAGCTCCTGAAGAGCCTCAAAAATTGGACAAGAAGGGGAAGACCCCATCCTGACAAAAATTCAATGTGCTATGCACTTTAACTTTTGGTTCACTGCGTCCGCAAACTTTCCATGCTCACTTCCGTGAACACACTTTGCCGATTATTATCCACGGTCCTTATAGTCCCACCTTACCTTGGGAACTTTCTGTGCTGCCCCTGCTGCAGGAAGTTCTGATCTCTTCAGGCAAGGGTCCCCGTATGGGCCACCACTTGTCGCTTCTCCTTGACCAGCAAGAAAGACGCAACGACTGAGATCTTCTTCGAGCAGTTTATTCAGGTCCCTTGTACAAGCTTGTTTGTTTCTTCTTCTTACTTACCTTCTTCTTCTTCTTTTGCCCCTTCCCATTCTCGCTTAAATAGTCTACAATCCTCCAACCATAATCCGCCACGTAGGTTCTGCAGATAGGCTACTCTAAAGCAGAAGCTATGTAATTCACCACCCACAGCCATATAAGGAAAATGTTTACCACCAGCAGGGTGGCGTCAGGCAGGAAACCGGTGCCATCTTTAAGGCGCGGCAGCAGCTCCCTACACACTCCACCTGTATTTACTGTTTCAAAAAGCAATTGATACACTACCCAACATAAAACTAGGTACAATATACTAAATGCATATAATGTGAAATAGGAAAATCACACCAATGAATATTTCTGTCTCCACAGACATTTATGCCCTCTGGTATCAGCATAACTTATAATTAAAAATATCCCAGTACTGTACTAAGTATACTTTACCTCTTCATTTCTATCTGAGCTATATGTACTATATATTCTTTCATCACAATAAAATATGTCTCAAGTACAAATTTTAGATTAATCAATTCAGCAAAGGCTTACTGAGCATTTGCTTTACAAAAGGCATACATCTAGGCTCAAAGGTTACATGAAAGTGAGAAACAGAGTAAGAACACATCAGTTTAAATCATTGAAAGTCAGGACAGACCAAGCAAGCCTAAGGGTAGAAGGAAAAGACATAAGAATGTGCTCTGAACAATCAGACTTGGTCTGCAGAAGACAACACTTTGAAAGCAGAAGAACATAAAATGAAAAGAAGCACATTTCAAATCTATTCGGAGGAAGGCTGGTAGGAGAGTACCAGACAAAATCACACACAAACACACACCCTCATGTAAACACACACAGAGACACACAAAGACGTACAAACACACACACACACACACACACACACACACACACACACACACACACATCCACACACACTTTTTCCTAAGTCCTCTTAAGGAGTTACATTGCACTCTTTTGACAGAAGAGGATGCTCTTGTCAAAGGTATCCAACAAAGTTCTCAGATATCCCTGTGCATTAAAATATTTTTTAAGCAGTGTGAGCCTACTATGAGAACATAGAGAACAGGAATAAAAACTATTGAATTTTGTATCTATTCATTATTATACAAGGATACATAAGGAAATTTTCACACAAGTGTATAACGTACTTTGAACAGATTTCTCATCTAACCAAATCATTTAAATTTATGACAATTCTTACACACATATGCATGTGTGTGCATATGCACACAATTCCCGCCCCAACCCCCAAAATCCTAGAAAACAAAACTGTACCACAAAACTACAAACCACTTTAAGTATCCCAAATGAAGTAGAAATACACATGGATCAAAAAAATCACAAGGACCAAAACATATAAACTAGAAAGAAACATGATTCTTTCTTTCTCTTTGCCCACCTACCATATATTCTTTTTCATCTTAATACTAGACTTTGTAGCTACAACTTTCCTTCTAGAAACACCTAGTGTTTCAGTCCTTTTCAGCATCATTTTTCTCACACAAATATTGATTAAATGCATGTTCATCATCAAGCAAAAATTTTCTGAATATATAAACATTAAATCATTTCCTATATCGATAAGCCTTACCTCATGTGTTTTATATGTTTTATATGTCATATCACATGGCATGTCTGAGACCTTTTTATATAAGATTTTTATTTTTATTTTTTAACATTTTTTATTTAGAATTCAGCCATTATTCCTCCCCCAGTCCCCCCCCACACAGTTCTCTATCCTATTCCTCCTCCTCCACCCTGTCTCTGAGAGGATTCTACCCCACCACCAGGCCTTCCCCCTCCCTGGAGCCTCCAGTCTCTCCAGTGCATCTTCTGCCATTGAAGCCAGGCCAGACAGTCCTCTGCTATATATGTGCCTGGGGCCCTGAACAAGCCCATGTATGCTGCCTGGTTGGTGACTAGGTATCTTGAAGCTCCCAGGAGTCCAAGTAAGTTGAGACTACTGGTCTTCCTATAGGGTCACCCTCCTCTTCTGCTTCTTTCATCCTTCCCTTAATTCAACCATAGGGATCTCTGACTTCAGTCCAATGATTGAGTGTAAGTACCTGCATCTGTCTCAGTCAGCTGCTGGTTGGACCTGCCTGAGATCTTCTAAACACTATCTTTTTATGGTTTGTGCTTTTTATGTCTCTGTGTTCACAGTATACCTGGCATTTGAATACCCATCCTGAAATCTACAAAAGACGACCTTTTCTAAGTTATTTTCAGTTCCACTTGTCTTTCAACTATAGATGAACAAAAGCTCAGAAAAAAACCAGACCAACAAGAAAGATGTTCATAATCAAATGTTCAAGATTATATGCAGTCAGTGGACACAGTGGCACATACATATGATCCTAGAACTCAGGAATTTGGGCCAGGAGGATTGTGTGTTTGTGGCCCTCATAATGTATATAGTGAGGATATATCTTAAGTGATGTTATATCTCTTATATACAACTTGATAAACAAAAGTAGAAACTGAGAAAGTGGAACTGAGAAGGGAAGAAATCATTTCTAGCCCAGGGTTTCAGATAGAAGGTCAACACAGTTTAAGTAATCTCCTTATCCTTGTCATGTGCTTTGACAATAATACAACATTGCAACTTTGTGAGTTTTCCCCTTAGACAATCCCAACTCTCTCTTTATTAAATACTTTGTTCTCATCACAGTTTACCTCCCTCAAAAGATGGATGTGTATAGTTTAGCCTATGAGAAAATTACTTTTCAGGTTGAAAGTATAGCTGCTGTTTAAGTCTTTGGATGATGATTAAATCTGACAAATTAAGCATTTAATGCTCTGTTAAACACTTGATTGTATTACAGCTCATATACTGATGGCTACATTTGTTAATGAATAGCCTCAGCTCAGAAGTATGTCTATATCCTTAAAGCCATCACTACATTCAAACCATAATATTTTCATTTGATCTGAAAATTTCTTGCAGGGTAAAAGGCCAGTGGAACAGCACCTTGCCACTGGCCTGTCCTCAAACCTGGGACTGGGAAATCCCTATCCCAATGACTCAGGGTTAACAGTCAATCGAAACTTCTGGTCACACTGTACTTGTCTACCCTGCTTTCCATTCACTCATGGTGTATGTTCTCCTGGTTCACTGCAGATCCTGCCAAACTCCTATATATCCTGTCCTCTCCACCCTGCATGCTGCCGTCTCTATTCCTCCTCAGAGGCAGTCCCATATGTGTTTCTCCCCAATAAGTATCTTGTGTGATGTTTGTTATGTGGTGTGACTTTGTGGTATTCCTTGACCCTAATATCTAAAATACCCTTGTGCTGGAAAACCCTTTCACTTTGGACTCTCTTTGCATTTTAATATAAAATCTAAAATTTGAGAGGGATTGGTGCTCTGATTTTGTCAAACTTTGAATTGCTTTAACTATTATATGTCATATCCATTTCTAGATTAAAAAAAGGAGTAATTTTCTTCACATATATAAAATAGCTCACTTAAAATTCCATTGGTGCTCTATTAACTCTATAGTTCAAAGTGAGAACTGGCCCATTAGTTAACAGTATCAAGTTTTCTATTGCAGTGACTACAGAGAAATTTTAATCCAGCAACAAGGCTGCTCTGACAAGGGATCACATTTAAATATATTATCTGGCTGAAATTCAGACATGCCCTGCATTATAGTATGATCTGGTTTGAATACAGACATAGCCTTATTACACACCTTTAATTCCTAAGAGTGGAAGTAAGGTTATTTTGTAGAAGGAAGCAGTCATGTTTGAAAGTAACATCTAATTGAAGGGCAGACAAAGTGATGAATCAAAGAAAGATCTGACAGAATGAGTCAGAACTAGGATATACCCAACTCATACAAGAACAGCAGAGGAAGAGAGGCTACTTAAGAGCAACAAGAAAGAAGAAAAGGGTGGTAATGTGTGTTGTGTGTGTGTGTGTGTGTGTGTGTGTATGTGTGTGTGAGATGTTCTGTGGGGGTAGGGCACAGCTTTACTGGGACAATTTTACAGAGACAGGTCACAGAGAGAACAAACTAGACACAAGTGAAGACAAAACAATCTAGAGAATCAGGAGTCAGAAGACTAAAATGCATTGGCAAAGTTAATATGACGCCAGGAAGAACAATTCAGTCAGAAGCCAAGAGAAGCTGGGTTGAATCAGTCACCTTGGAAGTTTAGATTCTACAAAGGGTCTAGGCTTCCTGGCCTAGGCCTAAGGATAGTTAGAACAAAGAAAGAATTGCTCTGGGCTTATCCCAAGCCAAGTATTTGCACAGCTTGTGTACAGTTCTTATCTCATTCCTTTGTCTGAGGAAATAAAAGCAACGTTTACAACAACATAGACGGTCTTTGCATTGATTTACATTTACTTTAATTTACTGCAGAGATGTTTTAATTTTAGTTCTTTTTTGTTTTATTTTTATTTTTTGATACTTTATTTACATTTCCAATGTTTCCCTCTTTCTAGGTCTCCTCTGTGGAAACCCCCTATCCCCTCCCCCTCCTCCACTTCTATGAGGGTATTCCACCTCCCACCCACCCGTCTACCCACTCCCGGATTCCCACCTTGACATTCCCCTTTACTGGGGCTTCTAACACCCTCAGGCCAAGGGCCTTTTCTCCCCTTGATGGCCAACACGGCCCACCTCTGCCACATATGTGGCCAGCACCATGGGTCCCTCCATGTGTATTCCTTGGTTGGTGATCCAGCCTCCAGGAGCACTGGGGAGAGGGTCAGGCCAGTTGATACTGTTGCTCCCTCCATGGGGCTGCAAACTCCCTCAGGTCCTTCAGTCCCTTCTCCCACTCCTCCATCTGGGACCTCACTCTCAGTCCAGCGGTTACTGTAAAGTGAAACTTGGGTGTTCCGAACTTTTGGGCTAATATCCACTTATCAGTGAGTACATACCATGTTCGTTCTTTTGTGACTGAGTTACCTTGCTCGGGATGATATTTTCAAGCTCCATCCATTTGCCTGTTCTCTATATTCATTTTTAGATACATACCTACATATTTCATTTAAAATTTAAAATAAGAAAAAGATTAATATATTTGTGGGTTTTTGTTGATGCAAAATAAACATAAATGGCATTGGGAAAGATAAGACTCTGATGATGTGTAAGAGAGTAGTCTCCTGATTACTCAGATATAGAGACAAAAGAGGAAGAGACTATTTTTAGGATAATAAATTTTTGCTCTGTGCTCAATGAGTGCACATGCCTTTATTGTACAAAATGTGCCTTTGTGAGGTTGTAAAATAAACTGAGTTTGCTTTAAAATGTATTATTATTATTGGGTATGAATGTGATGTATAATCATAGGCACATTTGCTACGGTATGTGTGTGGAGGTCAGAAGACAATTTTGTGGAGTATGATCTCTCCTATCTTTGTGTGGGTTTTAGCATTGAACTCTTGTTAGGATGCTTTCCCAGAAAGTACTTTTGCATATAAAGCCATTTTTCCCTTCCTAAATAATCTATTTTGGATGCTACTGTAAATGTTATTTTAAAAACACATTTATTTTAGGTGTAAGTATGTAGTCTTGGGAATATCTATGTAAAAAGAAGCTGGTAGAGATCAGAAGAAGGAGATACTCTGGAACTGAAATTACAAATGGGTGTGAACCATCATGTGAGTGCTGGAAACCATACAGAGGTCCTCTGGGAGAACAATAGGTGCTCTTGACCATAGAGTCATTCCTCTAGATCCAGGAATGTTATTGTATTATTTTGAAGTTTCAGGTTTTGTTTTGGTATACAGAAAACATGTGATTTTTTTTAATATCTAAAAGAACATGTACCCAGCACAATATACCCCAGTACCAAGTTCTCATCACAAAGGAAATTTACTTGTCCCTGGAGGACAAAGGACAGGGAATAAGAAACAAAACCAGGAGATAGAGGATGAGGGAGAAGGGGAAAGTAACAAAGGAGAGGGGTAGGATGTTTGATCTGGAAGAACAAAAGTCTGCCTCTGGATAGAGAAGAGACAGACATGGACCATATAAAAATGATGGTTTATATAGGGAAAAAGAGAAACCCTGTGTTAGTATGAGTTGGTTAATTTTGATTGGACAGGTTAATTAGAGTAAAAAATAGGGGTTTTTTGATTGTTTTACTTCAATATTTTGATAACTGTACCTTGATGCTTAGACTCAGGAAAAGGAGGTGGCCAAATAGGAGTTTAGACCTTGGTGGCTAGGTTTAGGGAATATAATCTAAGAGTTTAGCAAGGTACAGGAAATGTAGGAAGAACAAGGCCTGCCAAAGCCTTTCCCATGCTTTGGTATGCTAGAGCTCTTCAATATCAGGTATCCTGCAACCTTACTGAATTTGATGATTAGTTTTATGTCAACCCTTTAATATTTTCTACATAGACAAAAGTATAAGTGCAAAGAAAATCATTTTATTTCTTCTGTACTGTTTCCACTCCATTTATTTCTAATCCTATTATAATAGCTAAAAGCACAACTACAATATTTGGGGAGGGGATTTCATTTTTTTAAATTTTTTTCATTTTTTTTATTATTTACATTTCAAATGTTTTCCCCTTTCCATGTCTCCCCTTTGGGAATACCCTATCCCATCCCACCTCCCCCTGCCTCTATGAGGGTGCCCCCACCTACCCACCCACTCCTGTCTTCCCTCCTTGGCATTCCCCTCCCCTGGGGCATCTAACACTCTCAGACTCAAGGGCCTCTCCTCCCACTGATGGCCAACAAGACCCTCCTCTGCCACATATGTGGCCAGCACCATGGGTCCCTCCATATGCATTCTTTGGTTGGTGGTCCAGTCTCTGGGAACACCGGGGGTGCCTGACCAGTTGACTCTGTTGCTCCCTCCCCATAAGGCTGCAAACTCCCTCAGCTCCTTCAGTGCCTTCTCCAACTCCTCCCTCTGGGACCCCACACTCAGTCCAACAGTTGTTGTGAATTGAATCTTGTGTATTCTGAAATTTTGAGCTAATATCTACTTATCAGTGAGTACATATTGTGTTTGTTCTTTTGTGACTGAGTTATCTCACTCTGGATATTTTCAAGTTCCATCTATTTGCCTGCGAATTTCATGAAGTCATTGTTTTTAATGGTTTAAGCTAAGTAGTATTCCACTGTGTAAATGTACCACATTTTCTGTATCCATTCCTCTGTTGAGGGACATCTGGTTGTTTCCAGCTTCTGGATATTGTAAATAAGGCTGCTATGAACATAGTGGAGCATATGTTCTTATTACATGTTGGAGCATCTTCTGGGTATATGCCCAGGAGTGGTATAGCTGGGTCCTCAGGTAGTATTATGTTCAATTTTTTGAGGGTCTGCCAAACTGATTTCCAGAGTGGTTGTACCAGCTTGCAATCCCACCAGCAATGGAGGAGTGTTCCTCTTTCTCCACATCCTCACCAGCATCTGCTGTCACCTGAGTTTTTGAACTTAGCCATTCTGATTGGTGTGAGGTGGAATCTCAGACTTGTTTTGATTTGCATTTCCCTGATGACTAAGGATGTTGAACATTTCTTTAGGTGCTTTTCAGCCCTATGAGTTTCCTCAGTTGAGAATTCTCTGTTTAGCTCAGTTCCCCATTTTTTGATAGGGTTATTGGGTTCTCTGGAGTCTAACTTCTTGAGTTCTTTGTATATATTGGATATTAGCCCTCTATTGGATGTAGGATTGGTAAAGATCTTTTCCCAATCTGTTGGTTGCTGTTTTGTCCTATTGACAATGTCCTTTGCCTTACAGAAGCTTTGCAATTTCATGAGGTCCCATTTGTCGAATCTTGATCTTAGAGCATAAGCCATTGGTGTTCTGTTCAGGAACTTTTCCCCTGTGCACATGTGTTTGAGACTTTTCCCCACTTTCTCTTCTATTAGATTCAGTGTATCTGATCAACTTGGACTTGAGCTTTGTACGGGGAGATAGGAATGGATCAATTTGTATTCTTCTACATGTTGACTTCCAGTTGAGCCAGCACCATTTGCACATCTACAATATTTAATATGAGCAGTAATAGATGACCTCCTTCCCAAATACCCAGTCATATGAGTGAACATATGAGTACTCCCCACTGATGATACTAGACATTGTGGCATTTTTCTAAGTTTTCTTTTTAAAGTTTTTTTTAATGCGTAAAATGGAAAGATTTATTGTATGATATCATATAAGAAACCATATTTACATCTGCTAGCTACCCAGGAAACATGAGTCAGCACTACTGATTCACTTATTCATTTTGAATTAAAGGAAGATGGTTTTGACTGCATTTTCCAATATAATTTGCAGTGATCAGAATTAGCATGTTCTCTTAAACTTCTGTATTGAACCACAAATAAGTAGGTATAGTTCATTCACTGGAACTAGATCTGAAAGAGCTTACAAACTGTCCCTTCATCTCCCATTTCTGCTGTTATAGCTGCCTTTCTCCATCACCATGCCGGATTCCTCTCACCTTCCACATCATTTCCAGGGAAATCTCGAGGCAAGTATGTCTATTTGTTACCTTGAAAGAATATGGAGAAGCTCAAATCCCCAAACTCCACTCTGTCCTTTTGAAATGTGTTTCGTTTTGGCAGAATAAGTAAAAATACTAGTAGGAGTCTGAGAACCTAAATTCTGTTTCTTTGCACCATAAACTACAGACAACTCTGTCATCTGTTCTGTAGACAACCATCTTAACTACAAGACTTTGTTTTTGCCTGCCTTTTGTCATTTATCTTCACAGTTGTTCTGGAATTTACGTAAGTCAGAGTTATAATTTTATAGAAATTCAGTTTCAGAGAGGTCAAACAGGTATAACATGCCAGAATGAACCAAGCTCACATTACTTCACCTGAGATGCTATCACTGGAATGTGTCATGCTCCAGGGTTTAAGTGAATGCATCGATAATTTTCTAAGTCCCTTCAGGGATTTATTTTATACTTCTATTGGCTATTTTTTCTCCTTGAATGAAAATAGGTATAAACGTTTAGTTATCAAATCGGATCCTCTTATTTTTAGCTGTTCATCCATATTTCTCTCACTTCTAAATTTAAAGGAAGTTATTTGTTCAAATAGTCTTAAGTATTGTCTCTCAGAAAGCTTTTCAAGTTACCTATTTCTATTTGTCAAAAGAGAGACAGCTTGCATGTCATAGACACCACTAATTCTTCTAGAAAGTTATTTCATATTTAAAAACAATTTAATACATTAAAAAAAATTCATGGATTTTTTAAATCTCTAGAGTAGTAATATATATTTTTGTTTCTTTTCACTCAGTTTCCTCTCTTTCTTCATTTGGGAAATATAGTCATTTTGTCTCACTGCTGATTATCTGTCCCTAACACAATGCCAGTCTTATAGGAGTCAGGAGGGCTCTTGCTTTCAATGTCTCTTAAAAAGAACAAACCAACCTAAACTGGAAAGTGAAACTTAATATTGAATGATTTGGGCCACACATGATCAATAGTGCTAACATATACCCAGGAACTACACATTCATAAATTTAAAAAAATTATACAAACAATCCTGAAGAGGTCAAAGAGCTCTCAAAGTTATGGCTCTCAACTTACTGTAACTTGTATAATTTAATACATGAAAAACAAGAACATGGAACTTGAGAGTGCACATAGGAAATTGTTTTTTCATTTTCTTCATTTTGATTGTATTGCTTTCCTGTCTTCAGGAGAAAAAGACCTTGACTTCAAAAATAACGAAATATTTGAGAAGGGAATTTACATCCTTCAGTTCTAAATGGTATTCTTGGGCGATTTTCTCAGCAGTCCATGTTTCTGAAGAAAGTTTATGGTTATCAAGAAGGGTCAATGCTTCTACAGCAGTAATCTTGCCTTTGGGAATGTCCGTGATATTCTTATTAAAGTGATCTCCTATCGGCAGTCTGAATTCCTTTGCTTCTTGCTGTGGTTTAACATCTTTTACCCGCAAGGAAGGCACCGGATCTTTGGAATCAACATATACATCTCTTAGTAATGACAGCAGCTTGTTATCTTTTCTAGAAACTTCTTCAATTTCTGGATACTGACTCAGGTGCTCCTGCAGGAGGAAGGGTGCTTGGGTGCCATAAAGGGCTTCCTCTTGCTGATCTCCTGCCTCACTCTTTTCTCCATGTTGAAGTTCCTGAAGGCGCGGGTCACGCGAGCCCCCATCTCCACATCACGATGCCCTTAGTTCACTACGCACATGGGAAGACACCCTCTTTTTAAAGTTGTTTAGCTCATACATAAAAATCTTAAGAGTGGGAAATGAATACATCAAACAAGATACTGAGTACAAAGACACAGTTTCCCATTTCAGTGTTTTCCATAGGCTCCCGAAAAGCAACAAATAATTGACTAGATTTTTTGTTTTTACTCTTAGAGACTATGAAGAATTGAAAAAGGAAGTATAGGCCTATACTTGCTTAGGAAACAAGGAAAAAACAAAGAATCCATTGCAATGTGTAAAAACCAAAGGCATTACGTGTAGAACCAAAATGTCAACAGAAACGAAACTTATGTTCTTGACATTTCTGCTCACATATGGCAACATAGCAAGTGGTCACTGTTGCTAGGGATGTGGGTAGAATCTGTGGCTTTCAGAGGACGTGAAGCTCTGCCTGTGATGTCAGAGGTGCTGTTTGCTATTTGGCTGAAAAATGGCCTGAGTTATGTGTGAACTCTGTCACCTGTGATTTTGAGTAAATGACCCAAAGTGACTTTATAAATATATTGCAAATGTTTTCATGTTATTAACTTAATTATGAGTGTTCTTATGTATGTATATGTACACATGAGTGAAGCTGCCTTCAGAGACCAATAGAAGACATTGGATCTTCTGGCATATGAGTTATAGGTAAGGAAACAGCCTGACATGCTAGGAACCAAAGTCAGGTTCTCTGAAAGAGCAGCAATCACTCTTAACCATTGAGCCATCTCTAGTCCTTTATTCCAAATATTTAATATTGTATTGCCCTGAGGACAGATGTTTTCTTATTTGTATAAATATATGAGGTCTACTATATTCACATATGGGTCTTCCATTATGAATAAAATTTGTATTGTCATACATATAGGTTTTGAAAATAATGCTAAACTATACAAAACTGAAAACAAAAGTTTGTGTATCTATTTTCCTGGTTAAAATAACTCTTAATGTTTTTAATTTTTTAAAAACTTTATATTGATTCTTTATGAGGATCACATCATGCATCCCATTCACACTCATCTCCTTGAACACTCCTATCTTAGCTTTGCTTTTGCAACCTCCCCCCCAAAATAACACACAACAACAACAACAACAACAACAAAGCAAATCCTAGACAGCATCTCATTGTGGAAGCTGCAATATGTCTCAGTGTGTCCCACAATACATCCTTCTGTCCACATGTCTTCACTTTCAAGTGTGCATTGCAAAGAGTCATTGATCTGAATCAAGATCTCTGGCTTCTGTGACATCATCAATACTGGATCCTCATCAGGATTCCTCCCAGTTATCCTGTTGTTGCCCTGTGTCATACAGACTCTGCAGTTTTGGAACAGTAAGACTGGCTCTTTCACATGTCCCAACCATTGGGTGATGATATAGATTTTGGGGTGGGCCATCTCAGAGTCCTGGATCTGAGCCTGGGTGGTAGCACAGCCAGTCAGCCCAATGGCTCTCCCTTATCTGCACCACTAGGGTGAGCTCTCCAGCCCTGTTCTGGCTAGGACACCCAGTGCTGCCATCAGCAGGAGGCAGGTTCAGCTCTCCTTCTCTCATGCCCTCAGTGTTGGTTCACCTGTGCCCCCACCACCAGGGCCTACTAAACAAAATGCTACAGCTTACGAGGAACAAGGATATCTCTCCCTAGCCTTTGCCACCCCATTGCAGATTATTGTCTGGATCAGCTCTTCTACATTCATGCTGCTGGTACCCAACTGACCCACACACCTGCTATAAGGGACAATTTTACTGTCCTGCCTGGGCAAGGCACAGGGCCTGCTCTCCCAAGTGTTGCCTTCAGTGAGGGATGAGGCCAGCTCATCCGAGCTCCCCATCCAGTGAGAGGTTTGGCTAGTTCTCCAAAGTCTTTGAACATCTAGGTGGTCCACAGTGGCTGCCCTGACCAGGGATATCCCCATGTTGTGTAGTGGTAACATGAGCCATGGAAATCAACAACCAACCCAAGCTGTGCCACTACATAGCCACAGACTCAGACATGGCTCTCAGTGGTAGCTCAGGCTGGGAAACTTACCATGGCCCCCAGTAGCAGGGCTGGCCACTCACAACACTCTACTCTTCCCTAGCCGTGAGGGTTCAGTTCCATCTTTCTCCATATGCTCAAGCTGCCCCACTTGTGTTTCTTTTCCGTCTGACTACCATATACTTACACACTGTGGTGGCTCCAGCTGCACACTATCCATATGGCTGCCAGGCCCCTGGGTGACATTTTCTATCTATGCTACATGTATGCAAGCAGGTGTCTATGGCCCGTCTGTGTTGTACACTGGAGGGCAGGTCTGTGGGTGGCATCGTGGTCTACAGGTCTCTGTTTTCCTCCTTCCACATTATGTTGCCTGGATTTGATTTAATTTGATTTGACTTGATTTGGTTTGATTTTTATGAGTCTTAGACATAAAACAGCTCTGGTCACCAAGCTAGGTATCAAGCTAGGATGAACAAAGGACTGCCAACTACTCTGCCCCTGACTGATGTAAAAACACCACCAATTATAAGGTGACTCTTTACCCATTGCCAGGGGTTGGCTGAAATAATTTTTAAAGGAATTTATGACTTAACATTTCAGTTAAAGAACAAAAGTAATTGTGCTTTATAAATTTGAAATACCTTATATACATAAATAAGATTTAAGGGAGAATAATTCAAGATGTCATTTGCAGTCTGTTTTTTAAAAAATGCCATGTTTAATGTTTTGCTCTGTTCTTTGTTTCTAATTTTCAGTGAATAGATTTGACAAAATTTGTCTATGCAGATTATAGGAGGGTCTTTTGTATGTCTGTCGCACAAAATCAATTAGAGATGGAGTAAGAAAGGAATGAAGGAACACAAAATTGAATTCCTGAAATGCATGGCTGCCAAGAATTTCTCAATACTAAGATTTTCCTATGAAATACAATGACAAAGGTTGGTAGATATTTGAGGCTAGCCTTGTCCATAGGAATTTCAATCCTCCCAGAATTACTGTTTCAAACAAAAAATAAACAAACAAAGCCAAATAGTATTGTTAAAAGTCGAAGAATTTTAAATATATCATGAGAAGAGTGATTCATCTCATATAAGGGAAACCCCACAATATCATCAGTACATTTTTCTGCAGAAATTTTACAGGCCAGAAAACAAAAAAACAATAACAACAAACTAGATGTGTGTGTGTGTGTGTGTGTGTGTGTGTGTGTGTGTGTGTGTGTGTGTTTGTGTGTGTGGTGTTTGATTTATCTTGAGACAGTGACTCTCTGTATAGCTTTGATTATTATGGAACTCACTATTTAGATCAGGCTGATCTTGAACTCACAGAGATCCCCTTGTCTCTGCTGTCAGACTGCTGGGATTAAAAATGTAGAAACAACTCAGTATACTATCCCTGGAAAATAAGGGTGTGACACTGGTAGATTGACCATGCTCAGTGAAGAGCCCCATACCCATGAATATGTAACTATCATGAATGAAATCAGTAGTTTATAAAAAGTGAAAACAAATTATGTTGTAGGGTAAGGCAAGAGGGTGGTTCTTGGAGGAATTAGTGGGAGGTGTCATGAGATAAATATGACTAAAATACCTGGCATGCATGTATACTATTCTTAAAGTATACTATTCTTCAAAAAGTAGCGTAAGTGTAAAAGTTCTGGTAAACAAAAACTGGGAATCTTGTTATAACAATACTTGCTTAGCAAGGGACATTCAGGTTGAAATGAAATGATTCTACATAACACAAAAACATATGAGAGTTTAAATGTCAAGACAAAAGTTAATAGAAAAATACAGCATAATTGTTAGTGTAAATGTAATGTGTAACTTACATGTACCGTAATATGAAATTAAGAAGAACGAAAACTAAGAGTAATTATAATGCAAAGACATTTAATGAACATATATAAAAAATTTCTGGTCTTAATAACATGAGGTGGGGAGGAGAAATAAAAAGAGATTTGTAGGGCTGGAGAGATGGCTCAGTGGTTAAAAGCACTTGTTGCTCTTGCAGAGGACCTGGGTTCAACTCCATGTGCCCACAATGCTGGTCACTGCAGTCTGTAATTTCATTTTCAGGGAACAACACCCTCTTCTGACCTTCAAGGGCATCAGGCATGTGCATGCTATACAGGCATATATGTATGCAAAAATTCATACACATAAATAAAATAAATAAATCTAAAAACTCAGATTTGTATGTAGCTAATGTTACTAAGTCAAAAAAGACTCCAGTAACAATTTTAAGTTTTATCTGAGTCTCATGAAATAAGTAAATTGAGTACTTACATAGATAAACGCAAAGGTTCATACTGTTTTACTCTATTGTCTTTTCATTGGTGTCGACAGGAGAGGAGCTGACTTGCAACAGTTTGAGTGTGAGGCAGAAGCCAGATGGCTTTCTGTTTAGGACAATGAGAGAAAATGTGGGGCTTTTAGGTTAGAAGAGGTTGGAAGTCACGTGGCATCTTAAGATGACGGACAATACAACCATGATGGGTTGAGTAAGAAATACCCCCATAGGCTCTTATTATTTGAGTGCTTAGGCACCAGAGAGTGACTGTATCTGAGAATGATTAGAAGGATTAGGAGATATGCCCTTACTGGAGTAGGTGTAGCCTTGTTGGAGAAAGTGTGTCACTGGGTTGAGGTGAGTATGGGGATTGAGGTTTCAAAAGTCCACACCAGGCCCAGGTGTACTCTCTGCCTCTGTCTCTGTCTCTCTGATTCATATTCTCTCTCTCTCTCTCTCTCTCTCTCTCTCTCTCTCTCTCTCTCTCTCTCTCTCTCTCTCTCTCCTTACTGCCTGGGGATCAGGCTGTAGCTCCTAGCTACTTCTCTAGCTGCCATGTTCTCTGCCATAACCATAATGGACTGGACCTCTGAAATTGAAAGCAAACACTCAGTTAAATGCTTTCCTTTATAAGAGTTGCCTTGAGCGTGGTGTCTCTTCACAGCACTTGAACAGTGCATAAGACAACAACTAAGGATGGGATTTTAAAGGAAGTTTAGTGGAGAAGCTATTTATGAATTCTGTCAGTCAGGTGTGATGGATTCAGATGAGATGAAACTGACATTTTTAGAAAGAAAACATACAGTTTCCTGAGAGAAGAGAAGTAAGGCTTGAGCTAGAAACATGCAGGGAGCAGCTAAGAGTATGTGCATCTGATACCCCACATGTTCTTATTTCTTTCTGATATGACTCATCCATTAAGAATGAAAGATAATGTGGAATAAACAGAGATTTGACAATAATGGAGAACAGACAATAAAATGAACTTCAGATCTGTGAGAATGTAATGAATAGAAATTTTAAAACAGGATTGACTTGTCAGAGTCAAAACAATTTTTTTTCAGGTTGATGACCTTGAATTCTTATCATAGCAAATTCTACAAGCACTTGGTTTCTCAGGCAAGATATAATTTCATAAAGAATTACAATTTTACTAAGTAAGGACCAAATAGGTTCAGAGTAGCGTAGAGAGTTGGCAGAGGTTTTCAAATAGACTCCAGAATCATCCTAGCTCTATAGGGAGAGAGTCACAGAATCATCTTAGCCATATAGGAAGGTGATAATGGGTGGAAACTGACAATAGAGTGTTGGGAACAGTCCAAATGAGGCAGGACTAAAGATCAGAATCATGTTTTGTTCTGTATAAACTACAATTTGCTTCAATATTTTTGGCTGTGAGCTTAACCTTTAAAGGCTGAACCATCTCCCCTGACCTTGCCTGAATATTTTTAAATTGGAAAGTAGCATAATTTCTCAATCTGACACAAGTCTTGATCTTATCTAAGATCTCATAACTAACATGACTCTTCCAGAGGGTGATTACAGTTGCTTTTATTCAGTTACTTCTTTTATGTTTCAGATAGCTATCATTTTTGGATAATAATTCACATCTCATTCAGGTCATCTGAAGTGATAGCCTTAGGGGAAATAGTTTTTATGAAGTCATGACATGTGATCACTCTAGAAGCAGTAGAGTAATGAGTACTATTGTCTTGGGATTGGCTTACTTCTTTTGCCCTTAGCCTTTCTTTCTCATCATTTCCCACAACTGTCAATCTTCTCAATTACCAAACAATATACGAGTAGACTGCCATTTTCTCAGTGTTCATAGTGGTTCGATCAGTTGGGCACACATATTATTTAGGTTTCTGCACTTTCTGACAAATTTCATGCAGAAAGGTGGATAATACAGTAGCACCTTATCTAGTTGCAAGTGCTAAGAATACCCAGTTTGCTTTCCTGCATGCTCTCCAGCATCTGCAATTACAGATGATTTTCCAGGTAAGAATGCCATATCAGAGCTCTTTTCATTTGCATTTCTTCTTCTTTTTAGACTAATAATAGAATGTCTTCATTTTTTTCTTTCATATGAAATTTCATTATTAACAAAATGTAATTAAACACTTTCCCCATCTGTATATAGCTAAAGTTTAAACAATTTATCTATTCTTTTCAGTCTTTTATTATGTCTTTGCTTATATTCACCATTTTGGTTTATTTAAAGTTTATTTTAACTAGCTTCCCTTCTGGTTTTATTACTATGATTATTTTGTTGTTTATTCTTAAAGTAGTGAATATTTTCATTCCTCACCCTATAAATCTTATATAAATGTTACTTACAAATATTTAATCAGCAATATTTTTATAATCCCACCACTCCTTGAAATATACATATATATATATATATATATATATATATATATATATATATATATAGAGAGAGAGAGAGAGAGAGAGAGAGAGAGAGAGTGTGTGTGTGTGTGTGTGTGTGTTAGATTCACAGAATAACATATTATGCCTGTGACAAGCTTTTCACTGTTAGTGTGTATTTATTTTATCATCACAGAGGTGCTGTCATTGTTCACTCTACATAGACTACATCAGAACTAAGGTGTCTCTCATTGGTACAGTAGGAAGTGAAAACTGTACTCTTCTTTATGTTTTGTTGCATGGAAGAGGCTGTAAAGCAGTAGAGGCAAGTTACCAAGACAGAGAGGAAGCTAGTCTAGTCTTTTCAGAACAAAAAATGCCCAGGGTAAAGCAAATTGAACATGAAACAAACGAGCAGGAGATTATTAACATAGGAACAGAATCTTCAACATTTCAAGAGAAGCAGAGACCCTCCAAGACAGACCGAGAACTACTGTGTGGAGAGAAGAGCAGAAAAATCAGGAACTGAAAGTTCACAGAGCACTGCACCCTCAGACTGGACAGTGTTCGATATGGGCAAAGGAACAGGTATGGTAATATATTTTGTATCTATTTTGTCAAGGCTAAGATCTCAACTCTTGCAAGTCGGTGGTTGTCTCCTCAAATCCATTAAATTGTGCCACTATCCTAAATGTCTGTCATTTTATCATCTTAACTATTTCAAGATACTACCATGAAGCAGATTAGTGCTTAAAGAGTCTCTGTTTATTACCCCTACAATATCATTGACTTGGGTCTCAATAGAATTGTATTACTTGTTGGAACTAATTGTACAGCAGTTGTATACTTTTCATTTATTCCCATGTTATTTTAAAAGTAGTTATTGATTTTTTTAAAAAAAATCTATTCAGCCAAATTCAGTCCCATAAACACATTATAGAAAAATTGTAAAAACATTTTGGAAATAAAACTTATGAGATTTTGTACTTAATGAGATAATGGCATTACAATTTAGAGGTCAAATGGTGTTAGAATATAGGGTAACATGATTCTTAGTTTAAATAATTGTGTAATTTAGTAACTTTACCATCCATGAGAAAAATGTTTCTCACTATTGGGTTATACAGTGAAAGTCAGAAGATGCACAAATATCTCTCAGTAACTGAGCAGAAAATATTCATAAAGACATTGTTTTTAAGCTGCTGATCTCCAATGTAGAGCCAGGGGTGGGCAGGAAGGACTGATTTGAGAAGGCAGGGCAGCAGGTAGAAACTACTGGGAGAAAATGTTTATCAGTGAGAAGCAACTTGCAAGATTTCATCAGGGAAAGGTTCAGGACAAGGAGACATGAATTCACAATGAGAGAGAAGTAGAAATAAAGTATATTAAAATAGGAAAAGGGGTCACACAAATGCATTAACCAACCCTGCACTTCAATATGGACAAAAAAAACAAAAAACAAAAACAAAAAACCAGGGAGTTGACATGAAGGACATTGGAGCATAAAGGTGTCCATCAAGGCCATCAAGAAACTGTTAACTTTGGGACTGACCTCTGAAAAATTAGACAATGTTATGTAGACTTGGGAGATAGAGAAACAATGGTCTTCAAGCCTTAGAAGTGAGAAACTCTCCTATCTTCTTTCTGTTGTGTCTAGATCCCTGGTTGACAACATGGTGAGATAACTGTCATCCTAGGAACCTCATACATTATTTTGGTTACAAAAGTTGGATTCTTGCTTCCAAGCTGTAAGTAACTATAAAAAGAATTTGTTCTTCTTATAATTAGCATACTATTGCTATAACTCACTATGAAGACTGAATTTGACATTTGCCCTAGCAAATGTATGGTAAATACTACTTCTTACTGATGCAATTTTTGTTGCAGTATTTTCTAGAGGACAAAAGCAAAGCCAAGAGAGCTCTCTTCTTGATTCGTTATGTCAGAAGAATGATGGTAAGTATTAACTTTGTACAATTTATTGTTAGCACTTTTGATTATTGGGGCAAAGACTCTTCCTTAGATCCACAGACTTTACTGAGAACAATGAACAAATGCAGGGCTCTATGTTCAGTTTTTCCCCCTTGGAGAAGGAAAGAAAATAACATAGTAGAATGTGAAGAAAATATAAAGTATTATAAATATAAGCGAATACTGTATTTTTTTCAAAAAATTGTTAGATGTAAGTATAGTGAATAGAAATATGAACCATTCACATTGCTTTCTCCTTGTTTACATAGTTTGAGAACAATATCAAATGATTTGAAATTAACCAGAGGCAAATGTAAATCAAAATTCCAAGGGTTAGGACTTCATACTATGAGTGTGGTTTAATGTGAAAAGATTGGCGTATCAGAATATGGCCAGGATGCTATGTAAGAAGAGTTTGCCCACAAGCAATTCTACTCTTAGTCATTAAATAAGGAAAATCTAAAACAAATATCCTTGTAGATAGCTGAGTCAGTAAAGTACTTTCTTTTCAAGCATGAATACCTGAGTTTGCTTCCCAGAACCCATGTCAAGAAGCCAGGCAAGGTCCTTTTTAAAATCCTAACCCTATTATGGTTGAAACAGGTAGATCTCTGGAGTTTACTTCCTCTTGGTGACTTACAGGTCAATGAAAGATCTTGTCTCAAAAGCAAACAAAGAAACCCAAAAGCTGCAATGAAAATTTAAAACCAAACAAAAAATACACACAAAACCAAGATAGGGACAGCCACCACATGATACTTGAGGCTGTCTTCTGATCTCCACAAGCATACACAGAAACATGTGCATATGCACACACAAACATATACAAAGAGCTGTAGGAGTGTTTCCAAATATTCCTACTTCCTGTAATTTTGCTAGCTATATATCTGATTAGTTGGATTATTGCTTGTTGCCCCAACCTGTAGTTATATTGTTTTTTGTGGTTTATATGAAACATGATTTGATTGTATTACCTCACTCATTACTAATCTCTTTTAAGTCACTGATCATTTTACAAGTAGATTGTTGAACAGTTTATCTGGCATTTTACTCATTTGGTGGCATTATTCGTTCATCAAAGATGTAAAGAAACATCTATAAACTTCACAGGACACCGACAAACCAAAGAAATAATTTTATTGAAATCCATTTTGGTATATCATTGTGCTTACTGAGGTTACTTTAGGAACATGGGTGAGTAAGGACAAGTGTATCATTGGAAAGTCCCACCCTAGCATTGGCAACAGCACACTGACAACACTGGAATCTCATCATCAGCCAACATTCTCCTTCCTATATAGTCTAGCATGCACAGAGACCATGCTCAGCAGAAGGCAGTGCATCAGCATAAGACAATGAAGAGTAGAGTGCCTACCACCTCATAAGGGGAGTCTACCAAGTTCAGTGTCATAACCATGGCTTCCTGCATTACTCTTGGTTTTTGCTTTTTTAGTTGCCATACTGCAGAGATACAGCCTTACAGCATCCATGGTTACCTCTGTTCCATTTGATGCACACTTATTAAAATGACTGAAAACTTTGAAACAACATAAAATAAACACTGTGAGTTATTTCAGATATGTGGGCTATATTTCATAAAATACTAGACTTGTAGTATTTGTCTGCTTTTCTTAACATGATTATTATCTGTAAAACAATAGATGAAAATATACTACAGAAGTAACTTTTATTTGCCTGATGTTATTGTCATTTCAGAGGCTTACTGCTGAATAAACTCACCCTTTCTCATTCTTTCTGAACTCTGGCTGGCTGGCTAAACTCGGCAGTTTTAGCTCAAACTCCTCTCCAAGCTGACACAATGGGGTTTATCCTAGCTTCACTCTGAATTGTACTGCTTGACCTTATATTAACTTTTACAATATGTTCTAACCTTCTGGATCCTTCTCATTCTTTGACTCATTCTGTCTTCACTTGCAACCTGTCACTGTAAGACTGTCCTGGTAAAACTGGGGCTCAGCCTTAGTAGTGGCTATGATTTCAAGAGTGCTTACTGTTCCTGCACAGTCCACAGATTCAATTCTAGCACCCACTCGACCTCTCACAGAAGCCTGTAACTCTACTTCCAACCAATCTGCCACCCTCTTCTCGTGTCCTAGACTCCTGCATGCATAAGATGCACATAAAAATTCACATATGTGCTCACAGAATTATTGAAATGACTACCATCATGCCATTTTGTCTTGACTGTTTTCTGCTTACTTAGTTCTTAGTTTTACACACCCATACCATCTACCTCAGAAACACAATTGAATTCACATCATCCAGATTATTAACTGAAATAATTAATGTTTATATAAACTTAACATAAACTAAATAGCTGAAGAAGGCATAACTCAAAAGTTATTGTCATGGCATGTTTAAATGCCAGAAATTTAGACTAGAATGCTCTGCTAGTAATTAATGTTCAAGGTTACTCTGATACTCATCTAATATTAATGTAAATTATGATCTTTGTGGTTTTAGTCTTTAAAAATACTGTGCCCCTGAGCTTCAGTATTAAGAGGTGCTGACATATGAACCAGCTTTTGGTTACCAGTTAATAAGGGACTAATATATATGTTTATTTGGCTTATTCAGTATGACTTTCTGTATCTTTCTTGTATGAATTATTACAATATAATAAAACTAAATAAATGAACTTTTAAAAAGGAACACCGTCCAGTCACTTTCTTGAGAGCAGCTAATACTGCACTTTCAGTCATTTGAAAGGTGACCTGATGATGATGAGAGAACAGATGAGAAAGCCAAGAGAGGAATGAAAATCATGACAGGAAAACAATTCTTGTGCTAAAAACACTATAACTGAACATTTACATTTTTCATATCAAATCTCAGAAGAAACAATGGCAAACAGTTCTCCAAATGGAGTTCTAAGAATTATTCTCTTTTAATTAAAATACAATGAACTACTAAACCCTGAAGAGGAATTTCAGACAGGAGTTCCACAGCAATAAGCATCAGTTTCCTATTGCTGACATTTAAAGACAATGACTGTGGAGCTGGAGAGATGACTCAGTGGACAAAAGCACTGGCTGCTCTTCCGGGGCACTAGCATTCAACTGCCAACACTCACAAAGTGCCTCAAAACCATCTGAGACTCCAGTTACAGTGGATCCAACACTCTCCACAGTTTTAGAGGGCACCAGGAACACAAGTGGTACAGATGCAGCCAAAGGCCTCTTCACATGAAATTATGATGGCAATGATGATGACTATATGGACAAATCATCATCATCATCATCATCATCATCATCATCATCATTGTCATCATAAGCAATATATAGGTATTTCTATCAGGCCCTAGTTCATTTAAAAACTTGTTTAGATTTCTGATTTGTGTGGTACAAGCCATTGGGTGCTTTGAATGAAAAGACCATGACACAAGAGCACAAGAGCCCATGGCTAGGAGAACTGCTATGTAACAGCATCTTCTGGACCTTGCATACTATTGAAGTCATGATCTCACTGAAGCTGTGGTTGACAAGCCTGTCTCCTGCCAGGTGCTTTTATGGATGTGTGACACACTGAGTGATTTTGGCTGCGTGCATGAATACTAGAATATGGGTAACTTCTCCGCGGCTGCACCACTGAAGATGATGATGAGCATTCCAGGACACATTAACTGCTCATAATCCTTCAGTGAGAAGTGAGGCCTCAGGAGTGTCTTGCCCATTCATGATGACAGGTCTACGGAAGTCTCTCACCAGAGCCAACTGGAGCTGCCACCTGCTCTTAGGGTTATATAGCATTTTAGACCACTAAAATTAAATAATTTTTATCTATCTTTACAAATAATCCAGATTACAGTGCCCTATTATATCAAGCAGACTACAACTCTGCACTGATAAAACAAACAATAACTGAAGTTTGATACACAGCTAATACCAACAAGAATGAGGCTGAAAGCTCAAGGGTGCTCAGCCTCAATGGCTGCCTCACATCCACAGGTTCTGCAGCGAAATCTGGAAAAGAAATTCCATAGTTGTTCTAGAATGAAAGGCTTGCCACCTTGACATTCTCTCCTCTCTCCATCTCCCACTTTTCACTTTTTATCCTCTTCTCTCTCCTCCATCTTTTCTTCATTCTTTACTTTATTTCTTCTCCCTTTTCTCCAACACCTACCATCTCTAGTTCCATCCATCTCTAGCCCCTTTCCTGTTGTTGTGTAACAATGTTTTCTAAGATTGAAACATCCACTCTGCAGGTTAGGTTCAACACAAGAAGGAAACAAATCAAAATAGCTTCAGGAAGTCCCTAAAACTGACCAGATTCACTAACACGCATTCTACCTTCCCTGCAACAATATGTAAGCAGTAAAGAGTGCTGAGAATCATTCTCAGACCAAATGAGTCACCTGGAAAGGGCATTCTCTAGGCTGTTGAACTGCCTGCAGACCCTGCAGTATGCTTCATGTTTCTGTTTTCTGTGAGCGGTCACTCAGGATGAGGAAAGCTATGGTGATCCAGCTTTGGGTAATTTCTGCTCCACCAAGTAATCCCAATAAACTCATTGGTTAATCAAATTGGAATTTGATGATATATGTACTTTGGTATTTTATCACCTTCCTGTCTTGAATGAACATATGCTTGGTCACATCTCCATGGTTATAGTGTTACACAGCTCCTGCACATGCCAGGGCTCCTGCACATGTCCAGATATATTTAGGAACTATTTATGGATATCAAAACCCAAACTAGACAAAATAAACACACACACACACACACACACACACACACACACACACACACAAAACAGTTCCTAATATATTCAATTCTAGAAAACAATAAACACTCATTCCTAACTTCTCAACATACACATAAAAAGTCAATACACTACATGTCTTACATCACCATGGGCTGTATTATGAAGGTGCTGTTCTCGAATAGGCTGTCTGCAGGGATCTTGCCTTAACACATAGTGACTGGCCTCAAAAGTTTTCTTTCAGACTTAGGTGGAAATTCCCATGACCCCACAGTTCTTTCATTCCTGCAGGCCTGAAAAACTAGCATTATATGTGTGAATCCAAAGTCTGCTGCTGGCTCAATCAATAGCCAGGCACTTTCCTGAATGTTCACATGTGCAGATACAGAGAAATGGAGTTTGAGTTAACAACTTGTAGATACTGCATATGATCTGGACATCCTGAAAGTGCTGTTTCAAGCACTTTGGTGTAGTATTTGAAATCTCCAAAATCTTAAAGACAGAAGAGGAACTCTTAATAAAGACCCTTAATTAAAGAGAGGCACATAATCTTGACTGTTTTTAAAATATGTTTATTTTTATTTTATGTGTATTGTGTGTAAGTTTTCCTCCTCCCTCTCTGTGTGTGTCTGTATGTCTTTGTGTCTGTGTGTCTGTGAGTCTATGCTTATGTACTTCATCAGTGCCTGGTATTTAGAAAAACTAGAAAATGTCTGATCTTTTGGAACTGAAGTTACTAATAGTTGTGAATTATCAAGTGGGTATTGGGGACTGAACCCAGGTCCTCTGTAAGAACAGCAGCAAGTGCTCTTACATTAAGCTATTTTATCAACTCAATAGTGGACACAGTTCTCTTTTAAAAGAATGCAAATATGGAATCATCCACACCAAAAGTTCTCTTTCTTTCCCACAAAATCCCAAACCTGGGCTTCTAGCCTCCATTCACATGGAGAGACTGCTGCCTTCATTGTTCCAGGAGATTGTGGTTCCATAAAAAGTAAAATGTAAGATGGGTGGGGTAAACACTTAAAGTATTGAAAGGAAAAATTATCCCATAGACTGAAAATTCTCTGTTCAACTAAATTATCCTTCAAAGATGAAAGAGAAAGAAATTTGAAGACAGCTTCAACAGGTCAGGTACACTAAGGAGGGCTGCAGAGTCAATGGTTAATCCCTTAGCCGACTTTTCTCCAAGACTGCAGAACTTAAATCTCTGGAGCAGTGAAAAGGGGGAGAAAGACATACACACACACACACACACACACACACACACGCACACGCACACGCACACGCACAGGCATGCACGCGCACACACGCGCGCACACACACACACACACACACACACACACACACACAGGCACACAGGCACACACTCACACACAACTAACTTTACTTTTCTCCCATAGCTTATATCCCTCAGCAAACTCTCCCAAGCAGTGCAAAAATTACAACGTGGTTACATTAGATTTTTCTTTAAGTGAATAATTACGAGTAAAAAAACAGCACATTCCTTAATACCTTTACATGATTTAACATTTTGTATAATACAGGTAAAAGACAAATTATCCTCCAAGAACCCAAATTCAATTGTATCTAAGCAAGTTGTTAGAGATTACCAAAGTGTAAGCAAGCAAGATATTTTTTTTTCTCAGCCAGTTTCTCTTACTGGCAGGCTGAAATTTGCAGTTACAAAGAAGGGATGAATCATCTTATTATTTATCTTAAAAAGTAATCTTATAAAAACACTCAAAAGGATCACAAATATAAAGTTTTATATAAAAACCATCAGTAACTTTTGCTTTAAATCCTCATTGTGCACATCTACTCGTTAACATTTCTTTTTATTAAACTATCTCAGGAAGCTGAGCGGAAAATGGGTAAATGAAATAATCATCACAATTAATCATCACTTTGATGTGTCTTAATTTGGATTTTATTGCTATGAAGAGATACCATGGCCATAAAGAACAATATGTGTTTGGGACTGGCTTACAGTTTTGGAGGTTCAGTCCATTATCATCATGGTAGGAAGCATGCCAGCATACAGGCAGACACGGTACTGGAGGAGGGGAGAGTTCTACATCCTCATCTGAAGGCAGCGGGGGGGGGGGGGAAGAGGGTCTGTGACTCTGTTCTCTACTGGGTGGAGCTTAAGCATAGGATCTCAAAGCCCACCCCTACAATGTTGCCTTTCCTCCAACAAGACCACAGCTACTCCTACAAAGCTACACTTCCCATGGGTCAACCATATTCCAACCACCACATCATGGTAAGATACATTGTATCATGACATAACAATATCTCCGATTTCCTATGACTCAAACCAACCAACATGCATAAGGCACATGGCTGCACTGCTAGTTTCATTTCCAATATAGAAGGTGTTTCTAGTGTAGATTATTTTTTGCCTCTGAATCTAGCATCTTACATATGAAACATAGAGTTAATGTTTTATGAAACTACGCCATAAAAATAGGAGAAAATGTATGTTGCATGATAGACCAAGTATATAATATATAACATATAATAAATCATGCAATAGACAAAAGGAAATGTTCCAAAATTCCAATTTGCTTTAATGTACAGAAAAAAGTGGGTATAATTAAGAAAATCACCTGATAAAAATGATTACTCCTAAAGTTATATCACCCTTTAGATTATTTTAACCCTTTGATGTGTTCAATTTGATGTATCATATCACTGTAAATTACACTCTTGTCGTTTGCCTCCCATCTCTACTCTTCTCTGAAATCATTTGGGGTTATGCTTACTACTGCAATATGTTACACAAGTGGATGTCCAAAAAAGACAAATTGAAAATAACCCAGTGGTCACACCCTTCATAGTCTTATTACATGATAGTTTCAATTAATACCACTAAAGCATTGGGGCATGCCAAATTTGAATCATCTCATCAGAACTTCCTAATCATATATCAAATTGCCCATGTAATGACCCATAGATATCAAAACACACAATGAACTTCTCAAGCTCATATCTGAGACTGAAGATTTGATATCCCCACTATAGTCACTGGTGATGACATCTTTACAGAAACTGGATAAAAATAGTTAGAATTTTGTGACTTCTCTTTCACATTCTCAGACTATAACCTACAGACTGTTTCTCTAGAAAAAGTATGTACTTGTGAAGTTAATATTTAACAACACATGTTTTAGTAATACATGCCTTTAATAAATAGTATAAATTAAATAATTTTAAACTATACCCTTTGTTGATTTTGTAATCTTAAGTTATTTTTAAGCATTTTTCATTGAATGGAGATATTTTTTCCAAAATTTTACTTTGTAAATTGTATTGGAAGTGGGGCATGAGGCACAGAGCTATAACCTCACACTTGAAGGCTAAGGCTGAATTGTGAATTTGAGTCCAGTCTGAGCTGTATTAAATTCTTTTTTAGGGAATAAATAAATGCGGAGATGTCAACGTGGTTCTGTGAGCAAATACTGTTTGCCACTGAGCCTGTTGACCCGAGTTTGAACTCTCAGACCCAGAAAGTTGGAAGAGAGAACTGACCCCATAAGTTGTCCTCTGATTTCTATTGACACATTCACCCCTTACATGCACACACACACACACACACACACACACACACAAATAAATGTAAAATTAATGAATGGTGTTAATGAATGGTTACTTATAAATTTATTGGTGTTAATTATTGTTCTTGTAGCAATTCATATTGACAGTACTTGAACAATGTTAGCAATACCACATAAATAAAAACTGAGCAACTGAGTAAGTACAAAGACTACAAAAGGAAGAAAAGTGTCTGTATCATTAGATTTTAAGAAAGAAGATCACAGGCTGGAGAGATGACTTTCCACTTAAATACACTTTCTGTTCATGCAGAGGATCCAGGTTCAGTTCCCAAGACCATATGGCAGGTCACAACTCTTTTTTTTTTTTTTTTTCTGTTTTTTTGAGACAGGGTTTCTTTGTGTAGCCCTGGCTGTCCTGGAACTCACTCTGTAGACTAGGCTGGCCTCGAACTCAGAAATCCATCTGCCTCTGCCTCCCAAGTGCTGGGAATAAAGGCATGCACCACCACTGCCACAACTCTTAATAACATAGATCGCAGAGGATTTTACACCCTCTCCTGACCTCTGAAAACTCTAGTCATATATGTGATGTACATAACCTCATGAAGCAAATCATATACACATAACAATATGGGAAAAATGGATCAAATGAAAGAAGGAACAAACCAAGGGAAGAAGGAAGAAAAGTCACAGTATTTGTGTCAGGACTGATCTAAGACCTATCACTGAAGTGGCTTCCATGCCTGTGATACCGAGTTTTGCTCTCTACTGGGAGCTGCCAATAGGCTGGCCTGGAGGAGGCAGAACAAAGGCAGGAACAGAGAGTCCACAGCCTGTGTTTCCTACTGGAGCATCAGATACCACTACACACTGGACCAGAAGAGGGGCAAGTGCTGTGGTTCCTTGTCTCCTATCTGGGTACCCAGATACCACTGCTGTACTGTTAGGAGTGGAAGTCAGGAATAGGATTCCTGGGTTTACCTTTTCCCTCAGAGCATCTGTATGCCAGAAGAGCCTGGGACAAGCAGAATCCAGTCTCATTGGGAGGGAATGCTGATTACCAGAGGGGCAGGAGAAAAACTTTCTTTGGGAGTCATAGGCACAGGTCTTTTAGGCAAAGGCCTTCCCTGGGACAATCTTTAAACAAGCATCTCTCTGAGATGACCCTTCCTTGTTCTTATAGCTTTACTGGGGGGTGGGGATGGATGTGGGTACATATACTTTATTCAGGGTGAACCAACAATTTTATATCTCTTTGGGAAAGGAATACCTAGGAAGAGAAGGTTTAGTCTTAGGGTGCCAAAATGCCTCATGGCACTTCAGGAATCTTAGGTGCTAGCTGAATGCGTTCTTATTGGGAGAAAGGAAGTTGAACCTGTAATCTTAACTAAGGCTACCTGACATTCTGCAAGTAGAAGTGTTGGCGTTTTGAAATTCCCTGACAAAATCAGAGAAGCCCTGTCAATGAAGGGAGTCCTCCATAAAGCACTGAATCCCAGAAGGCTATGCAGTCAATGGTAGACTTTGACCTTAATTAGCAGAGTTTTTGCACACATGCCTGCCAGGAGCCATCTAGGAGAGGCTAAAAGCTAGCAAGTATCTTCCTGAGATGAACTGGGAATCATGATGGACGATCCCTTCCAGGCCAGGCTGGAGGGAGAACATTTTAGGAAATGATTCCCACTATTAATATGTCTTTCCTATTATTACTAAATATATATATCAATCACTAGGTACAAGCCCACCCGTTTGGGCAGATTTCTGCAGATCAATGAAGATGTACTCTCTTGTAGTGATGCTATATAGACAAATAGATGATTTCTTAATTACAAATGATGACTCTATGAGAAATCTTAAAATTATACTAATAATTATTAAGCCTTTTATAATAGGACTGCTATTAAATCCCTCTCTGATATGAAAATTGCAATTGGAACTCTGCCACTCTTCACATGTCAAGAGTTAATTGCTTCTAAGATAAAAAGCAGACATTTATACAACTTAGAATATATTCCTTACAGCTGTAAAACAATTAAACAAATGTCATTAAAGGGGACTAATGATTTATTGTAGGTACAAGCACAGAAGATGAAATATTGACTAGGTTTATCTATACAAAATGTTAATGATAACTTAACCACAAGAATTATGGTTTTTAACTTTCAATGAACCTGTGGAGCTAGTGAAAGAAAGTAAATGTCTAGTTAGACATTTCTTAATGGAAACACATATAAACATCTCAGTTGTAAACTTCCTTATTCAATTTATGATTTGAATTTATATTTAAACTCATAGTGAACTTTTGAATTAGATATCATATGATTATGTATTCTGTCTAAACTCCTCCCCACAGTTACCTGGCAACAGCCAGGTATGCTCCTCCCCACAGTTGCCTGGCAACAGCTAGGTAGGCCTGGCCCACTATAAAAGGGGCTGCTTGCTGTCCTGTCTCTCTTGCCTCTTTTGCTCTTGCTCTCTTTACTTGCCTCTTTTCTCTTTTCTCCCTTCTCTCTCCATTCCCTTCCCCCCTCTGTCCATGTGGTCATGGCTGGCCTCCACTTCTCTACTCTCTACTCTTCTACTTCTCTACTCTCTCCCTCTCTCTGCCTTTCTCTGTTTCTATTACCCTCTTAGCTCCCCTCCCCATGCCTGGAATAAACTCTATTCTATACTATACCGTGGTCTGGCTGGCCTCTCAGGGGGAAGCTATGCCTTGGCATGGGCACACCCTTCCTCCACATTTCCCTCCCCCCACATCCACAGAACATACATATATAACTCTTTATCTTTTTTATAAACACATCATTGGTGACCATCACAACACCATGTGATTATGTATTCTGAGAAAATATATAAGAACTAACTAAGAGCAACTAGGAACAACTAGGAACTTAGAAAATTCAGAGCAGAGCAATTTAGATCCTCTAATCAGTTTTCCCTCTTTTTTCTTAGAAATAAAGATTAGAATTTCTTTTCAAAGTGCTCTTTTTCTTCCTATAAGTGACTTACTCCACAGACAAAAAGTTAAACAAACCCCCAGCCTTAGAAACCAGGCTTCAGAATTCCTGAGGGAAAAAAAACTCAAAAGGGCATCTTTACTTAAAACCCTGCTGTAGCCAGGCAGTGGTGGCACATGCCTTTAATCCCAGCACTTGGGAGGCAGAGGCAGGTGGATTTCTGAATTCGAGGCCAGCCTGGTCTACAGAGTGAGTTCCAGGACAGCCAGGATTACAGAGAGAAACCCTGTCTAGAAAAGCCAAAAAAAAAAAAAATTAAACAAAACAAAAACCCTGCTGTTAAGCCATAGGTGTTAATCACCCAAACCAGTGGTACTTAACTTCAGAATAAGCAAGGAATCAAGGAATATTTTAGATTTTTTAGAAGCCAGCAGCTTCAGTATTCAGCCTAGTTAGAGAGTTTCAAGGCCAGAGATCTTCAGTCTTATCCTCTAAATCCAACACTGTGTCCCACTTCAACCCATTACAGGCTGGGCAGGCTCCTGGCACATGCCTAAGTGTTCCTAGTACCCAGGACTTCAGGTACACACGACTTAGAGACATCAGGTACATACAACATGAGATGAACAGCTTCTGAGATTGTTCTGAAACTTTATGAAGGTGCTATTGAAGTAAGGTGATTAGGTAGGTTAGAACAAATTAAAAAATACCAATTAAGTCAAATAGGATTAAGGAACTCTGAGTCTAGCCACAGAGCTAAGACATCAGCGTTGCTGAGAGGAGCTTATACAGTACTGTCAATCATTTAAAAATGTTACAGTGGAAGAACAGATGAGGAAACAGTAAAGACATGAAAGCCATTGAAGAGAATAAAAACTCTAGACCTTAGAACCTGGAGCTAAGGGAAGATTTCCACTAGAAAAATAACTCTTTTCCAAATTTTTTTTTCAAAAAATATTTTTTTTGTTACCTTAGTGTACATGGGTGTTTTGAGTGCATGCATGTCTGTCAGCAGATATATGCAATGCCCTTTAAGGTCAGAACAGGGCATCAGATGCCCTGGGACTGGAGATATGGATTGTTGTGAGCCACCGTGTGGATGCTGGGGATCGAATCTGAAACTGCAACTAGAGCTCTTAACCAGTAAACTGTCTCTCCAGTCCCCCACTCATAGTTTAAAATATATAATTTACATAAAAATAAGAGATGTTTGGGAAGCTGAAGAAGAATTTCTCAAAAGGAATACCCCTATTAGGATCATCAAAGTCAAACTACTGAAAGTGAAAAATGGAGAACACGTGGAAGGCACTTATCATACTCAACGGACTTTGCTGTGATGTGGATCTCAATTGTCACCATAGGCTGTTGGGTCCTCAGATCTCAGCTTCTGAAAGCTGTAGAACCCTAAGGAGGTGGCTCTTGGCAAGGGAAGATGGTCACTAGAGGAACATCTTTCTGTCCCTGGTTTAGTTTTGGGGGTTTTTTGTTTGTCTGTTTGTTTGTTTTCTTTTGTTTTGGCTCAGTCTCTGCCATCACATAAATAACTGAACAGTATTGTTCTCACAACCTTCGGAAAACTGCTCTCAACACATAGCTTCCTAACTGATTGACTAAAGTCCATTAGACAATAGAAACCAACCAAAACCTGTCTTCCCTAGTCCAGCTTCTGTCAGCCATTTGGTCACAGTGATGAGGAAGTAACACACATACAATGATTCAGGTGATTACTGACTTTTCTATGGGAAATAAGGCTGACAGAAAAAAACTAAGAGCATATGTATAATGAAAATGTAAGTAAATTTATAAAATATATTCATCTTTTTTAAATTTCTGGCCTCAAATGTAAGGTACTTGGCAGCGTTCAACACTATCTTATAAAAAATAGTAACCTGATAGAGAAGCTGGGAAGCACAGGGCTTGTGTGTTTGTACCAGGTCCTTGGCATTCAGGTTCTCAGCATTTAGGTTATGGTTGTTAGCTTTGCCTCTTTGTGAGACTCCTAACAGTAGGGGTGTATATCTCTGTTTCTTTTTTTTTTTTAATTTTTATTGATTCTTTGTGAGTTTCACATTCTGCACCCCAGTTCCACTCATCTCCCTCTACTCCCCTAGTATTTGTCCCACCCTTGCAACCTCCCCCATAAAAGAAAATAAAAACCACAAATAAAAACTACAAAACAAAGCATAGAAAATATCTAATCATGGAAGCTGTAGTATATCCCAGTGTTTCCCACAGTATACCTCTCTGTATACCTCTGCATCTACCCATCTTCACTTGCATGTGTTCATTGAAATTAATAATTGATCTGGTTTCTGTCACACTATCAATATTGGATCCACATTGGAACCCTCCCAGTTATGCTCTTCTTGGCCTGAGTCATGGAGATACTACAGCTTTGGATCAGCAGGAATGGCCCTTTCACACTTCAATGGTTCAGAGATGTTGTAGATTTTGGGGTAGACCAACTCATGGTACCAACTCTCTCTCATCTGCACCATCAGGGCAAGATCTTCAGCACTGCTCTGGCTAGGTCACCCATCAACAGTGCTACCATCAACATGAGGCAAGGTCAGATCTCCTGCTCTCATGCCTTCAGGGCAGGCTCATGTGCACCCATATCTCCAGAGCCATCACCTCTGTGCTGCTATTAGAAAGGCCCACTCTCCAGATTGCAACAGCCTGCAAGGGGCTGGGCCAGTTCTTCCATTCTTACACCCTTGGGTAAGCAGCTCAGATCTAGCTCTACTCTGTTGCCCCAGTGAGTTGCAGAGCCCATTCACCCAAGTGCTACAGCCAGTGAGAGGGCAGGGATATCTCTTAAGTGCTCATGACCTTTGGATCAGCTCTCTTAACAACCACAGGTGGTAAGATTCATGGAGCGGGAGGGAGAGGGCATTCCCAGTGCCCACACCACTTCATAGCAGATTAATAGCAGGGCCAACTGCCACAAATGCTGCAGGCTGTGAGGAGAGGGGCCAGCTCTCACAGTTTCACTCCCCTGGGGCTGGCTCACCCAAGGTTCTGCCACCAGAGCCAGCTCTGCTGTACTGCCCAGGCCATGTTCAGAACCCTCTCTCCCAATTGATGCAGATGAGGGTCAAGGAAAGCTCACTAGCTCTCATAACCCAGGCCCAGCTCACCCAACTGCTGAAGGTGACAAGGAACAAAGAGGGAAAAGGCATCACCCTGTACCCATGCCACCTCTTGACAGGGGAGTGGTAAGACTCACCCATTCCCCTCCCACCTCCACCAGGGCCAGCTCTGCTGTGCTGCCCAGTAAAGGTGCAGGGACTGCTCTCCTGAGTTCTGCTACAGGTGAGAGGTGGAGTCAGATCTCCTGACAGTAAGGAGCATCTCTCCATCTCTCATTACCTCAGGGCCATCTCTCCCTATTACCACACATAGTAAGGGGCAAAGGGGGGCGGACATCACCCCTGAACCCATGCCACTTCATGGCAAATGAGTGGCAAGGTCAGCTTTTCCTTGGCCACACCCTTGGGGCTGGCTTACCTGTGCCCTCATCACCACTAACCAGTGCCATCTCTGCTGTTCTTACTGTTCTGACAAGGTGTAGGACCTGCTCTCCAGAGTGCTGCAGCTGATATCATCACTCATGACTCTGGGGCCAGCTCTCTTGACTGCCTGAGGTGTCAAGGAATAAGGGAGAGGGGAGAGCATCACTTCCTCACCAGCCCCCTCCCCCAGTGGTAGAAGATTGGTGGGGTCACATCTTCTACACTCATACCCTTGAGGTCAGCTCACCTGTATCTCCACCACTACGGCCACCTCCACTGTGTTGCCTAGGCAAGGTGCAGGGTCTACTCTCCTGAGTTCTGCTCCAGGTGAGAGGTGGGGTCAGATCTGCAGATCTGCAGCCAGTGTGGTGTGCAACCAGTTCTGCATACCCACTGGACATCAACGTGGTCTCAGGTGGCTGTCCAGACCAGGGACACCCCATGGTCTCTAATGGTAATAGGAGCACAGACATCAACAGCAACTTTTGACACATCATGGCCATGGACCCAGACATGGCCATCAGCCCCATCACTGACTGGGATTTCATCATGGCCTCGGGTGGCTGGCCTGGCTACTCACAACAAGTTATTTCTCTCCACCCTCACACCTCCAGTTCCATCTGTCTTTATAATGCTCAAACTGCTCCACTTCTCTTTCTTTCCCATCTTTCCTCTACATGCTTGCACATTGGAGTGGCTTGTGCTGCAGGGGGTCCACACTGCTGGAGGACTTCCTCTACCCACACTGCATGGCATGGCACCAAATAGGTATCTTCCCCCTACCTCATGACCAGAAGTCTAAAGTGTGAGCACTCAGTCTTGAAAATGATTGGAACATGGTGGAAGTGGTGGACTTTGTAGATGTCTGTAGAAATATAAATGACACATGTTTACAAAAGTGTTGTGACTTCTTAAAACATCAGATACATCTCCCATAGGATTCTTCAATCCTGGCTTAAATGTTCACTTCCCCAAAGAAAGTAGGTATCTACAATGCGTTATACACACAGTGGACTAGTTTTTTTGTTTGCTTGTTTTTTTGTTTTTTTGTTTGATTTTTAATAATCCAAACTGAAAATAACCTTACCAACAATAGGCAGATGAATTGATAAGCAGCTGGTAAAATGGCTGTATGATAGAAACATACTTAGCACTAAAAAAGCAGTGATCTAAACCATGAGGGGGTTCCAGAATAATATATTATGTGCTCCTATCTAGAGACTGTGGAAAGCTGGGGTGATTTTATAGACAAATTCCTGAATATCATTCAGTGAATCTATAATGCTCTATTAATTTAAAAGGAAATACTCTTGGATACTTCTTTTTAAATTAATAAAATTGGGTAAACCCATTGAAAAACATATAGGAAGATATTAATCACAACATTAGAAGAGTTGAGGTTACAGCATGCTTTGACAGATGGATCTTATAATTTCTTCAACTACACCAAGTAAAAGTTCACAAAGTCACCGTGCAGTAAAAGTTTCCATCCTTCCATCCTCATTTGTTAATGTGATGCAATCTATTCTGCTGCTAACTAGTGTTTAAAAAAGTTAAACTCATGTCATTCAAAATTTTGATAGATGAAAAGTGCAACCATCTCATCAAGCAAGAGTCTCTGGATCTGTGTCACAATGCGGGTGATGAGGCAGAGGGAGAAGGGTCAGGCAGTTGTATGTGTCTATCCTTAAATAAAGAACAGTGACACTTTATATTTGAGCTAAGGTGATCTGGAAGCCAGGGCCTAGATCTTGGAAGACAAACACTCTGACACAGCAGAGCTATGTCCCCAGCTCTCTTTACTTTTTAAAAACTTTGAGATGGTCTCACTGAGTTGCTCAGTCTAGTTTTGAGTTCACTCGTTAACCCAGGAGAATTTTGAACTTGCCATCCATGGGAACATAGCTTCCCAGATATGTGGGTTTTCAAGGCTTGTGACACTGAGCTTGGATTTATTCACATTTTTATTAACTCAAAATCTTTATTTTAACTATAAAATTATTATATTATATCAGATCATACTATCATCACATTTTAATGTAAAGCACAAGAGTTGCTATGTAATTTTCTACCAAAAAGTAGGCATTATTACTTATTTAAAAGGGTACAAAAGTAAGATTCACTGTAATAACTACCCATTATTTATTCTGTGGAATGTCCATTTAATCCCAGCTTATAATTTATTTCTTTGATATATTCCTACTCAAGAGCTTTTACATGTAACATTTCCTCAGACATTTTTAAAAGATGTGAACTACAAGGCATGAAATATTTTTCAAAGTAAACTCAGTAGCATGCTAAACTCACATATTCTCTTCCTGGAAGGTATCTGATGGGGGCAGTGCTATAATATTAAATCAGCAGTGAAAGAACACTTCCTTTCTTCCTTCCCACAGGCTTATTCACAAATATTGAGCATTTTAAAGGTGTTGCAACCTAGAATTCTACTGGATGTTCAGGACCATATCATCAGTTGTCCAATTTTACTATCTTGTGAAACACAGGGGCATTGTTTAATTCTTGGATTCTTTGATAAAGCTACCAGGCATCTCCTCTAGGATGAATTACTCTGGGTGAGTACATTGCCTTAACTCATGCATTTCTTTCAAGTTGTGAGTATGTGTCACACTTGGATGTTATTTACATTTCAACAAAACTACTGAAATATTAGCTCAGAATCAAAATGCAGTATGTCTCCATTTAATAAGCAATAGTTTAAAATGAATCTAGCTATCCTTTCTGTATGATTTTTTAATTATAATTTTTACTTTGCCAACTGCCTAGCCTCTCTCAAAGTGAATTAATATGTTTTTGTTTCTTCACTACCTTCAGGTGTTTGCTGAGCAGGTGGGCATGTCGTTTTGTTTTCTAGACTTAGTGACAAATTCCTTTCCTGACAAGTAGATAAAATAGTTTATCGTGTGTGTGTGTGTGTGTGTGTGTGTGTGTGTGTGTGTGTGTGTGTGATAGTCTGTGCCCTTTTGACTGATTTATAGCTTTGTATGTAGTTTGTACATATTTACTGGTTTGATAAGAGTAAATGACATGTAATTAATTGTTTGTATATCTGTGATTAATGGTGAGAGTCTTTCCATGTGAGTCTATGTAGTTATGACTCCATCTACTTATCTAATATTTTCCTCATGTGTATGTGTCGAAAATTATCATTTTCTTGCTAGAATTAATTTAGTGATTTTACTTTTCAATTATATTCATTTACTAAGTTACATATAAACTTCTCAGACATGCAGTCATCTGATCTGAATGATAATTTTGTTTTCTGTTCCTTTTATTGAAAGTAAGGGTTTTTTTCTAGCATAATATATCCAAATTACAGTTCCTCCTCTCCTAACCACCTCCACTCCCATCTGGATCCACTCCCTTTCTGCTTCTCAGGAGAAAACAAAGAGACTTCTTCACACTGTTCCCTGAGCCTTAGCTATGGGAGTGTTTTATCTATGTATCTAGCAGGACTGTGCATCTCAGTTGGCTGTGAAGCAGCACTGTTAACACTTTACCAGGTCTTTAACATGACTGTTACATGTATTGCTGGATACCTGAACTCAACCAAGTTTTAGAAAACAAATTGAAAACATGTAAAAATTCTCCATCTTAAAAATGTTTAGTTCAATTTTGTTCTTTTATAAAATTATTCCTAGGAAAAATCATCAATATCAAAAATGTCTACATATTCACATGTTTTCCACTATTCTAAGATATTCAAATTCCATCTGTAAGCAGCTTTTTAAAGATGTGCGATGTGCTTTAAATTCCATTGAGGTAGAAAGCTTTCAAAATTCCCACACAAAACTGCACACACAATATACTGCAACTACATGATGTTTCGTGCTTGTCAAGAATATCTGTTAGCATCTGTGGTTCACCTGGTACTCTAGTGTCTCAGATGTTGTAACTTACTCATCTCCTTACTCAGGATCATTTGTTGTTGTTGTTGTTGTTGTTGTTATTGTTTTATTAATTCATTTTACATCCTGATTGCTGCCCCTCCTCCCAGTCCCCCCAACACACTATCTCTCCTTCCATCCCCCTCCCCTTCTCCTCTGAGAGGGTGGGGACCCCTGGGTATCCTGGCACATTAAGTCTCTGAAGGGATAGATTTATCTTATTCCTGAGGCCAAATAAGGCATTCCAGTTAGGAGAGCAAATTCCAGTTAGGGGCCCCTGCTTCAGTTGTTGAGGGATCCATATGAAACCTGAACTGTACATCTCCCACATAAGTGCCCGGGGCCTTAGTCCAGTCCATGTATGCTCATTGGTTGGTGGCTCAGTCTCTGAGAGCCCCCAGAGTTCAGGTATACAAGTAGCTGTGCTCCCCTGCTAGAACCTCTAAACAAGATCTCAGTGTCCATTTTTTTTATAATCACTATATTTTCATTCAGCTTCCCTCTATATTTATTAGGTCAAATACAATGATGACAAAACCTTGTTTATATAACTTATACTCATGTTTAACATTTATATAGGCTAAAATATTCAAATTGAAATTCAACAATTGGCAGTTTGTTTAAATAACGTATGGATAATCAACTTTATACAATTTTTATCACTTACTAGTTTAAAAATCATCAATTGATCTGGATATACTGGCACACTGTTTTAATTCCAGAACGTGAGCAGAAGTAGGAGTATCTTTGTGAGTTAAGAGTCCAGCTTGGTTTGCTTAACGACTACTGCAATAGTCAGGGCTAAGTGAAGATTCCCTGTCTGCAGTTTACATAGTAAATGGTAGGATAGATAGTCAAGGCTAAGTGCAGAGACAACATCTGCTGGTTCGCATAATAAGTACCAGGATAGCCAGCCAGGGCTAGGTTGAGAGACCCTGTCTTCTGGTTTATATAGAAGGAACTAGAATAGATAGTCAAGGCTAAATGCAGAGACCCCTATATGCTGGTTCACATAATAAGAACCAATATAGCCAGAGCTAAGAAGAGAGAGTCTATCTATCTATCTATCTATCTATCTATCTATCTATCTATCTATCATTTGATTAAAATATTTCTTGTTCTCTGGGGTGGTCACTATTCCTTTAATTTGCATGAATTTATTTCTAATTTGTGCTTCTTGGTTTCTATTGGGTTTTGTGGATGCCTGTTTATTTCCCTTTCTTGTTTGGGCTTCATAGGTCCTGTTTCATTAATTTGATGACCCATATATTTAGATCTCCTCTCTCTATTTCTCTGTCTCTGTCTCTCTGTCTCTCTCTGTCTCTATCTCTCTGTCTTTCTGTCTTTCTGTCTCTCTGTCTCTCTGACTTCCTCTGTGTGTGTGTGTGTGTGTGTGTGTGTGTGTGTGTGTGTGTGTGTATGTGTGTGTGTGAATAATTGAATAATTGTGATCTGCTTAGATAGAAACTGATCTTATGTAAGGAGACTGGCATGCTGCTAACCTAATGCAGAATTTGTTAAGTTTCTGGACTAAATATACTTTCATACTCTGAATATTTTACTCCACCAAATAATACTTTATTTCATTAATACATTTTATAGACACCTGATTTTAAACTGGCTTCAGTTTAAATTTAGAATTATTCTTTAATAGAGTGATATTTTAGCTATTTTTATTATTATAGACTAAACATTATTCATAGAATGCTGAGAAGGAATCTTGTATAAAAACTCAGGTCCAAACCTTTAAAAATGGACTCAGAGAGGAAAAGTGGGTTTGAGCTTTTTAAGGGTTGATAGAATCATTCTTCTGAATGAGTACAATTATCACATTCAGAGAGGGATTTGTACTTTCATTTCCTCCATTTCCCCCACCAATTTTATAAGCCAATATTTCTACAGAAGGGCTAAGGCTTAAAGATGTCTCAGCAATGCAATGTGCATGTGATTCTATGTGGCAGAAATACTGCAGAGCAGGAGCAGCAAGCTACCAAGACTGAAATGAAGCAGAACGAAGTGCCTCACAGTAAACACCATGAACACACAGCAAACAAGTCGGAGGTTACATACACTGAGCTGAAGATGTGTCAGTCTCCATGGAAGCCCAGAACACCTACAGCCACGCAGAGCCCTGCAGTGCTGAGTGAAGAGCAGGTAACATATGAAGAGCTGACATTTCACAGAACACCTCAGCCCCAGCCCAGAAAACAAGCTGTCAGAAGAAAAAGACAAGGTACAGTGTTGTGTCCTCTCTGCAACTGATCGATCTTGACACTAGGGTTTAGATTATGGCTCTCGATCCTTGTCACAGCTATCTTAGTTGTCAATATGACACAACACAGAATCCCCTAAGAAGAGTCTTGCTTAGGGACTATCGAAATCAGTTAGGCCTGAGAGCATATCTGTCGAGGGTATCTCCATGCTCCAACTGATGTGGAAAAACTGCCTGCAAGTGGGAGGCACCATTCTGGGGTTTGGGACTCTGGGTTGTATAAGAGCAATAAAAGCTAGGTGAGCACTAAGCATGAGGGTGTTCGTTTCTCTCTGTTCTTGATTGTGCAAGTGACCAGCTACTTCTAGCTCCTGCTGGCATCGCTGCTCTGATGGCCTTGCTGCTCTGATGGACCACCAATGGGAATCGTAAATTGAACACGCCCCTTTGATTCATAAGGTGCCTTTTAAGGGTATTTTATCACAGCAACAGAAACACAATGAAAGGAAGGGAAGCATAACTATTCTAAATTGGTCACAATATATTAATTATATGTCTTTTTAAAACACCCCCCTTAGCTAGTCTACAACACTGTAGTAGAATAAATTATCTTTTAATACATTTCTTTCAAGTATCACAGAAGCAGTTTCTAACAGAATTGTATTGTGTTTAAGAACTATATGTACATTTGAATGACATTTTTTAAAATTCCATTTATTTCCCTTTTTCCTTTGTTTCCACTTCTATGAAATATTGTTTTATAATATAGCCCAGATGGGCCTTGAACACAAAGCTTTCTTTAACCTCTTGCTTTAACCTTCTAAAATGGTTGACTTGCAGGTATGAACCACCATGGTTGACTTCATTCCTTGGTATTTTGAAAATAAATATTAATGCCAACTTTACTCAGTTCAATCTATTTAAGTCACAGAGGTACTACTATGAACATGCAGTGGACCAAAGAGATAAAGGAGAAATATCCATTGTGTTGAAAGAAATTTCATACTTTAGTGTCATGGGAATGACAGATTGTAGAAAAATAATTTTTATATTTTGGAGGTAAAAGTTTTTTCATATTTAACCAGATAACAGACTGAAATTAAGAAGTTAAATGTTATTTTAAAAATTACTTTATTTCTTTTTTCTTTTTTGTAGACGTATGAGGGTAGAAAAAGAGAGAGGGGAGAGAGAGGGAGAAAGAGGGAAAGAGAATATATGCACACAGCTCAATCTATTCTCTTGCACCTCACTTTGAAGCAGGTTCTTCTTAGTTTCTGCAGCCTTCCCACAGCTAGCTTGCCTGTGAGCTTCCAGCTGTCAATCCTGTCTCCACTTGCTGGGGTAACAGGTATTGATGCAGGTATTGATATGTACACATACCACAGGCTTTATCCATGAGTGCTGAGGACAGAACTCGGGTTACCAGGCTTGCACTAAAGGCCACCCCCTGGGTCCATTACAAAATATTTCAATGTCCCTCCAAGGGATTAATTATTATTAACTGCTCCCACCTTTAGAAAGACATTTATCACAGATGATTTACCCAGTAAAAGACAGATAACACATAGTATTTGAGTGTCTCTTAGTAGTAGATAAGGAGAAATTGTCCTCCAAGAAACTAGAGCTAAGAAACTGATGGTTCCAAAGATGAGAGGAGAAAGAGCATGGCCAAATTAATTAAAGCATTTTCTTCTTGTTAATGTACACAAGCTGTCTTACCCTAAGGTGGGGTTAGAGATGTCAACATTGGATGAGAAAAGAAAAGGGGGGGCTTATAGTTCAGAGGTAGAGGGAGTCCAAATGGAGGATTTGACATTCAAAATAGGCAGAGTTACAAGAGCAGAACCTAAGTCTACAAGTTATTCCTAATGTACTCCTAAAAGATAAACAAGAATCACTAATCATAACAACAGCTACTGAAAACAAAGTCATCATATGTGGTCATATGACTTTTCAAAATAAAGCTAGGCCTACAAGATGTTTATAAACTAATCTTTAAAACAGATATATGATTGCCATTCCTAGAACAGGCAGTACAGAACCATTTGTAGTTAAGGTTTCAGGTGGGGCATAGTTCAATCCTTGAGAAACAGAGGTTTAATCATAAACAGGAATAAACCTAGTTTTTCTTTACTGTAAAATGGTTTTTAAGACTAAGATGGAGGCAGGCTGGTTCTCTACTCCCCCCTTGTCTTATGTGTCCCTGTGAAATTCATGATAAGGTCTTAGCAATCTTTTTCTGGGGGAATGCAAATTTTGCAATGCAAAAGATGCACTGCTCAATTATAAATTATGCCTGTTTGGCTAGGATACATAGAACAAATATTTTAAGTTAATATAGTCTTGGAATGCCAATAGGTATTTCCAAAAGTGTTTCTTTGGACCTAATACTCTAGCCCTTTGTTGAGGACAAGTGGTGACATATTTTCGTCTACAAGTACTTCCTGCTCAAATTATGATTCCTTTGTAAGGACACAGAAAGATGTAAATATTAGCCACAGGCCAAGAGGGGATTACAGTAATGAAGTATTCGTAAGAATCAGTTGATTTGTTAACCAAGCAGAAGAGACAGGGAGCAGTCACATCTACTGGATCAGTTTATATCAGCTTTAAGCAAGTCCAGGGATTTCCGGTTTTGTAGAACTACTGGGGCTGGCAGAGTGTAGATCACCTTTGGGACACTTTGTAATCTGCAGCTGATTTCTGGATAGTGTCTACCAGCTGAGTGGAATTCTGCCAAGACAGATACAGACTAAGGTTAGAAGTGCTGAGGTCCAGCCTGGGCAGTGTTCAGAACCTGCAGGAGGATGTGTGGAAGAGGTGAAGGAAGACTTTGAACAAAGTCACACACTCTGGCACGGAGACAAATCAGGCCACTTTTATTTATACATCTGGGTTTTTTTTTTCACAGCTGAAATGGTTTAATATTCATTTCCTCATTTACAAACTCTTTTAAGAACTTCCTACATTTAGTAGTAATGTACACAGTAGACTTTTCCCTTCCTTCTTCTGCTCAATCCCTGTGGTTTCCTGCTAACCCATGAAGTGTAGCAAAAAAGAGGAAACATAGCTTAAGAAAGCAGTTAATATCATTGATACATAGAACAATGTACCAGAACATTGATACATAGCCAAGTGACCATGGGTGGTGGCATTTGCAGTTACAGTAAGACAGTGGTTAGACTACACACCAAGGAAATTCTGATTTAATTGGTACCTAGCATCTCCCCTTCTCTTAATCAGGAAATGTAATTCCTTTAATGCCAAGAGCTCTCAGCAAATTGGTAACCTGAATCAGTTCCTCATCCTTGCTTGGATCACCTCTGAATATTCCCATTAAATCTTGGATCCAATGATCCAGCAAGACCTTTCTAACTTTTTGATAACCAACCAACTGCTGTTTGGAACAGCTTGGTGGACAAATTGTTGTTAGAACTAAGTTCCCGTAGGAAGAGAACATCAGATATTAGCTGATGCACCCAGACCAGGGCCTTCCTTGTGTTGACTCAACCATATCACCATTATTAACAAACAGAGGAGTGTGATCTCTTCTGTTCCCATGATCCTCAGAGACAAACAAGAATGGATCATAGCTTGAGCTTTCCTTTACTGATTCTGGGGAAACATCTGTCACAGACAAAGTGAAGGTAAAAACTTCCAATAGCAATGCCAAGAAGGCAAATGCAAGTCAAAAGTGAACCAAGCATTCTCTCAAGAAAGGCCGGGGAATTCTGCATGAATATCCCCACAGGTCCTTGCTATGTGGGGATCCAACTCCTCAGGCCTTGACATAAGGAAAGTAGCCTATGTTACACTTATGTACCTTTCCCAGAAGAGCCTTGGTCACCACCACAGAAGTTGAAGTTAAAAAACTTAAATGAAACTTTTATATTTGAAACTTCCCCTTTCAAAATAAGCAGTAAGCAGGGAAGATTAGTTGGTTGATTGAAAGAAGTACTAATCTGGAGTTCATTTGATCTAAGTCTTATGGTATTTTTGACATTCTGAAGCTTATATTACCATTATTTTTAAATCTATATTGCAGAAAAAGCCACCCTCCAGGTGTCTGTAAAATATCTGGGGTAGACTCATGCCTTTGAGTCATAGCAAAAGCTATGGCTTTGGGTTCAAAGGTATGAAAAAATTATCTTTGTCCAGAGGGCTGGACATATAGATGGGAGAGAGATATTTTTAGCATGCTCAGAAGCATCATTAAGTATATATTTAGAAGACAAGCAGAGAAAATTTAAAATCTTGAACTTGTGACTAATAATAATAGTCTGTGAATTATCAGCTTATCTGAATTTCATTGATTAGTGTTAAAACTTTGAAATCTTAGAATAGCAATAACATAGACTAATTTGGTTTTTTTAGACCTCAAGTCATTTTCTTAGATCCTTAAAAATTACTTAGATTTTTTATATGTTCAGATGTTTATAATTTAAATTAATTTTAGACTTTTGTAAATTAAATAATCCTTAAACTCTTTTATCCAATTTCTTATCATTGGATATTCATAAGGGGTTGATTACTAAGAACAGTCTTTACAAAGCAAGTTCCTTGTCCTTTATTGAAGCCTGTTAGTAAGGTAAACCTGTCTGTGAGTTTAATTTTTCAACAGGTAACCTAGTATCTCTAGAAAATAAGACCTGGTTTTTATATATGAAACACATTGAATAGGCACCTGATGCTAAACTGACAAAGCTGCTGACCTTATTTTCACGGAGGAAAATAGAACATTCAACACAACAGTGTCCACTGTCTGTGCAGGGCCCTGGCAACAGGCAAGGCATGATCAGTTTAGTCCAGTGGTTAGTGTTACCACAATCTCGGTGGAGTCATTAAGTTCCATCTGTCTGCTTTGAAAATCTTACGGTTGACTCCAGGAGTGGTGATCTCTGTCTGTCATAGTAAGCTTTTTCCATTAAACATTTTACATGCCATATTTAGCAGATTTCAGAAATTTTTTGAGGGCTGTCCATTAAGTATACTTAACTTCAAATAAAATTCCTTGACTTTTTGTTACTTGTTCTGGGTTCTTGAAACATACAAGAGGTTAAGTAAAGCTAGTCCTTGTAAAGAAATTACATTTGTAAGGAGTATGATAATTTATAAGAAGACTATTCAGCTGTATGCCTTCATTATCTTTAACAGTTTACAAGTTAGTAGCTTTTATAAGATTCATTTTCTATAGTTTTATTTTTATTAAGTTTAGATTTAAATATTATAGTTCTTGAATGGAAACTTTTTTGGTATCAAAATAAAACTTTAAATCATAAACACAGTCTATATGGAAACCAACAACTTTACTTTCCAAGACCTTTCATAGTGTACCATTACAGAATATCATAGTTTCTTAGTTGGTTGGTTGGTTGGTATTAACCACTTTTTATTTTATTTTTTAATCTTTTACTTATTCGCGTTATATTCTGTGCACTGTCTCCAACACCTGGTAAGCCCCTCCCACAATACTTTCCCCCATCATCCCTTCTCTTCTCCTCTGAGCACATCAGGGGCACCCTGGATATCTCCTCACCAAGGCACTTCAAGTTTCTACAAGGCTAGGCACTTCCTCTCCCACTGAGGCCAGAAAAGTCAGTCCCGCTAGAAGAATATATTCCACATACAGGCAACAGCTTTGGGAACAGCCCCCATTCCCATTGTTCCAGACCCACATGAAGAGCGAGCTGCTACCTAGGTCCAGCCCGTGTATGTTCTTTGGTTGGTAGTTCACTCTCTGAGAGTCCCAAGGGCTTCAAGGTTAGTTGATTCTGTTGGTCTTCCTGTGGAGTTCCTATCCCCTTAGGGGCTGCAATTCTTCCTTCTGTCCTTCACAAGACTCCTCAAGCTCCATCTGCTGTTTAGCTGTGGGTGTCTGAATCTGTCTGGGTCAGCTGGTGAGTGCAGACTCTCAGTGGACAGTCATGCTATACTCCAGTCTGCAGGCATAACAGAGTATCATTAGTAGTGTCAAGGACTTTTCCCATGGGATGGGACTCAAGTTGGGCTGGTTATTGCTTGGTTGTTCACTCAGTCTTTGCTCCATCCCATGTCTCTGCATTTCTTGTAGACAGGAAAAATTGGAGGTCGAAAGTTTCGTGGGCCAATTGATATCCCCATTGCTCCTCCCAGGGTTCCTACCTAGCAACCCTAGTTTCCATATCTCCAGAGCTGTGAGTCACAGCTAAAGTCATCACCACCGATTCTTGGGTGCCTCTCTTATCCCAGACCTCTGTCTCATTCTGGAGATGCCTGCTATCTCTATCCCCTTATCAGTTTCAGATTTCCATTCATTCACATGGCCATCCGGTCTTACCCCCTGCCCTTCCCAAAACCCAACCCCAAATCCACCACTCCCCTTCCAATCTCTTCTCCCCGCCAGTTTCCTCCCTCCATCTGACTTCCATGACCATTCTATTCCCCCTTCCAAGTGAGACTCCTTCCTGTCCAGTCTCTTTGGGTCTGTGGAGTGTAGCATGGGCATCCTCTATTTTATGGCTAATATCCACTTATAGGTGAACATGTACCGTGCATGTCATTTTGGGATTCAGTTACCTCACTCGAGATGATATTCTCAAGTTGCATTCATTTGCCTGAAAAATTCATTTTATCTGTTTATAATAGTTGGATAGTATTCCAATGTGTAGATGTACCACATTTTTATCCATCTTCAGCTGAAGGACATCTAGGTTATTTCCAGTTTCTGACTATTACAAATACAGCTACTATGAACATAGTTGAGCAGTTAGTTTTGTGAGATGGTGGAGCATCTTTTGGGTATATACCCAGTAGTGGTATAGTTGGGTCTTGAGGTAGAACTTTTCCCAGTTTTCTGAAAAAAAAATGACCAAATTGATTTCCAAAGTGTTTGTACAAGTTTTCCCTCCCATCAGCAGTGGAGGAGGGTTCCCTTTGCTGCAAATCCTCTCTAGCAGATGTTATCACTTGAGTTTTTGATCCTAGAAATTCTAATTCTGACAGATGTAAGAAGGAACCTCAGAGTTGTTTTGATTGGCATTTTCCTAATGACGAAGGACTTTGAACATTTAAGTGCTTCTCAGGCATTCCAGATTCCTCTGTTGAGGATTGTCTGCTTAGTTCTGTGCCCCATTTTTTTTTTTAAACTGGGTTGTCTGGGTTGTTGGTGTTTAATTTCTCAAGTTCTTTATAAATTGTGGATATTAGCCCTTTGTCAGATGTAGAGTTGGTAAAGATCCTTTCCCAACCTCTAGGCTGCCATTGTGTCTTCCTGACAGGGTCCTTTGCCTTACAGAAGCTTCGCAGTTTCATGAGGTTCCATTTATCAATTGTTGATCTTAGAGCTTGAGCCATTTGTGATCTGTTCAGAAAATGTCTCCCATATCAATGTGTTCAGGGCTATTTTCCACTTTCTAATCTATAAGATTTAATGTATCAGGTTTTAAGTTGAGGTCCTTGATTCATTTGGACTTAAATTTTAAATATGCATCTATTTTCATTCTTCTGCACATAGACATCCAGTTAATCCAGCACCATTTGCATCTTTTTTTTTCACTGTATGGTTTTGACTTCTTTATCAAAAAACAAGTGTCAATAGGTGTGTGGGTTTATTTTTGGGTTTTTGATTTGATTCCATTGATCAACATGTCTCATTCTGTACAAAAACCATGCATTTTTAAATCACTATTGCTCTGTAGTGCTATCATACTTTCTTGTGTGACTCAGTTTATCAAAATAACAAAAGTTTAACAAAATTAGCAAAGACAAGGAGGCTACATTCTTAAACCAGCCTCTGTTAGCCTGAATAGATCTTAGCTAAGGAAAGACATTCTCTAGGCTCTTTGTCAAACTGCTTAGGTCATTGTCTTGCTGCATCAAAAGATAGGAACTATTCCAGTAGCTGTGGCCCTAACTTAGTTGGCCAGTGACTATGCTGGGTATCTTGGATTTCAATGTAGCCTTGAGCCTTTCTCAGGGTGAGCCTTGAAGCATAAAAATCATGTTTTGGGTTGACATATTTCAGGTAACAGAGCAGTCAGAAGCAGAATTATGGTAGTTAAGAAGCAAATTTAACACTTTTGAATATTTACCCAGAACTATACACATCAATAAATTAGGTTTGTGTTTTAAGATTGCTTATATAGCCTTGTAATTATTAACCCTGTGTTACAAGTTTCAAGTCAACCTTTCTTACAGATGCTACAGATTTTTAACCATATCAAATATACTTATAAATCCTGAGGTACAGAACGTTTATTTAATAGTCTTATAAATCTTGAGAAAGGTTTATATCTTAGCATAAGTTTTAGACAGTTAAATGACACCAATGTTCTAATTTTGTTAACTGCTCTGCCTTGCTTTTTTTTTTTTCTGCCACAAAGTCAGGTAGCTTTTCTGACATATGACAGACAATTTCCAACCCCATCTCAATATAACAAAATAGCATAAAACAATATTTCAACATTACCCATGCAGAAAAGACATTTGAATCCCTGATGAATCCAATGACCAGAAAGCTCAGAAATGAATTCTAAGTGTTGGCTGTCAAGGAAGCAATGGCAGGGCAGTGGTGGATTTGAGTCTGGGACCAACAAGCACACAAAGGTTGCACACAAGATAGTATGATGGGGTATGCCCACATTGTCCCAGCTAGACAGCATAGGAATAGATGCAGCTAAAACTTGGTCTGGCTCCCGTTTCCACCTGTACCTGGCACAGAAACACACACAAGAAATGGAGATAACAAAAATAAAACTAATACATAGAACTCACTGTAGGTGGAATGCATGCAGACAAGCAAAACACAAAACAAAACACAGAGCAAAATAATAGCAGAAACAATGACAACAATTGGGGCCATTCAAAGGTTAACTGGTTTGACTAAAGTAATTTTCTTAACAAATAGGAGGAGTTGTCAATTGCCTCCCTCTATAATTCACACACCAAGGACCCACTGGAGGCTTCTTAAGTGACAAGGTGACAGGTTTCCCTAATTCAGTTAAGCTGGGCCTTACTGAGGTCCATCTCTGCTCTAGGTATGCCTGGCATTCTCCTGGGTTGGGCCTTTCCAAACCATGGGCTAGGCCCCAGTGTTATGGAATATCCTTATGGTTCTTTGGCTCTGTTGAACAGCCTAGGCATTGAAACTCTATCAATGGACACTCAGGTGCCTGGCCCCTAAAATTTTCTGGGACCCCAGTATCACCAGTGAGTTGTTAGGGTCTTAAAGTCAGTCAGAAAAGGAACTTGTGGCATTGGCTGAATTCCCAGTTAATCATAAATAACCAGTGGACCTTTGGACATCTCCCTTTGCACTGGAAGGCAGGATTCTGAGCCTCAGCAGACCACCCTATAAACCAAGATTGGGATCTCATGAAATCATATCTGGAGCAGAAACCAAATGTCACAGAAAAAAATTAGAAGCTTAGGAAGGGGAGCAAAGACTGGAATATAAATAAATAAAATAATTTTTTAAAAAATTAGAAGCTTCCGTGATTTACCAAAAGAGGTCTCTGAAAAAAAAGAAAAAAGAAAAAGAAAAAGAAAAAACAGAAAACAAAGGTGCTTGTTCTTCTCTTTTGTGGTGCAGTCATTTTGTTCAGGAAGTCTGATGAATTGAAGGTGTGCCTCTGGGTCTTGGAATATCTCCAAGGTGAATACCCCCTTTGGAGAAATTCTTCAGTCTTGGAGGGCAAGAGAGAAGGGTGTGGCTTCTGAATTTGGATTGGGGTCCTGATCTGGGGAACTGCTAATGCTAATTCTAAAGATGGTCGGGAAAGACAACCAACCCAAATCATCATGGCCAAATTAATTCAAGCAAGCAATTAATTAAAGCAAGCTTATTTATACATGTAAGCAGATTACCTCCCCCTAAGTAAGGGTATGAGAGATCAGCATTGAATGTGAGAAAAATAAGGTTTTTATAGCTTAGGGGTAGGGGTCTCCAAATAGGGTATTTGGTAGGCAAAATAGATGGGGTTTGAAATAAACACAGAATTGCCATTCCTGGAACAGGCAGTACAGAATCATTTACAATTAAGGTTACAGGTGGTGCATAGCCAAGTCTTAAGGAAACAGAGGTTTAATCATAAGCAGGAATGAACCTAGTTTTTCTTAACTATAGGATAGTTTGCTAACCTAAGTTGGAGACAGGCTAGTCTTTCACTACTTTCCTGGAAGTTAGAAACTCAGTCATTGTTACGGTTTCTTTGTTTTTTCAGGCCCCAAATCGACAGTATGGAGAGTGGTAACTGGCATGCTTGGAGCCTTGTGTGTGGTGCTGATGACTACCATGGGGATCTTACTTCTTAAATGTAAGCAATTATGCAACTACTTCATTGTGTAGCAGTTGTGCTTTCAGTAATGTGATGAGAGCTTGATTGCATTTCACAGCAGCCACATGATCATAGCTCAAACACTACTAATTCCTGCCATGATTTATGCCCTAGTGTTTTCTAGTCAAGAAGAGCAATGCAGAAAAACATCACTTCATCCTCTTCTGTGCCCTAAGGAGGGTGGTGAGTATTTAACCTTAAGGATGCTTGTGAGTGTTAACTCTCATGATGTAAGTGAGTGTTAACTCTAAGGATGTTTTTGTTAACTCTCAAGATGAAGTGAGTGTTAACTCTCAGGATGTTGGTGAGTGTTAACTCTGAGGATGTTAGTGTGTGTTATCTTTCAGGATATGAGTGTTAACTCTGAAGATGTTGGTGATTGTTTACTCTGTAGAGTTCAATTCCAAAATTTTTCATTACTGTGGCAAATGGTCTTCCTATTTCCACAAACGTCAATCAATCATGATAGTCAGAAACAGTGTTGTTCATTCAGCCCCTCATGAGAGAAGAACTCATGTGGCTTAAAACTAAGAAAAGAGAATCTGAAAAGTAAAATCCCCAGAGATTACAACTATATGTGTTTATTTTCATTGTTTTATGCTTATTAAAAGAAAATGTGATTCAAATATGTAGACTAGCAAATATGAATTGCTCATGTTACTGTTGTTTGAAACTAAAAATCAGTGAAATAAAATGTAATCCTAGGAAATATATACTTATGTATGCATATTCCCAGTACTGAGAATGATGAGCCTGTATGTTGAAAGCAGTCCTTGCGTACTGGTATACATTCTCATGAATTCTGCAATTGTACATGTAAACAGGGGAAAGAAAACCATGGACACAAAGGACTGTATGCAGATATTTCTAAATATTTACTCATAACAGCTTTCACTGGGCTGATGGCTATGTCCTCTAGAATTAACTAAAACCCTAGCAGCTAGTTAAACCTCTGTGGGGTTTCTTCTTAATTAAATCATTTGAAGTAGGAGGATACAACTTTAATCCAGATATTTTGAGGTGGGATTATCCACCTTTAATCTGGCCCCAATTTCTGGTGTTAGCCTGTATCATGGACATGAAAGAAGGGAATTTTTGCTCTTCGCTTGCTTGGTTATACTCTTGATAGCAAGTCCATTCCTTAATTGGCATTAAAGGAGACTACTTCTTCAATATTCCTGTGTATACAGAAGAGCAACTGAAACACCTAACCTTGTGAATTGAATAACTACTGCATTCCTGGGCTTTCTACTGGCAGAAAGTCATTTTTGGAAAACTGCACCACAACCTGTAAGCCACTCTTATATTTATATATATATATATATATATATATATATATATATATATATATATATATATATATATATATATATATATATGGAGAGAGAGAGATGTGTTTGGGAGATATAAATATATATGTATGTGAATCTATGTATTATATAGACACCTATGTAGATATAGATTAGAGAGATATAGAAGATAGAGATAGATGATATAGATAATAGGTTCACATGAAGACCC
>CM052700.1:17640502-17663967 GCA_028551405.1 Uromys caudimaculatus
CAATCCTATGTCCGATAGAGGGCTAATATCCAATATATAAAAAGAACTCAAGAAGTTAGACTCCAGAAAACCAAATAACCCTATAAAAAATGGGGAACAGAGCTAAACAGAGAATTCTCAACCGAGGAAATTTGCAGGGCTGAGAAGCACCTAAAGAAATGTTCAACATCCTTAGTCATCAGGGAAATGCAAATCAAAAGAAGTCTGAGATTCCACCTCACACCAGTCAGAATGGGTAAGATCAAAAACTCAGGTGACAGCAGATGCTGGCGAGGATGTGGAGAAAGAGGAACACTCCTCCATTGTTGGTGGGATTGCAAGTTGGTACAAGCAATCTGGAAATCAGTTTGGAGGACCCTCAGAAAAATGGGCATAATATTTCCTGAGAACCCAGCTATACCACTCCTGGCATACACCCAGAAGATGCTCCAGCATGTAATAAAGACACATGCTCCACTATGTTCATAGCAGCCATATTTATAATATCCAGAAGCTGGAAACAACCCAGATGTCCCTCAGCAGAGGAATGGATACAGAATGTGGTACATTTACACAATGGAGTACTACTCAGCTATTAACAACAATGACTTAATGAAATTTGCAAGCAAATGGATGGAACTTGAAAATATCATCCTGAGTGAAGTAACTCAGTCACAAAAGAACGAACATGGTATGTACTCACTGATAAGTGGATATTAGCCCCAAAGTCCGGAATACCCAAGTTTCACTTTACAGTAACCACTGGACTGAGAGTGAGGACCCAGATGGAGGAGTTGGAGAAGGGACTGACAGAGCTGAGGGAATTGCAGCTCCATGGAGGGAGCAACAGTGTCAACTGGCCTGACCCCCCGGTGCTCCTGGAGGCTGGACCACCAACCAAAGAATATACATGGAGAGACCCATGGTTCGGACCATATATGTGGCAGAGGAGGGCCTTGTTAGCCATCAGGGGGAGGAGAGGTCCTTGGGCCTGAGGGTGTCAGAGGCCCCAGTAAAGGGGAATGTCAAGGTGGGAATATGGGAGTGGGTGGGTGGGTGGGTGGGAGGTTGAATACCCTCATAGAGGCGGGGAAGGAGGAGGGGATAGGGGGTTTCCAAAGAGGAGACCTAGAAAGGGGAAACATTGGAAATGTAAATAAAGTATCAAAAAATAAAAATAAATAAATAAAGCATTAACTTTATTAATTTTTAATATACTTTCCTAGATACATATTACCTGTAAAAATATTTTTGAATGGTAAGAATAATATTTCAATAAATTCATAACATTAAGAAACATGATTTATACTTTATAAATACATACATGCTACTATCATAATAATCTGTAAAATGAGAGACAGACAAGTAAATGCACTCAATTTTATGAGAAGAAATGTAACTAACTTAACCTTGAATGAGTATAAATGTTACACAAATAAAAAACTCAGAGTATATTTATTAAATAGTTAGAATACTACATAAATCTGCATATGTATTTTAATTTTTTGTACTCAGAGTCATTATTTTAAAAAGTAACCACATATTTAAAATCATTCTAGTACCTATTTTTCTATTCATGTAATTACACATCCTTTAGCAACTTATATATGTAAACATCATAATGACAAGTATAATATTTATCTTGTTTTTCTCACAGGAAGCAATTTATATTGGTTTTTACATAGAAAAATTAAAACAATAATTGAAATCACTAATTGCTGTCAAATAAAAATTGTATAAAAATAGGTTTCCACCCATGACTCACCAGTTTTATACCTTCTTGGGACTAAAATTAGCTCATAGGCAGAAGACTGACTGAGCATACTTGCACTTTGCATCAACCTGGGAACCAGCAAAGGCACTGATGAAACTTTGCTACCTATGTAAGAGTCATTCATGAGTCTCACAAAAGTCTGGTAATTATACTAATAAATAGTCATTCTAGTGCCACGCACCCATTTCACACATGTGCATTTCCTAGACTGCTCCTGTGATCTTTGTTCACTTCACTGGATTGCTTTTGGAAACAATTTCTATCGTGGTTTTCGTGGAACCAAAACCTGGGCAGAGAGTAAGTCTGCCTGTGAGGAACTGAAGTCTCATCTTGTGGACATAGATTCCGAAGCAGAGCTAGTAAGTCACATATTACTGCTTTTCTGTTTCTTTGTAACTGGTGGCACTGGGAAGACTATCCATGAAGATCAGAATTTGACAGACTGAATGTCCCAGAGGTCATGGGACACCTGCTCATGGTGATTTATTATTATCCTTAGTGAGAACATAGGGAGGACTCTCAAACATTTTCCAAGGCTTAATGTTACATGAAAACCAAAGCACAAAATGAGCATGGCATGTTCTATGAAGAAGGACCCAAAGCTGCTATTCAGTAAAGAAGGGTCATTTCACCAAGCATGACAACTCCTTCCTGTAGCCCTACCACTTGAGAAGCTGAGACAGGAAAACCACCATGAGCTTGAGACCAGTTTGGGTTACATAGTGAGTCTCCAGACCAGCTTGGGCTATGGGGTGAAGTTCTGTCTCAAATGTTAAAAACATACAAATTCAAAAAAATTAAATGTTTTAGGAAGCAAAAGAAAAGAAAAAGAACTAGGATTGTATAGTCACGTATGGTTGTGATTTTCTGTACTCAACAGGAAAATATGTCATTGTTTGAAATGGATGGGTGGATTCTTCTCAAAATAGATGGAACCAACAGGTCCTGGCTGTGGAAAAATTACACTAAAATACAGAACACACTGTGAGTAAAATGTTTAGATAAAACAGGCTTTGCTGAGGTAGTACATGTTTGCCCTGTCTCTGTGAGGCACAGAAGCATTGGGAAGAAAGGAAAGCACTCTGATATGGAAGGAACAGTCTGTGGGTCATAACAGAGAAAATGTTAGCCCTAAGGAACCTCACCTTTAGAACACTTGCGGTTTTATTCTACTGAATTCCCTGGAGACATTTATGCATCATTTTAGGAAGTTTCTAACTCTAAAGCAATGGTTCCCCATCTGTGACCCCCATTAAAGGCTGAATGACACTTTCACAGGGGTTCTATAGAAGATATACTGAATATAAGATATTTAAATTTTAATCCACAGCAGTAGCAAATTTACAGTTATGAAGTAGCAACAAAATAATTTTAAGGGATCACCACATCATGAGGAATTGTATTAAAGGTTCCCAGCACTAGGTAGATGGAGAACCACTGCTAAAGCTTTGTACCATTTCCTATTTATTTTTATCTCAATCCTCCTTTCCCAGACACTGTAGGATTAGCTTGTGCCAGATGTTGTCCATTAAGCTTACTATTTGGCGATTAAAGGTCATCATCCACTCATGGCTCTTTGTTTTCTTCCTGTAACAATATATAGTCATCTCTTTGGTCTGTGCTAGTTTTGGCTAATTCTAACTCTAAAGTTAAAAATGTGATCTTTAATGACTACCTTATGATATTTGAATGTTTAAAAATTGTTTTTACACAGAATTAATGATTCAGAAGAGAAGAATCATAGTTGTCATTATCTGCATAGAGACGAAGTCTTTCCTGGGGACTGTTCATCTAAGAAATCATACACCTGTGAATTCAACATATAATACCAATTTCATGAGTATAATTTTATTTAATTATGAAGATCAAAATGTCTGTTATTTGTTGAGTTTATAACTTTTACACTCAATCTTAGTCAAAAGGCCAATAATGATGGTTTTTAAACTTTGAAGATTATTTTTTACTGAACTGATAAGATGCTGATTTTTTTTGCCTTCTATATTGTATTGAGGGTGATTAATATTCTTACCAGTGATCATCACCCTTATCATAATTTTTGTAGTTATTGATAAATTAACTATCTAATACCATTTATATTCAGTGACTATACAAAACTCTTAAAATAATAAAAGGATCCCATATCAATTGAATGGGGTTTTAAAAAGTTAAAAGTTGTATACTTTTCATGTATAAGAAACAGGGACTCCACAGAGCATATGGAGGTCACAGGGAAAATTGGTGGAATTGGTTCTCTTCTTTCACTTTTCTGTGGATTCCCGGGATCAACCTCAGGTCTCCAGGCTTGCATGAAGTTTGCTACCCACAGAGCTGTGTTACTGGCCTGGTTTTTGGTTTTGGAGTATGCTTACACTATGTTGTTCAGTCTGATCTGTATTTCCAGAGCTCAAACTAATTTTGAGTCTCAGTAGACCTAATAGATAAACCAGAGGTGCAGCCTACCTCCCACAGTGCAATACTCCTATTGAGCAGATATCTTTGGAGATTGTTTAAAAGACATATTGATGATTCTGCTTGAAACAGCAAGAAACAGGTTTAATGGAAAAAACACAAATAACAAATGCAACTTCAGTTGAAATAGTTAAGAAGCTTAGAGTTTTGAGCTCAGTCTCAGTGAAGGCTCTGAAGTTAAGAGTGCATACTGCTCCTGCAGAGGCTACAGGTTCAATTTCCACCACCCACTTGGCATCTCAAAGTAGCCTGTAACTCTAGTTCCAGTAGATTTGATATGTTCTTCTCATCTTCCTGGGCTCCTGCATATACACGATACACATAAAAACTCACATATGCACTCACGGATATATTACAGTGACTACCATCATACCATCTTCTCCTGACTCCATTTTGTGCTTGCTTACCTTTCTATCCACCTACACCATCTACCCTAGAAACACAATTTCATTCCCATGGTCCAGATATATTAACCAAAATAAGTAATGTTTATATCAATTGTCTTAGTTAGGGTTTTGCTGCCATGAACAGACACCATGACCAAAGCAACTCATGTTTAATTGGGGATGGCTTACAGGTTCAGAGGTTCAGTTCATTATCATTAAGTCAGGAACATGGCAGCATCCAGGCAGACATGGTACAGGAGGAGTTGAAAGTTCTATATCTTCGTCTGAAGGCTGTTAGCAGAATACTTGCTTTCAGGCATCTAGGATGAGGGTCTTCAAGCCACAGTGGCACACCTACTCCAACAAGGCCACACCTACTCCAACAAGGACACACCCTCTAATAGTGCCACTCTCTGAGCTGAGCATATACAAACCATAACACCAATTTAACATAAGCTAAATAACTAAAGAAGGTATGACTCAAAAATTGTCATGTTGTGTCTAAAATAAGTAGGCTTTGCCAGAATTTAATGTTTCAACATTACTCTGATCCCCATATAACATTGATGTAAATTACGGTCTTTGTAATTTTTGCCTTTAAAAATACTGTGCCCCCGATTTTCAAGATGTTGACACATGAACTTGCTCTTGGTCACCAGCTAATAAAGGACTCATATATTTTGGCTTATTCAGGAAGGTTTTCTGTATCTTTATTGTGTGGATTATTACAGCATAAAATATTAAATAAATCAATTTCTAAGAAAGAAACTCAATCCAGTCACTTTTGTAGAGAGCAGCTAATACTACCCTATCCGTCATTTGAAAGGTGACATGGTGATAATGAACCAACAGATAGGAGAGCCAACGATGGAGCCGAAACCATGACGGGGAAACACAATTCTTGTGCTAAAAGGACTATAACTAAACACTTAATATTCTCATATTTCAAATTTTTGAAGAAACAATGGCAAAGTTTTCTAAGTGGATTTTTACAAATTATTGTTTAGATTAAAATACAATAAGCTGTAAAACCATGAAGAGGAATTTAAGAGAGGAAAACCACAGCTATGAGCACCATTGTTTTACTGCTGACATTTAGAGAAGATGACCGTAGGGTTGGGGTGATGGCTCGGTGGTTGGGAGCACTGGCTATTTTTCTAGAGGATTCCGACTCAATTCCCAGCACACACCAAGTAGCTCACAATCATTTGTAACTCAAGTTCCAGTGAATCCGATACTCTCTATGTTTTCAGAGGGAACACACATGGTACAGACACAGCCAAAAAAATAATGATGATGCTGGTGATGACCACATAAGGAAAACATAATAATAAAAATAAAAATGATGACTTTATATGTAGTACAGGCAAACATAACTGTCATGGTCAATAGAACAATAATTTAGATTTTTTTATAGAATTACTAAATTTAAAAACCTCTTTCGATTTTAATTTGAGCCAAAAAACCATTGGGCACTTTGAAGCAAAAGAATATGGCAAACAAACAAAAGAGCCCATGGCTAGAATGAAGGACTATTCTTAAACAGTATCTTCTGGACATTGCATGGCCGTGGAACTCATGAACTTATTCCTGGTATGTGTTTGTATATATGTAAGACACATGAGTTTGATTTTGCCTGCTTACACAAGCAAGCACTGCATTATTTACTCAAATATGGGCAACTTCCCCATAGCCACACTACTGAAGAAACTGATACATCTGACCCTAACATACATTAATAACCCATAGTTCTTCAGTGAGAATTAAGGCCTCATGAGTGCCTCGCCCATTCATGAGGACAGCTCTAAGGAAGTCTCTCACCAGAGCCAACCAGAGCTGTTACCTGCTCTCATATATACCATTTTGGTCCATGAGAAATAAATATTTTTTTCATTTGTCCTTACAAATCATTCAGATTACAGTGCTCTATTATATCAAGCAGACTACAACTCTGCACTGATAAAACAAACAATAACTGAAGTTTGATACACAACTGATACGAACAAGAATGAGACTGAAAGCTCAAGGGTGCTCAGCCTCAATGGCTGCCTCACATTCACAGGTTCTGCAGCGAAATCTGGAAAAGAAATTCCATGCTACCTTGATAATCTCTCCTCCATCTCCATCTTTTCACTTTCTTTATCCTATTCTCTCTCCTTCCCCCTTTTCTTTATTATTTCCTTCATTTCTTCTCTCTTTTCTCCTATATCCACCATCTCTATTTCCATACATTTCTAGCACCTTTCCTGTTATTATGTAACAAGTCTTCTAAGATTAAAACATCCACTTTGCAGGGAAGCTCATTAATACGGGAAGACTTTGCAGACTTTGCAGTGTGCTTCATGTTTCTGGCTTATGTGAGCTGTCACCCATGCTGAGGAAATCTTTGGTGATCCACCTTTGAGTAATTTCTGCTCCAACAAGTAACCCAAATAAACACATTAGTTCACCAAATTGAAGTTTGGTGATATCTGTACTTTGGTCTTTTATCATCTTAATATCTGGAGTGAGCATATACTTATTCACATCTCCCTATTTATAGTGCCACACAACACCTGTACATGCCAGGGCTCCTGCACATGTCCAGATATATTTAGGTATTTATAGAAATCAAAATTCCAAACGTAGAAGTTGGACCTGGTTCTTCCTTTCAGCCCCATGCTTCCAGAGAAAAGACTCAAACTCAAAATATATTTACAGATACCTTCGTTGTATAGCTAGGTTCTTCTCTGACTGGCTCATAATTTAAATTAACCCATTTATTCTAATCTACAGTCCGCCATATGGCTTGTTACCTGTGCTCAGGTACCATGCATCTGTCTTGTCACATCTTCCTAGGTGAATCTCCTGCTGGTAACTATTCCAGAATCTTTTCTGCCTCTTGAATGTCCCACCTCCTATTTCATGCCTAAGCTATAGGCCATCAGTTTTTTTTTTGTTGTTTTTTTTTTTTTTATTGACAGGTGTCATATCTATACAAACATAAGATATTCTCTTTGTACCCAACGTAGACAAAATAAACGCAAGAAGAAAACCAATTTCTAACACATTTAAGTCCAGAAAACAATAAACACATTATAACTTCTTAACCCACCACAAATAGTCATTACATTAAAGACTGCATGTCTTACATCACTATGAGCTGAATTATGCCTTGGGGTGTTGTTTTTGAATAGGATGCCTGCAAGGATCTGACTTTAACTCATGGTGGCTGGCCTCAAAAGCCTTCTTTTGAAAATTTAGATGGAAATTTCCATGACCCCACATCTCTCTCATTTCTATATTCAGAAAAGAATAGAACAATATTCTTTTTAAAAAATTCACGAAAGTCATGCAAATTTCATCTGCTTAGGTGCAGACCAAACCAGTCCAAAGGGCAGGCGAGTAAGCCCCTGCCATTCCCAAGACTAGGTTTCCCAAGTCCCATTCTAAGGCTTCCTATTTCTTACCCTTCCACCTGCCCTGTGGGAGGGCCCTTGTCCCCAATTTTGGCAGACCTCAGCTGCTCAGTCAGCTATCAGAAGTCAAGCCCCTAATCTGGTCAGAGACTTCTTAGTAAATCAGAGATCAAGCAGACTGCCAGAATCCAGGCCACAAAGCCAAGAATACCAAAGAGGAAACAGAAACCAAGGAACAAAATACTCATCTAACAAACACAATCTCAGAAATCAGCACTGAGAACTATAATCACTATAACCATCCCAAACCCACATAATTAAATGCCAGTGTAAGAACACTATCAACAACAGCTGTGGTAATATGGCACCACCAGAGACCAGCAAGACCAGAGATCAGAGATTCAGCAAGGCCTGAATATTTCAATGCTGCTGAAGCACAAGGAAATGAACTTAAAACCAAGTTTATGAAGATAATAGAGCTCCTTAAAAAAGAAATGAAAAAAAAATCCCTTGAAGAAATCAAGGAAAAGACAAACAAAAATTAGAGAAATCCATAAATTCCTTAAAGAATGCCAAGAAAGCCAACAAGAAAAAAAAAAAAAAAAAAGGTGAAGGAAACTGTTTGATTCCAAAAATGGAAATAGAAACAATACAGAAAACGTAAACTGAGAGAAATATAGAAATGGAAATTCTAGGTAAGCAAACAGGAACTACAAATGTAAGCATCATCAACAAAACATGGAAAAAAGCATCTCAGGGATTGAAGATACAATAGAAGAAATAGATTCACTTGTCAAAAAAACCTGCTGAATCGAAAAAAATGTCTAACACAAAACTTCCAAGAAATCTGGGACACTATGAAAAGACTAACCTAAGAATAATAGGAACAGAAGGAAAAGAATCCCAGAATCAAGAACCCAGAAAACATGATTAACTGCTGGACACCAGCTCCAGCCGCAAGTTTCAGGTCCTGAGATGGGGAAGGTGTGTTGGTGCAAAGTGAAGACACTGACCACCTGATGACTTTTAAACCAGTGGCCCGGAATAGCTCCTCTTTATTTATACAATCGCAATCCTGCTCAACTGAGTGCGATGTCATTGGTTATTTTATTAAGAAAAATCATAACATCAGCATTTAAAAAGCTCTACCATTACAAAAAGTCCCCAAGAGTTTTCCTTCCTCCTCCCCTGCTCCTGCTGAGTCAATCATCCCCTAACCTTATTTTGCACTACAAAGCACAATTTCAGCAAGCCAAAAATAAACATTTAGCCAGGCATGACCTGTAGACATGAGCATATATCCAGTTGCTAGAAAATATGGTTACATAATTATGCAAGGTGAGAGACAGATTAAATATTTGTGGGTATAAATCCAGTCATCAAATAGCACTCCTCTGTCATAATACTTTTTAAATTGCAGACAGTGACACGTTCATTGTACCAATCAACCTTTCCTGATAGGTACCTATCAATTCCTGATATCATCTTTCCCAGAACCACTGTCAGACATAGCTTCCTTATTTTCTAAGTCTCTGTTGATCAGACATAACCTCTCCCATTTTAAGTCTCTGACAGAGAGGTAATATCCAAAATATAAAGACAACTCAAGAAACTAGACATCGATAAGCTTAATCCAATTTTTTTAAAAATGGGGTACAGAACTAATCAGAGAATTCTCAACAAAGAAATCTCAAATGACCAAGAAACAATTAAAGAAATGTTCACCATCCTTAGCCATCAGGGAAATACAAATCAGAACAGCTTTAAGATTTCACTCACACCTGTCAGAAATACAAGTGACAGCTAATGGCTCTTGCTGGCTAGGATATGGAGCAAGAAAGACACTCCTCCACTGCTAGTTGGAACACAAACTTGTTTATCCACTTTGAAAATCAATATGCCAATTTCTCAGAAAATTGGGTATTGATTAACCTCAAGACACATCTACAGCACTCCTGGGCTTATACCCAAAGGATGCTCCATCCTATCACAAGGACACTTGCTCAACTATGTTCATAGCAGCTTTATTCATAATATCCAGAAACTGGAAATAACCTAGATGTCACTCAACTGAAGAATGGATAAAGAAAATGTGGAACATTTATACAATGAAGTATTACTCAGCTATTAAAAACAATGATATCCTTAGGAAGACCAGCAGTCTCAACTTACCCAGAACCCAGGGAGCTCCCAGAGACTGAGCCACCAACCAGGAGCATAAAGAGGCCAGTCCAAGGCCCCTGGTACAAATATTGCAGAGGTCTTCCTGGTCAGGCTTATTGGGTGAAGATGTGCTTAATCCTTGAGAGACTTAAGGCCACAGGGAAGGGGGAGACTTGGGAAGAGGAGCACCCTCTTGGAAGCAAGGGGGAGGAGAAATGGGATGAGGAACTATGGGAGGGGGGAACCGAGAGGGGCAATGATGGGAACATAGACAAATAAAATAATAAACATTGAAAAAATAATGACATTATGAAATTTGTAGGCAAATGGACATATACACATCCACACATGGAACTAGAAAAAAAACATCCTGAGTGAGGTAACCCAGATCCAGAAAGACAAACACGGTATATACTCACTAATAAGGGGATATTAAATATGATAAAAGTTAATCGTGTTACAATCCACAGATCCAGAGAGGCTAAGTAACAAGGAGAACTTGGAGATGGGGAAATGGGAACATGAGGATCTCCTGGGGAAGGGGAAATAGATTTCTCAAGTGGCCTGCAGAGAGTGGGGTTGGGAATAAGAGGGATCATATGGAGGGGGAGGGAGGGATAAAATACTGGGAGAAATTACTGGAATTAGGGAGCGTTTGGGGGCAAGGTGAAAACACAGTGCAATGGAGAACTTCATAGGGTCTGCAAGGGTATCCCTAGTGGGGACTCATGGTGGTAGGGAATGCAAGGTCTTTGCTGGCCATCTTCTCTGGGTTGGGACACCAACCCAGCCACAGGGTCTTCTATTTGCAGATTGTACTGTCTTCAGAGTGCACTGGGACCAGAACCTTAAGCAGAATCATCATTAAAGAGAAAAGAAAGACTTTATCCAGTAACTCATGTGAACAGATGCAGAGTCCCACAGGAGCTCAGGAAGTTCTGCAGAGGAGGGGTAGGAAGGATAGGAAGAACCAGAGGGATCAATGTCATACCAGGAGAACACAGCCCACAGAGTCAACTGACCAGGACTCATGAGAGCCTGTAGGGGTTTGACCTAGGTCCTCTGAATATGTTGTAGGTAAGCAGGTTGGTGTTCTTGTGGAAATCATAACAGTGAGAGCAGGGACTTACTCTTTGGCCTACGTGTGGGACCCTGCCCCCTCCCCCACTGGGTTGTGTTGTGCAGCCTTGATGTGATGCTATGTGCCTGATCTTATTGTACCTTCTTATGCATATTTTGTCGATGTCCCTAGACAGCCTGCTCTTCTCTTAGAGGAGGAAAGAGTGGTTCTGGGGGGGGCGGGGAGAGGGAAGGCATGGAAAGGGAGAGGCTGGGGAGATGAAGGGAGGGTGAAGCTGCTGTTAGGATTTAGTACAAGAAAGAAGAGTGTTTTGTTTTGTTTTTAATTAAAACCATTCACAACAGTCTATGCAAAGTGGGGAGTGAGTGAGGCGTGGTTTCTAGATTAAGTAAGGCCATTTAAAAAAAAGAATTTTGCATATAAACAATAGGATATACTCTTGAGTGCATCTGGGTAATTAGCTGGATCCAACCCATCACAGGCTCAAAGCTATAAAGGTTGTGGCTCATTTGAAAGACCCCTTTGACAGGAAAGTTCCAGCATCTCTGCCTGGTGATGGGCTCTTTGACAAAAATCCTTGTCTATGTAAAATAATTCGTACACTTAGACACCAATCCACCTGTAGTTCTAGCGGGATAGTCTATTGTTTGAACTGTCATTGGAGTGTGTCACCATACAGTGATGCTCATTTGACAGTCATACAGAATGGAGCAGTTACAGGGTTATGGAGGCTTTCAGCAAGGTTGCAAAGTACAGTCAGACAAGGTACCACAAGATCAAGATTTACACAGGCATCCCACAGGAGACTGAAGCTGAACACACAGTGGAGACTCCAGGAAGTTAGAAATGCCTAGAATGTGGGACATTTGCTGAGGAAATGTTAGGCAGCAAGAAAAGTCCGCCTAATAGTGAATGGCCCCATCAATGGATGGGGCTGCTAAGTCAAATGAGTTCCACATCATAAGACCACAGGCCAGTTAATGAATATGTAAATATGGGATATAATGCTTTTTCCCACTGAGTTCTGATATTGCTTTAGTCTGTTCCTTTCTTATTTTTCTTCTCTTTATTTCCTTGGGATTGTTTACTCTATACCATTTTACTTTAAACTTACATAAATTGTACTTGATTTTACAATGTCTGATACCTACGTTTATATTGCTTGATAAAATAGAGTTTATATCTGTGCTTTCAAAGAGTTTTTAAGGGATAGTTCAGAGTGTGATGAGTTTTAGAGATGAACTGACATATGACATTAACATGTGATTTAAGGAAACTTTGATGAAACTACTTTTAAAGTTTATGAAATTTCTGAGAAATGACTAAATGTACCCAATTTATAGTATAACACATTGTACCAAGACATAACAATATCTTCAGTTTTCTATGACTCAGACCAACATGCAAAGGGCATGAGACAGTAGTGCTAGTGTTACTTTCAACATAGAAGACTTCTGATGTTGTTATTATGAATTAATTTTCCCTCTGAATCTATCATCTTACATATGAAATACAGAGTTAATGTTTTGTGAGACTGAGCAGCAAAATTAAAGAAACTAAATATTGCATGATAGACCAAGTATATAATATATAACATATAATAAATCATGGGATATACAGAAGGAAGTGTTCCAAAATTCTAATTCATTTCCCAATGTATATAAGCTAATAGATATAATTAGGAAAATCAATGATAGAAATTATTATTGCGAAGGTTTCCAGCCTTTGGGCTTGTTATTTTGCTCCTTTGAAATTTGATGTTTCCTAGCACTGTAAACTACATTCTTGTGGTTATCCTCCATCTCTTTATCTTTCTTGGAAATCATTTGAGGTTAGGCTTACCACTACAATATCTTACTCATTTGGGTGTCCAAAACGTCAAACCTAACATAACTCACAGCATTCATAGTATTATTACCTGATAGTACAATCCATATCACTAAAGCATTGCAGCATGCTAAATTTGCATCACCTTATCAGAACTTTTTAATCATTTATCCAGTTGCCTATGTAATGACCCTATAGATCACAATAAGCTCATCAAGCTCATATCTGAGATGGAAGGTTTGATATTCCTGCCTAAGGAATTCTCTGATTTGCTTTAATAAAGAGCTGACAGTCAATTGCTGGTAAGAAAGTAGAAGGTGGAACTTCTGGGTAAAGAGAAAGGGAAGATAGGAGAAGATTGAGAGGTGAGAGATTTGTCAGAGGACTTAGAGATAGAAGGGCATTCAGAGAGGAGAAAAAGGCTGACCTGGTCATGGGGCACGACATAGACCAGACTTAGTTGGGTTAGAATAGTTGGGAGAATGCCCAGCTAAGACCTAAGCTTTAAATATTAATAAGACTCTGTGTCATTATTTATATCACTGGAGGGTCCTTGAAAGTCCTATTAATCTGATGCTCAATGTGGGGCAAAAATCCAGGCTTAGATTCTAGTTCACTAGATTCAGGAATTAGGTAGGCTAACAGATACCTCTTTTTTAAACAATTCCTCGTTGAATGTCCCTTTGAGGGGATTCTACTTTTTGTCACCTTAACAATTAAGGCTCACCTTCACTTAGTTGAAATGTTTACCAGGGAAAAAGGCAGTAGTATGATGTATGCATGTATGTATGTATGTATGTATGTGTTATGTATGAATTACTTTGTGTGTCTGGGTGGTATAGCTGCATGTTTGGTCTGTATACTATATGAGTAAAGTACCTTTGGAATCTAGAAGAGAGCATCAGATTCCACCCCCACTCCAACTTCCAAATGGAGTGACAGATGACTGTGACTTGTCATGTGGGGGTTGGGAATTGAACACATGTCCTCTGGAAGAATAGCCAGGGCTCTTAACTGCTGATTCTTAGCCCTTCAAAATAGGAGTGTGTTCTTTGAATTGAGTAGGGGCTTCACAGAGCCTGTGGAGACTGGCTTGTCTTGTTTTTGTTTGTTTGTTTGTTTGTTTTGCTTAGTTTTTGGTTTTGTTTGTTTGCTTTGTTGACATCCCTATGCTTCTTGTCAGTGTATTTATATCCACCCACAAACACACTCATTAATTTTCCTGCATTCCTGACCTCATCATTTTAACCCCATTCATAACCAGTGACACTGGGTTACCTCCTTCTTTATGATGTTATTTTTAATGGTGCTTTTTCTTTTCAGTTTCTGATGTCTAAATTAAAATACTACTGAAATTTTATTCAATTCCTTCAAGTTTTAATGGAATTTACTTATTTTCTCCTAACCTTTTTGTTAGTGTGTTTAGGCTTCCATGCCAAGATTATGTAATGTGAAAAACAGGTGATTTAATTTAAACCCTCCTAGACAGATTTGTCAAAAGAATCCTATAAATTATTATTTTAAAATATGAAATAAAATATAAAGGTGTTGGGGACATTTCTCAGTGATTAAGAACACTGTCTGGTCATCCAGAAGTTCCATGTTCAATCCCCAGGACCCATATAGTAGTACACATTCTTTGGTAACTCCAGTCTAAGGGGATCCAATGTCATTTTCTGGCCTCCAAATACATGAAGTATGAACATGGTACAGAGACATACATGAAGAAACACCTATACATATATGAAACATCTTTATAAATAAAATTAAATAAATTATGAATTGTAAGATCTCAAACACAAACACAGGAGTTTGAAAACATGAGTGCAGTGGTGTCTTCTGTGCCAGCAATAAGAAATTGAAAATATGGTCACTGCTCAGAAATATCAGTAACAGATAGCATTATATGTGTGTGTATTTATAATACTCATATGAATTTAAAATTTTTCCATCAAGATATAGTTAAAAGTTGAGATATGTCTCTCTCTCTAAATATATATGTCTCTCTCTGTGTTATAATGTTGGATATAGATACAGATACTGTGTGTGTATGTGCTGTGTATCTGTGTGTGTGTGTGTGTGTCTGTGTGTGTGTCTGTGTGTGTGTGTTATAATGTTGGATACACTTGGCACAAAAAGCCTAATGCTGAAGCTCTAGTAAAATTAGGAAAGAAAAGAGAGAGAAGAGGAAGGAAGGGAAGAGAAAACAAACCAGTATGCTAGTATAAAATCAAGGCATACAAATCTCAAGTTTCTCTTCTATCAGGATAATTATTATGATTGCTGTAGAAGACAATTAATTCCATCTTTGGCCAGTCTTTCTACACCAATGGCTTTATCTTATATATATACAGTAATAGGGAAACAGTTGGAAAAGACCACACTGCACAACACACTTAGAGACACTTTGTCCCTTCCACAGGAACCCAAAGAATTCTATGCTGTAAAGGTGTTGATGAGAAAACTGATTTCAAAATCAGCTTCTCAGTATGAGAATTTCCTGTTCAACCTTCGGTGAACCATGAGTGAGAAATCTCCGTCTCCATTCTTGACTCACTCTGAGGCTCATGGGGCAACCTGCAAAGTTCATAGTCACTGCTGCCCTTGATTTCTGCCACAGACTCACCTTTTGGTGCCTGGCTCCCACAGATGCCCTGTGACCACCACACCTCACTTCAGGAAGCCTGGCTTTCTGCCAACACAGGGAACTTGTCACTGCTTCCACCTGCCCAGTCAGTTGAGGGGACAATGCAAATACTAAACATGAAGCAACTGAGGCACAGTTCAGATGCAGGGGAACAAACTGAGACATGGATGCCTTTAAACAGCTCAGAGAAATCCAAGTGCATGGAACAAACTGGGGACTGTCCGAAAGTTCTCTATTGTCTATGGGGACTTAGTCATCCTCTTGCATTTCTGTTTCTTTATCACTATAATTAAACCTACAACTACAGACGACCTGACAATGAAGTGTGAATTTTACCTGTTGCAGTCTGTGCTCTGTGGCTCTTTGGTTGAAACCATATCAATTTATTCCAGAGGGGACAGATTTTTGAAAGGATTCTCTCACTGAGTGGTGAAGAGCAATAGTGGGAGGTGAGTGTTAATTGCCTTACATGATTTTTTTTTCACATTTTAGATGAATGCATGGGGCTATTACTAACTTCTCAAGGGTCACATACATTTTAAAGCCAGAATTAATTCTATATCTCACTTATTCTAGGGCTAATTGATTGAATTGTTAAATTATGTTGAGTGTTTTATGTGACTAAAATGACACTGATTTTGGCTGCCTTAGACTCTTTGGGAAAATTTGACTCATCATTCTACTGTGAATCAATTTTTTCATGTTATGGTTTCTCTTATTAGCTAATTTTTTAAATAAAATGAAATTAAAATCACCTTTGAAATATTTCCAATATCATTTATTTTAGGCAAGATTTTTTTTGATGTAGCACTTTCTAGGATTTACAGTATCCTTTAATTTTTAATCATTTCTCTGAACTCCTCAATTATTCCAAATAAAATAAATTTAACATGAAACTTAGTTTTAATGAATATATTAGCTATTAAAATAATATGTAAATTTTATATGCATATATATGTATCTACCTTCCTAGGCTTCCCATTTAGGGCAGTCAGATTTTCCCATTATTGGATTCCAATTTATTACTGAAGTTTAGCAGATTGCTGTGTGTGCATGTACACATAAACATGTAACAGTGATAATTGAAAAGGAGGTCATGAATTCCAGAGAGAAAGAAGGGAATGAAACAGGTTGGAAAGAATGAGGGTGGGATAGAAATTATGTGAAATTCTCAAAATAATAAAAGAAATAAATTAAAATTGATTCAACCTTCATTTCTGTTAGTATTGGGATCTTTGGTGTAAGCATTAACTATTTCATGGTGTTAGTCCTATGAAAACCAAGTTTAATTTGTAAAACAATTCTTTTGTTTGTAAACATCTTTGTTCCTCATTAAGTTATTGTCTTATCAAAAATATTTTGCCAAAAGTTGTTGTTGTTGTTGTTGTTGTTTTAACCACAGCACACATATTCAATATCCTTGGAGAAAAAAACAACAGTTTAAAATTTCCAACTGCAAAATGAGTGCTGTTGTTCCAAACTCCACCCACTTTGATTCATAAGATTGTGTACCTTTGCCTTAGTACATCACTAGCTGCAGACATGAGTAATGAACGAGTCACCTATGCAGAACTGAATGTGACAAAGAACTCAAGGAACCAGCAGCACAGGAAACCAAGGGCTGCTCGCAGCGCCATTTCAGTAATCGAACAGGACATCACCTATGCAGATTTAAGCTTTCAAAATCCTTCTCAAGAGCATCCCAGGATCTGCAGGGATTGCCACTGCAAAGGTGAGGCACTAGATGGACCCTGCACTGGGATGCCAGGGGAATGAAGAGTTGTGGGCAGAGGTGGAAATCGTCCTCTTTGGGAGTACCAGAGCTCTAACTTGACCCATGCTTTTGTAATTTGTGAACGTAGATTTCATTCTGCTATAAGACTATCTAGATCTCTCTGTTCACCGAAAGTGAAAAGATACTGCCTACAAACAGGTTATGGCATGGAGAGGAGCCTGGAGTCAGAGTCTGTTTGTCTCAATGTGTATGTAGGTTTTTGTGTATATAAACCTTGTGAAATATCCATCTCCTACAGAAAAACTCATTGCTGGGACCCTGGGCATCATCGACTTTGTCTTAATTGTCGCTGTGGTTGTAGTTACTACAATTGCCAAACCATGTAAGCATTTTATTTTTTAAAGTTTATAAAGGAACTTTCCACTTTAATGACTGGAAATGCCTTTCCAAATTTCATATCAAGAACAGTAGCTTTTAGTTTAAAGCATGTATTTACATTAAATGTGGAATGGTTGTTATGATGCTGATAATATTATGAATAGCAGAGGAATTATATAAATGTTTACTTTTGATTTTTCAATGATTTCATAACTTAAACACATAGTTTAGAACCTTGGAGACCTGAAAACTCTTTTGAGGTGGAGTTGTCATAGGTTACATGGTAAAAGTTGAAATTTGGGCTTTCATTGAAGGAATTTTCTCCAAAGTTTTTCACATGTTTTTGGTTGTTTGTTTGTTTTGGCAATTTAAATTGTATTCCACAGTACCCTAACTCAAAGTGGTACATCAGCCTCAGACTAAGAAACAAATTGTTACAATTATTTTTGGATGTTAATTTCATTACACTATCTTAACTCCTCAGATACTGAAGCAAATGCACAGATCAACTCCTCAATGATTAGAACTCACAGAGATATATTTTGCTTATCAAAGTTCTGATATTTGTATACATTATATTTTGCGTCTTACCACGTAAAGATAACATTAGGTTTTAAGGAAGAAAAAAATCTAGAAATATGAATGCTACGTGCTCATAAATAAAAATTAAGGATGAACTCTGATAAGACAGAAATGAATTTCACTGTTCTAGATTAGAGCTTATTATCCATGACTTTGAAAAAAATCTGAAAAATTTATTTTTGCTTTAGATAGACATATAAACACAGGGCAAGAGGGGAACTCTATTCTTTGTGTGCTTGAGTATAAATTTTGTTTTATATTTATTAGCCTCTGGCCTGTTTGGATATATAATTTACATGAAGGTTCAAATCTATAAATACGTATTAATTTTCATTAAGTACATGTTGCTTCTAGATATAAACCACAATCTATCTTCAGCACAGCCTTGTGCTCATTGTCCAAAGGAATGGATATCATATTCGCACAATTGTTACTACATTGGTGTGGAGAGAAAATCTTGGAGTGACAGTTCGATGGCCTGCATTTCCAAAAATTCTAGTCTGATTCACATAGATAGTGAAGAGGAGCAGGTAAGAGCTGACATGTCGCCGGGCAGTGGTGGCGCACGCCTTTAATCCCAGGACTCAGGAGGCAGAGGCAGGTGGATTTCTGAGTTCGAGGCCAGCCTGGTCTACAGAGTGAGTTCCAGGACAGCCAGGGCTATACAGAGAAATCCTGTCTCGAAAAACAAAAACAAACAAACAAAAAAAAGAGCTGACATATCAATCATTGCTTAACTTTCCTTCCTGTCATCATTTGTTCAACCAGTTCATATTCTTATATGTATTTCAGTTACCTACAAAATTGTCTAATATTTCATTATTCTGTTTTACACTGTTTTATTTGTATTTGTGTGCGGGTAATAAATATTTATTTGCAAGTGTTTTTTTTTTTTATTTTATGAAAGCCATTCCTATATAAGTACATTTATTCTGAAATTAAATTTACCATTTAATTTTACCATGTAAAAATAAATCTATGGAGCATAGTTAACATTGATCAGGAAGTGACTGGGTGGGTCAGATTACTATGCAGCATTACCATTTCTCTCATGTCTCTTCCCTCTGCAGACTATTATCTTGTCTTCCTGCCCAAAACCATTTTTCTGACTTTCGCTACAATTATCTGCCTATATCTTTGAGTTTTAGAAGACAGGGTTCAGAAAGATGTACGCACTGTTACATAGATATCCAATACCTCAGAAGTTCTTAACCTGTAGGTTACATTCTATTCCCTTTGTGGAATAAAATGACTCTTTCACAGGGGCCACTTAAGAGCATAAAAAATATCAGATATTTACATTTGGAATCATGCCAGTAGAAAATGACAGTTATGAAGCATGAAAACTAATTTATGCTAGGGGGTCACCTCAACATGAGGAACTGTATTAATGGATCATAGCGTACGGAAGGTTTGAACCGCGGCTCTAATTCTTTCATGGTTTTAGAGCAAAGCGTTGATCCACTTACTGCATCAATCTGCAGTTTGCTAATTTTCACTGCTGTGTTATACAAGCAAAACATTCTAACAACCACTCCATCTGGTGACTCTGCATGGGAACAGTGTCCACACCCTCAAGGACAGACAAAACTTACATGGCCTTTGTATTCATGGAATCCCCTACTCCAGCTCCCACCCTGGTGCCCTTCAGGGGGGAAGAAGCACTTTATGTGGCCAGTCACCCCATTGGGTGTTTTCAGCCTTGCCTAGTTCTGCTGGCTGGTCTCTCTTCCATAAGAACAAGAGAGGTCTCACAACACAAACTTAACTATTCTTGGATCCTGGGAGAGAGCACAGAAGGTCATGTCCTTCCATTGGATGAGGGACACAGGATTTCTTGTCCTTCTCCAGTGCCTCATCTTCAGGAGAGAAGCTCTTTCACCTTTTTGTTTCAGGCCTTCAGAATTCCTTGGTTTTGTCTTTTATTACTACTTTCCAAGTTTTCCTTTGTATGTAGCACAGAAATCAAAAGAAACATTAATGCTGCCTTCTCCGTGTCGGCAATCCACCTCTACAGTGATAGACAACAGCGGGCTTCAGCTAGATAAGCTAATGTAGTACCCAGAAAACAATCTTCATCTACCATATCACTCATTTCTTCAGTAGGAAACCATGAACTTCCATCTAAAACTGAACTTTGAGAAATAGCAGAAAAGTTGATTTGAGCACAGCATCCAGAAAATTCCGTGCATTGTTTCTGGAAATTTATTTCAATCCCTGTAATGTTTGTGTGGTTAGCTTGAGTATTTATTAAGTTATATAAGTCAATCACCAAATCCCTTACTCATATAAGAAAAATACAACTTCTTACTATAAACATTTAAAAGTTAATTCTAGATCAAAATTACACACATATGTGAATGTTTTGGCAATGTCAATCATGTTCTTAATTTAATAAGTTGATATGTATTAAATAATAACCATATTATGACAGAATACACTAAAACATTTTAAAAATAGTAAAAGCCTTCATACTGATGAAAATTCCTTGCTTCTCTGGTAGGACTTCCTGAGATCCCTTTCACTGGACTCATGGACTGCAGTCTTTCGGGAAAGCAGAAGTCAGCCCTGGATTTGGAAAAATGGCTCAACTTTCAAGCCAAAGTAAGTTTATATGAATGATACAATAGATAATAAAAACTGTACAAAGAAAGCCTCATAAGAATGTTGTTAATAAATGAAACTGAACTATACACAGAACGATGCTGACCTTCATGATCTGCTTATGTGACTCTGAAGAATGGGCTACTTGGCTTTCATAACAATCAGTTCTTACCACACTGCTAGTGAAGAGGTTATTGCTGACTTTCATGACTTTCATGAGACGGTTCTTTTGCAATGACTTATAGGGGTCACTCATTAGGTAGATTAGCCAAATATATACATACATATATAAATGAATTTTGTGTTTTCACTATTGTAGGATCACAGAGATTTCCCATGGTGAACATAACTGTGCCGCGATGTCAGCTTCTGGTCTCATAGCAGAAAGTTGTACAATTTCCCATTTGTATTTTTGTAAGTGTAAATTCACCAACTAAAACACCTGCATTTGAAGTCTGCCAGGTAATGTTACATTTCATAACCTGAAAATAGAGTTGTGATTGCGTATATCTTGAAGTGGAGTATATTATTTGTTCTAATGACATATTTATTTCAAAAACAATCATTGGAGTATAGTATTCATTAATTTTGTATCTGAGTCTTTTTGCTCAGGATACTCCTGATAATATTAATTTTTAACATATATCCCAGGAGGCTTTGTGCAGAAGCACTGTTACATTTCAAACTTACCATTCAATGTAATTTCATAGGACTTTGTAGAATTGTCAGTTGTATATTGCAAATTCAGGTTCTTTAGTACATTTAGTCACCACTTTTAATTTACATTTTCATATATATTCATATATACACATAGACATGCACATACACATATATGTCTATGTAAAGGTATGTGTGTATGTATACATGCAAATGTGATCTAAGACTTTTTTCCAATGGATTTATTGAAATGCTTTCTTAATATAGTTTCAATATCTATGGTCTGTAAAACTTATAAAGTTTGTTGTTAATATAGACATAAAATATTTGCAATTTCTTAATACTTTTTCAGGGACTTTGGTTAATTGCATGGGTCTACTGTTTCTTCTGGGTTTTTTATACTCTCTTTCACATGTCATTTGCTTACGTCTTTTTGTTTTATTTTGGGTGTGTGTATACATGCCCATGTACATGTTTCCATGCAGCCTGTACAAAGGTCAGAGGACACCTTATAGACGTTGGCTCCCCCCTTCTACCATGTGGGATTCAGGGATCAAACTGAGATCGACATATTTGATGGTGAACATTGGTACCTGCTGGACCATCCCCAGATGGTTTTTCGTTTTGTTTGGTTTTGGTTTGGTTTGATTGAGACAAGATCTCCCTGTGTAGGACACACAGACTTTTAAAGTTTTAAACTTTTAGCAGCCATTTTGTCTCTTGAGATCCAAAGGCTTACAGACCTTTGTTGCCTACTGTGGCTTTCTTCTCTCTTTTCAATGAAAGGGACTTTGGTCTTTATTGAACTTTTCTGTTGGAATCTTTTTCTTCATATTATTTTGTACAGATTAATGTTTTCTGCTTTTTGCTCTGGTTGTTGTGAACTTCACCTTACTTGTCTTTCCTGATTTTAATTTCTTATGATACATGTTCATATTAAAGTATCTTTTACTGTAATAATGCCGTTGAAGAAATCAATTATTCATGAGGACAATTTGCTATGCTTTTCTATAATTTTTAATTGTGAGGAGATTTAATGATAATATATTTCTCCTACTATTATTTAGAAATGTGCTTCAGATTTAGTAACTACTTGCTTCAAAATTTTAACCATTTACTGATTTTTTTTTTGATAAACCAAAAGGAATTTTTAGTGATGCTGACATGTGACTGTGAATATGGCTACTAAAACTGAAGAACTTATTTTTGCGTCTTATTTTACATTTTAGTTACTTTTTAATTAAGTTAGGCTTGAATAGCTACAATTTGAATGTCTCATGTAAATATTGTCATGGCTATTGTGTGGATAGCTCAGCTTTAAATACTTTCTAATTATATGCAGAGAAAGATTTGCATATTTCTATGGAAATTTCCCATGTGGATCTAACAACCTGAGCCTTTTGTACTCACAGAAGTGAGTATGTGAGAGGGAGCCAGTGTTTTAGTCTATGTGCTGCTGAAGCGGCCAGTGTTAACTCTCCAGTTTAAGTGTTTCCATAACCTCACAGATTCATCTGCTGGCAGAGGTGTGGTGAGATATATTTAGGTCCCATCTGGGATTAAACTCTTGGCTTCAAATTCTATGTTTTATTACTCATTTCTTTACCTTTAGGTATACAAGAGCTAATGAAATATCATCAGTGGTTTGAATGACCACATTGTCATTTAACATTTTTCTTCATCTCTAATAATGATTTCTGTCATCATATGACAGTACACTATTGGGGTTCATTTTTATTTTGTTACTTTCATCTTTCCTTATAGCTATGTTTAGAATTTTTATTC
>CM052700.1:17664467-17760155 GCA_028551405.1 Uromys caudimaculatus
GTATCAGTAGAGAAACTGCCTCCATCAGATTGGCTTTGTGGTCACTACTGTGGTAGGCTGTCCTGAGGAATGACTAAGGACAGATGGCCTACCCCTTTGTCTGTGGCACCATTCCTAGCAACATAGCCCAGCACTATAAAAGAAAGCTTGAAATGGAAGCATCCATCAATATTCCTTCCTGCTTTCTGCTTCCATCCCTTGTTTCCCTCAGTCATGGAAGTGACCTGGAAGTAGATGTTGAAATAAATCCTTTCCTTCCTGATTTCCTTTGGGTCAAAATATTGTCATAGCAACAAAAGTCAATCAGAATGCCAGGCTTTTAAGCATTCCTTTAATTTATGACAATCTATGTGTTTCGTGGTCCCTACTATGAATTTATGTTGAACCCAGATACCTGTTAAAACATTCTTATTTTTATAGTTAGGTACAGTTCAAAGGTTTGAGGATATTTGAACAAGATGTTTGGATAAAGCTGTGACAGAAGGAATGTTCGCCTCATATCTCACACAGTTGGACAGTTGGATGTTCCTAGGCTTCCTGTGCTATATAAGCTTGTGGAAGATTACTACATTAATCTTTAAAGACATTTACCTAAAGAATAATTCCTGGCATCTCCTGCTGCAATCCGTTCAATTGAGTACACAAGTAGTAGCCTATCTGGAATTAAACCCTCAAAGTGGTCCCAGCACCTTGAAGGAAATGAAAAGAATTGCCACAGCTCATAAAATATGTAGTCACCTTTCTATGTAACTGTCAGAGGATGTACACTCTAATGGTGAGCTGAAGTTGACAAAGAGTTCATTATAATACATTTCAAATGTAATAGTTTAATCTCCAAATTGGCTATGGTAAATATATATACATAAATACATATATTCATACATGCATATACACATACACATATACATAACATCATATATGTATTCACATACATATATACATACATACATATGTATTATTGATGTGTTGCTAAAATCTCCAGGTCTTTACAAAGCACACATTTACTGAAGATACAAAAGTCCATTCTAAAAAGAAACTTAGATTTGCAGATGCGGTGCTTGTGCAAGTTTATCCATCCTATTCTGTACGCATGAAACCCTTCCCCATGAGCGGATGTTTCCCCCATGTTTCTCACTGCTTCCTTTTCTCCCTGCAGGTATCTGGATCCCTTCAGATGAACTTGGGACTAGAATCCAAAGGATCGTCTGCTTTGTCTAACTGTCCCATTCGACGGTAACAAGCACAGTTGTTGTTACCTATAAGAATGCTCTTTGAATGATTATGGGGAATTTTTCACTCAGAAGGCTGGAAGTCTCTGTACGTACTTCTTTGTGCATAATCATCAGAGGATACATTTAATATATTCTTATTTATGTAATTTTGTAAAAATATCTTTCCAGTGTTTATTCTGAATTTGTCAAAAGTACAATAACAGAATTATTGCAAAGTGATTTTTAGTCTATGGGTTGTGATTTTGTAACTCAGTCTCATGCTTCTGGAAACCTTTATTAAGATGCTAATTAGTATTTATAAGTGGTTATTTTGCTTACTGTGAAGGTTGGTCAGTTTAGTTGTGAACCTAGCCTTTAACAGCTGAGCCATCTCTCTAGCCAAATTTTGGTCAGTTTTGAACCTGTAGGTTTTTGCAATGTTTCCCTCTCAAAGGTTCACTTTTATAATATTTTTCCACATAAAATAATTTTGTTATATAGATTTATATTTTGATATTACCTAAAATTTCAAACTAAGAAATTAAAATTCGTGTTTTCAGAATTATTAATTGTTTAAGATCTTCTTTATCTTTTACTAGCTATTATAATAAAGGAGCAGAACATTATATCCTAATAAACCCCAGAAAAGTACACAATAATTTTCAAAGTTTGAATGTTTGCACAGGTTTAACCTTGTCTTGATCTCAGCCTATGCAAAAGTGATCACGACTTTCAGAGGAAATGAACAAAAGAATTAGTCAATGAATCTTCACAAATAAAGGCTTTACAAAAACATTTAGTCTTGTACAATATTAAAGGATATACTTATAGTCACACTGTCCTATATTATCAATCACCACAAGTTTTGCTACTGTTGCTATAATACAAGGTTTAATACTTGTTCTGTTTCAAAGGAGTAATTTTGATGCAGTGACTTTTGGAAACATATGTAGGGTGAGCTTTTGCTTATTTTCTTCATATATAGAGGACGTGGGCCTGACTTTTTCTATGTAGGTGTGTATTGGTGTGTGTGCTGTTTTATTTCTAACAGCCTACAAGAATGCAAGTTTGTGATTTGTATATGCCTGATTATACCTATGCAAAGATACAAAGTCATTATTAAATATCAATGCCTTTACTGAGACAAAATTTCTAATCATTGTTGTATCATTGTCATTGCTGTACAAAAGGAGTGGTTAACAATTTACAATAGCTTTTACCACCTTTGTATAGAAAGAAAAATGAATTGAGAGTTTGGTTTGCTATCCCAATAAGGACTCTGCTTTATGTGTTTGCGGAACAGCTTAATGACTAACATACTTGGTGTGCAAGGCTGAGGACCAGCATTTAGCTCTCCAGAAACCATATAAATGCTAGGCAAGTATTGTTGTGTTTTATAAAAATAAAAACACCAAGGATATGTTTTATAGAGCAAGGTATGTGAGGTGGGAAGGTGCCTTCTGTGGGCCCATGCTGAGGCAGTCCTTCCCGCTGAGGTACCAGCCACACCATGGGTATAGTGTGAAATATTTAGGGCATGGGGAGTGGAGTTGAGAAGGAAGTAGAGATAGAGAAAGTCAGAGAGACAGAGAGAAGGGGAGGGAGACAGAGAGAGAGAGGAAGAGAGAGGGAGAGAGGTAGAGGGAGAGGGAGAGGGGGAAAGGGGGGAAAGGAAGAGAGGGGAAGGGAGGGATTGGGAGAGGAGAGAGGGAGAGTAGACAGGAACATGTGAAAAGAGAGGGGGTAGGGATGGGGAGAGAGGGAGTCCAGGCAGAGAGATAAGAGAGTAAGAGATTAAGAGCATAAGAGAGTGAGGTGGGGCAAACAACCCCTTTTATAGTGAGTCAAGCATACCTGACTGTTGCCAGGGAACTGTGGGGCAGAGCATAGAAGGAATGCTAACAGATATGGCCATCAGAAGGAAATCCTACATGTAGGAGCCAGATATTGGAGATCACTAGAGTAAACTACAGCAGCCAAGTCCATGAGCTCGGGATCAGCTAGAGAACTTGCCTAAATATAGAAGATGTAGAGCAATTGATTTTCTCACGTTATATGACACAAACAAGTCGTGGGCATAGAAAGTCCTTTATTCATGAACTGAAAATATTCAAATTTGTCTCAGTAATATAAAAATATAAATGAAATATAAAGTCAAAAAGGAAATACGTTTCACAGATATTAAATAGCTAAAGTAAAACATGTACAAGATTATGGAAAAGTTTTAGTGATATAATATTGGAAGATAGGGAATATACATTCTTCTCAGGGACAGATGAAACATCCAAATAGGATCATGACAAAGGCCACAAAGCAAACCTTAAAATATTGAGATAATTTTTCTGTATCATATAGAAGAGAGATTTTAATTTAGTTTATTTACAACATAGTTATATTCAAATCCTTATTTAAAAGTAAATATTTGCATTAAAATATAGACAATTACAATTAAGAGTAAGTAACTGAATAATGTGAGTACTTATTTAATATTCTAATTTCTGTCATACTGACAGAGTGCAATGTTAATAATATTCAATCCTATTTCACCCACCTAACATATTTATTTTCACTAAAGTAATTTTAAAAATTTAGCTTTGAAAGTGAAATGAAATGTAAGTACTTCAAGAATTTTAACAAAAATGTGATACCAGTAATCTTTTGTGGTTTTTGTTCAGTTATTGGAAGTTGAAAAAAATTGATTGTACTAACATTGTTTAATATCACTTGATAGTGATACTATGAGTTTTATAATGTTCCCATGATTTTTCATGGTGTAAAAGACACAACATTGATATAAGAAGGAAAATGTATATAATATTGCTTATACTTGGTGTGGGCAGCCTCCAGCAGACAGAGACATAATGAAACAAAGAGACAGAGTATTCTTTCATGAAAACACCCAAACCAACCAGGCTATTGCCAAGGTAGCTTTCTGCAAACTTAAAGTAAGGCCCTATTGCTGAAGAGAACGTATGTACAACTCACTGAACATAGAGAAGCTGCGCTGCTCCCCAACACTTCACCCTACTGATCAATGTTCATACTAGGAGGTGCCCTGCATTCTACCACAGGACAAAGGTAAGCACTGACTTGGATAAAAGAGTGACTTGGTTGCAAGATATGCTGATGAAATAGTGGCACAAAGCTTGTTCAAGGAACCAACCAATATCTGATTGGAAATAAGGTCCACTCCATGAGATGGAGCTCATACCCAACACTGCTAGGTGGCCAAGAACATGAAGCTGGATAGGCAAGGGGCCTCAGGGAAAGCCAAACACTAGTGCTCTGTCAAAGGGACACAACAGTAAAATGACTCATAAACGACATTGTGCTGTAGTCAAAGATTCGTGTTTCGATCAGGAGCCTTCAGAGATTCTTCTCTCTGCAGGAGATGGGAACAAAAACAGAGACGACTGGACAATATGCAGAGTACGAGAGATCTTAGAACACTCAGCCTTAAATGGAGGTCTCCATCAAACCCCTCACCTCTGGGTTCATGGAACTCTGAGGAAGAGGAGACAGAGGAGTTTTAGAGCAAGAAAGTCACAGAGGACACCAGGACTCAAGGCCTTGGAGACACAACAGGGCTTGGATACATTTGAACTCAAGACTGTGGTGGCATGCCAGGGCCTGCATGTGACTGAACCAGATGGAGTCCTACCCCTAAAGGATGAAATAAAGACATGTCCCCATTTCTAACCCAGAGGTTATCTCCAAATTTATTTGCCATTTGCAAATAAAAATATTTTCTCCAAGGGAGTCACACTAAGGGGAAAAAAGAACTCTTTAAAGATAGGTTCGATGCAGAACTATCAATAGCCAACACAAAATTAATGCAATGCCACCTTCGGAGATTCTTTGTCTCAAATGTGTCAGTATTTTTTTTTTGATACTTTATTTACATTTCAAATGTTTTGTTTTTATTTTTGATTGATTAGCTAGTCCTTCTAATAAATATTATGGTTTCTGGTTTGGGATTTTTATGGGATTCCTGTGTTGTGCAAATGTGTGTGTCTCTGAGTCTCTATGTGTTTCATGGACTTTTTCTTTGACTTTTTTTTCTTGTTCAGTTTTGTCCTATTATGAATTGTTTGGTTTTGATTTCTATTATAATCTTATTCACATGCCTGTTTGTTTTGTAATGGAAGACAAAAAGGACATAGATTTAGAGGGAAGGGGAGAAGAGGAGAAACTGGAAGATATTGCAGGAAGAGAAGCAGTAATCAGAATACATTATACTTAAATAAAACCTCTTTCAATGAAAGCGGAAGAAGAACTAAGAATCTCTTGTGAGGGGATGCTTGGTGATTGTGGTTAGTCCGTTCTCACCTTTATAGAACACATACTAATTGTGAGATATTCGGAAAAGGACACTACAAAACACATTTAGAGGACCACTATTTCGTTTCAACAAGAACCCAAAGTGCCCTGCCACGCAAAGATGAGATGAGAAAAACTGATTTCAAAATCAGCCAAGTGTGAGAATTTCCTGTTCAACCTCCAGTGACATATTAGTAAGAAATCTCCTTCTCCACTCTTGACAACTCTGAGGCTCATGGGGTAACCTACAGCTTCACAGTTGCTGCTGCCCTTGATTTCTGCCACAGACTCATGTTTTGGCTCTGGGTTCCCACAGACTGCCTGTGACCACCACTCCTCACTGCAGGAGGCCCAGCTTTCTGACAACCCAGGGAACTTGTCACTGCCTCCTTCTCTACACCTGCCCAGTCAGAGGAGGGGACAATGCAGATGCTACATGTGGAGCAACTGAGGTACAGTTCAGATGCAGGGGAACCAATTGGAACATGGATGCCTTTAAACAACTCAGAGAAATCCAAGAGCACCGAACACACTGGGGATTGTCCCAAAGTTCTGCCCTGTTGTCTATGGAGATTTAGTCATCTTCTTGTTTTTTCTGTTGCCTTATCAATATAATTCAACCTATAGCTACAGATGATCTGATGATGAAGTGTGAATTTTACATGTTGCAATGTGTTCGCTGGGGCTCTTTGGACAGAAACATATCAGTTTATTCCAGAAAGCACACACAGAACCAGAGCTTGGCAGGCTAAGCCAGATATTAAATGCCTTAAATACATTCATTGTATATACTTGACCTTACATTTTAGAAGAGCAAACAGGATTATTAGATTCCAACTACTAGTAACTTTTTAACAGTTACAGGTCTCAAGGCCAGAATTAGTTCTAAATCTCACTGGTTCTAAGACTCGTGTGTCAAATTAATAAATCAAATCTTCTATCACAATTGAATTAACAACCAACTAGAATGGCACATTTTAACAACCATAGGTTTGATAGGCAACTATAAACCAACAATATTCAATTATAGAGTACCTCAATTTATCACTTTATAATTTCAAAGTTTAGCCATTAGGTCAATGACTATTTCCTCAAGAAAAATAAGAACTAAAAATCACCTTTGAGAAAAATAACATTTAAATATTTCAAACATTATTTAATTTATACATGTTTATTTTGACACAACACATTTTCCAATATTCACAATATCCCCATTTTTTGTAATTTCTCTGTGCACCTTCATTAATACAATAGATGTGAATTTAGTAGCATCTGGTTCATTTTATTAAATTCATATGACTAAAATAAGATAATGCAAATAATTTTAATATATCATTCTTCCTACTCACTATTATAGAACATTAAGTTTCTAGTCCTTATTAAATTCAAACATCATAAAATGTATGCATAATTATTTTCTATGACAGCATGGGTCCTTTTCACGAAGACATTAAAATATTTTATGGTATTATTCCTATGAAAATTGGATCGAATATATAAATTTAGCCCTTCATTGGTGAACCTTTTTGTCTCCCTATTTTTTTTCATTTTTCCTACCAAAAATAATTTGCCAAAGAATATTTTTTTAAACCATAGCACATGAGGTCAAAATCCAAGGTAAAATTTAGTTACTTCAACTGTACAAAAGCACCAATTCTTTGGGCTCCGCCCTTTTTACTGCATCAGGATGTAGCACTTCTTCAGTAGGATCACCACTGCATAGAACACAAGTAGAATTACCACAGAGCACAGAGTTCTATCACTCACTGGCCTGCAGACGGGTATCATGAGTCACCAGATCAGAAGTGAACTAGCCTCAGAACCCAGGAAAGCCACAAAGAAAACCCAGTCACAGGTCTGTTTCAGTAATGGAGCAGGAGATCACCTGATGGAGTTCAGCGTTCAACATGCTTCCCAGAAGCACCTCAAGACCAAGAGGCACTCCTACTGCAAAAGTAAAGCATTGAATCTCAGCATAACTGCTCTATTGTGTCAGCAAGCTTGCACAGGTGGGAATAGGCCCCTTCAGTAAGGGAAGGAGCTGTAATTTGACCCATGCGGTTATAATGCAAATTGTGAACACAGTTTTCATTCAGACATTGTTGCAAGAATATATGAATCATTTTGTTCACTGAAAATGCAATAGTATTTGCTACAGAGCGATTGCAGCATAGAGGAGAGCCTGGGGCTGAATTAATCCTTCTGAATCTCTGAGCTCTCTTCTGTGTAAAGCCAGTGAGCATCTTTGTCCGTTTTCTCTCTTAAAACTTCCATTTATATCTGCAGATTTTTCATCACCTCCAGAGAAGCTCATGGTTGGGATCCTGGGCATCCTCTGGTTTGCCTTACTGATCGCTTTGGTGATCTCAACCAGAATTCTTTCTCCATGTAAGTATGCTTTTGAGAGGTTATAAGAGAGCCCTCCACTTTAATGACAAAGTGTCTCTAAGCTCTCTTTGCTATTAAGAAACATAACTTCTTTTTTCAATTATGTATTTTAATTAAATATGGAATGGTTATTTTTTATTTTGTCAAACTTATAAATGACAGGGTTATTGTTATAATATGGTCTCTGCATTTGAGTGTATTTGAGTGTACTTTTTTTTGAGTGTACAGTTTTAATGTACTAGCAGATGGGTTATATAGGTATATTTTATACATGAATGTTGAAAATTATGTAACTAATTTTCATTATTAAGTTCATGTCTCTTCAGCACAACCTTGTGCTCATTGTCCAAAGGAATGGATATCATATTCGCACAATTGTTATTACATTGGTGTGGAGAGAAAATCTTGGAGTGACAGTTTGATCTCCTGCATTTTCAAAAACTGTAGTCTGCTTCACATAGATAGTGAAGAGGAGCAGGTAAGAGCTGACATGTCAATCATTGCTTAACCTTCCTTCCTGTCAACATTTGTACAACCGGTTCTTATTCTTATACGTATTTCAGTTACCTACAAATTTGTCTAATATTTCATTGTTTTGTTTTACACTGTTTATTTGTATTTGTATGCAGGTAATAAATATTTATTTGCAAGTGTTTTTTTTTAATTTATGAAAGCCATTCCTGTATAAGTACATTTATTCTGAAATTAAATTTACCATTTAATTTGACCATGTAAAAATAAATCTATGGACCATAGTTAACACTGATCAGGAAGTGACTGGGTGGGTCAGATTACTATGCAGCACTTCCAGTTCTCTCATGTCTCTTCCCTCTGCAGACTATTATCTTGTCTTCCTGCCCCAAACCATTTTTCTGACTTTCGCTACAATTATCTGCCTATATCTTTGAGTTTTAGAAGACAGGGTTCAGAAATATGTACGCACTGTTACATAGACATCCAAACCTCAGAAGATCTTATCCTGTAGGTTACGTTCTATTCCCTTTGTGGAACAGAATGACTCTTTCACAGGGGCCACTAAAGAGCATAAAAAAGATCAGATATTTACATTTGGAATCATGCCAATAGAAAATGACAGGAAGCATAAAAACTAATTTATGGTTGGGGGGTCACCTCAACATGAGGAACTGGATTAAAGGATCATAGCATATGGAAGGCTAGAACCGCGGCTATAATTCTTTCATGGTTTTACAGCAAAGCATTGATCCACTTACTGCATCAATCTGCAGTTTGCTAATTTTCACTGCTGTGTTATACAAGCAAAATATTCTAACAACCACTCCATCTGGTGACTCTGCATGGGAACAGTATCCACACCCTCAAGGATAGACACAACTTACATGGCCTTTGTATTCATGGAATCCCCTACTCCAGCTCCCGCCCTGGTGCCCTTCATAGGGGAGAAGCACTTCATGTGGCCAGTCACCCCATTGGGTGTTTTCAGCCTTGCCTAGTTCTCCTGGCTGGTTTCTCTTCCATAGGAACAAAAGAAGTCTCACAACACAAACTTACTATTCTTGGATCCTGGGAGAGAGCACAGAAGGTCATGTCCTTCCATTGGATGAGGGACACAGGATTTCTTCTCCTTCTGCAGTGCCTCAACTTTAGGAGAGAAGCCCTTTCACCTTTTTGTTTCAGGCCTTCAGAATTCCTTGGTTTTGTCTTTTATTACTACTTTCCAAGTTTTCCTTTGTACGTAGCACAGAAATCAAAAGAAACATTAATGCTGCTTTGTCCGTGTCGGCAATCCACCCTACAGTGATAGACAACACCGGGCTTCAGCTAGATAAGCTAATGTAGTACCCAGAAAACAATCTTTATCTACCATATCACTCATTTCTTCAGTAGCAAACCATAAATTTCCATCTAAAACTGAACTTTGAGAAATAGCAGAAAAGTTGATTTGAGCACAGCATCCAGAAAATTCCAAACATTGTTTCTGGAAATTTATTTCAATCCTTGTTATGCTTGTGTGGTTAGCTTGAGTATTTATTAAGTTATATAAATCAATCACCAAATTCCTTACTAATATAAGAAAAATACAACTTCTAACTATAAACATTTAAAAGTTAATTCTAGATCAATATTACACACATATGTGAATGTTTTGGCAATGTCAGTCATGGTCTTACTTTAATAAGTTGATTTGTATTAAATAATAACCATATTATGACAGAATACACTAAAACATTTTAAACATAGTAAAAGCCTTCATACTGATGAAAATTCCTTGCTTCTCTGGTAGGACTTCCTGGGATCCCTTTCACTGATCTCATGGACTGCAGTATTTCGGGGAAGCAGAAGTAAGCCCTGGATTTGGATAAATGGCTCAACTTTCAAACCAAAGTAAGTTTCCATGAATGATACAATAGATAATAAAAAAAGCACAAAGAAAGCCTCATAAGAATGTTGTTAATAAATGAAGCTGAACTATACACAGAACGATGCTGACCTTCATGATCTGCTTTGTGACTCTGAAGAATGGGCTATTTGGCTTTCATAACAATCAGTTCTTACCCCACTACTAGTGAAGAGGTTATTGCTGACTTTCATGACTTTCATGAGACCGTTCTTTTGCAATGACTTATACAGGTCACTCATTTGGTAGATTAACCAAATATATACATGCATATATAAATGAATTTTGTGTTTTCACTATTGTAGGATCGCAGAGATTTCCCATGGTGAACATAACTGTGCCGCGATGTCAGCTTCTGGTCTCATAGCAGAAAGCTGTACAACTTTCCATTCGTATTTTTGTAAGTGTAAATTCACCAACTAAAACAGCTGCATTTGAAGTCTGCCAGGTAATGTTACATTTCATAACCTAAAAATAGAGTTGTGATTGTGTATATCTTAAAGTGGAGTATATTATTTGTTCTAATGACACATTTCTTTCAGAAACAGTATTGGAGTATAGTAACACCAAAAAGTAATGAATGTTACTTTTGTATCTGTGTCTTTTTGCTCAAGATACTTCTTATAATATTAATTTTTAACATATATCCCAGGAGGCTTTGTGCAGAAGCACTTACATTTCAAACTTACATTTCAATGCACTGTCATAGGACTTTGTAAAAGTACTTTGTAGAATTGCCAGTTGTATATTGCAAATTCAGCTTCTTTAGTACACTTAGGTCACTCACATGTTGTCTACATTTTCATATGTATGTGTGTTTGTACATGCATACAAATGTGTTCTAAGTCCCTTTCATCTCATAGATATACTTACATGTTTTCTTAATATAGTTCCAATTTCTAAAGTATATAAAACTTATTTTAAAAGGTTTTTTTTTTGGTATGTACAAGATTTAATTAATTTCTTGCTGCTTTAATGAAGAAACTGATCAATTCTTTTATAGTAGGGAAAGAAACTGGACAATCGGTACTGTTATAAATAACTCAGAACTGTTGAGTCTCAAAGCAACTTTCCGTGGCCTTAGACACTCAGACTGACTCATCACTCAGTTACCTGTGAATGTCCAAGCCATGCACAATTCTACTTGTACTAAGTATTTGGGGATGCAAATAATACAGAAAAAAAGTTTTATTAATATAGACAGATATTTACAGCTTCTTAATATATTTTTAAGCACCTTTAAACATCTTCCTGTGTCTTTTGTTTCTTCTTTTTTTTTTTTTTTAAGTGCTCACATTTCATTTTCTTATGTCCTTTTGGTTTTGTGTGTGTTTGTGTGTCTGCACACACGTACATGCATATGCGTGCATGCACATGCCATGGAGTAGGCACAGAGGTTAGAGGGAACCTTACAGAAGTTAAAAGGCAGTTGGTTACATCTATATCACTCATGCTACTGTTACACGGAAGGGCATACCTTGTCTGTCATGATGATATCATTAACACAGAGGTTCTATAGTTTAACAGGGTCACCAGTGACAGTTTTACCCAATGGCATGCATATTGCCTTCCGGGTCTACATGATGTACAGAAAAAGGAAGCTTCCAGGAACTCCAGCTTGATTTCCATATGTCCTGCTACTTAGAGCATCAGGGGGAAAGTCTTCAAAAATATGAAGTTATCATCTAGTTCTAGTATGTAGTCAATATCCATTGCAATAACCTTTGTAATGTGTGAGTCCTCAGGAACCTCCCTAGACAATAATGTGAAGCAAGGTAATTCCATTTCACTGGAGTTACCATTCCGTAATCAAATGCTTCTGAGCTCCCCCGTGCACCATTTCCTCTGTGTTTAAATGTCTTAACTGCTATTTTTATTTTTATAGACGCAAGCTGTAGGATTTTCTCAATCATCTTGTCAGGCATCATCTGAATATGACCCAACCATGAAACTTCAAAGAATTTCTACTGCTTGAGTCTGTACCCTGTGCAGATTGACTATTTTGTTGTTGATCCTCTATGTATGTAGACAGTTTAATTGAGATGTTTCTCTAAATCTTTAAAATATTCAGCCAATGCTTTCCACTCCAAGGCACTACCACATAGGCTTGGAATTCAGAATGGAAGGAGATTCAAAGATAAAACAAAACTTTATAAAATTACAATTCAACATGAAATGATCCTACCACTTATAGCAATTTTACATCAAAAGAATAAAGTCAGGTACAGCAACATGGGTAGAGGTGTCATGGTAATTAGTTCTCTGTAAACTACAGTCATTGTCCTTGAGTCATCTAGCTTCATTTTTCAGCATCAAAGAAAATTTACCAAAAATGCTATGGGGATACTGCATCTGCAACCCCAACCTATTTTCTTGCTTGGGAAAAAGGAACATGGTATATGGGGTTGGAGAACCAACTACCTTTCCATCTGTTATATTCTATCAACATATCTATACACTGCTGCCAATTGCCTGTAAAGCTACTGGAACACATCAGAATCCAAAGCATGCCTGAGCCCAGGCCCCACCCTGAAACAGTGATCTGATTTTTAGTAGAAGACCAATAAATCCACAACTGAACCAGGGGCCTCTAGGCACCCTGCATGATCCTCATCTGTAGGCAACTTTGGCCATGCCATTATAACTATAACTAAGAATGTTTCCAAGAAAACAAAATCTTCCTTCAGAGCAATAGTTGCAGTGAGGACCATAGGCACTCAATGTCCCCTAAGGAATACTTGATCAGTCTTTGAAGCCCATCAGGTCTATAAGCATAACATTTGGCTTTCTGTCAAGTTTATCCTTAGGAACTCAAGCTCAACCAAATCCTTGTTTCATCAACTTTTAAGTGATCTGGAAATAACCTTTCCCCTCCCACCCATCATGCCTCCCCCATCATCATATCAAATTTTCCTGCTTAATCAGGGGGTGTGTCCTGAATTATTTCTAATGGACACTACAACTAGGCATCATATCATTCCATTCCACAAAGGGAAGTATGACCCCTTTGAAATTTTCTTCGCAGACACACCAATCTCAGATAGTTCAACCTCAGCTGTGTTTTATTACCCATACAATCGACATTCTCCCACCCACTTAGGTTCTGTTGGGTCTCTGTTTGGGCATCAATTTTTTGCATTGATTTTACTCAGAAGACACACAGATATGCTTATTTATTCAAGAATTCCTACGAAGAGACCAAAGAAACTTCTCAAAGGAGACAGATGAGGATGTTGGATCCCCTGGAGCTGGACTTTCAGGCTATTGTTAGCTTCCTGACATGGATGCTGCAAACTGAACCCAGGTCATTTGCAAGAGAAATGAAGTGTTCTTAAGCACTGAACCATCTTCAGCCCCAGATATTTTCATGAACATTTGTGAGCTTTCTACAAGTGTATTGAGAATAAGCTGAGAGTTGTTTTAATTGAACTCTATGTTTCCCCTTTCTGTCATTACTTAGAAAAGTAATTTGCTTGAAAAAAGTAATATATTAAATAATGAAGAAATAAGAATTAAAAAGAAAAAAAAAGGTTTTTCTGAGTCAAGGCTCTTGTTATTGAGAAAAATGAGCATGTGTCTTAGTAATTTAATAGTGATTAGGGACTGTAGTTTTTTTAAAGCAGAGGAAATATTATTGATGAGATAATTTAATGTTCATATGATTTTATATGAAATATGTCTTGTAATATATCTTTTAATTTTGATATCCAAATAGAATCAACGTACTCAAAATTTTGACATCCAAATAGGAACTGCGTTTTCAAAGTAAATTTCATAAAAAATATAAATAATTTCTAAATGCAATTATTAAGTTGTATAATAAAAACCACAAGCTTGTAGTGACATTTAAAATATAGACATTTATTTCTCACTCAGCCTTTATGATCTCCTTGATTTCAAATTACCTAAACTGAGCTTGAATGCACTTGACTTCAGCCTAGTTTCAGCTGAATTCTGTTTTATACATCTTATCTACAGAACCTGGCATGCAATCTTTACAGAGACTAATATCTTTCAGAGATAAAAACATCATTTCATTTTATTATGTCTTATATTATGTATTTCAAAAGCCATTCATGTTTACCAGGGTTGTTTAATAATATGTACTTGGAAAATGTAAAGGTTAATTGATGTGGGAAGAGGAGCCAATGTGTGGGTAGTGTCCATTTCTTGTTCAGGATCTTGGAATGAGTAAATAGACTGATGAAAGTGACTAGCCTCCTGCATTTATCATTCTTTATCACTCTCTACTCCTTGATTGTGGCTGTAATATGACCAGCTGCCTCATACTCCTGCTGCCTTTACTTCCCCATAGAATGAACTGTACCTGAAATATGTGTTAAACCTATTCTCTACTAAGTTGATTTTGTCAAGGTGGGTTGCCACAGGATCAGGAAAAGAAAATAAGACAGAGAAGATGAAGTAAAGTATAAAATATTTTGTCAGTAGATTCATAATGGAAGGAAATACAAAGACAAAACTATATAAAATTCCAACTCAACATGAAAAGAACCTACAACTCAGCAATTTTACATCAAAAGAGTAATGTTAGGTATAGCAACATGGATGGAGGTGTTATGGTATCTAATTCTCTATAATTCGCAGTCATTCTCTTTGACTCATCTAGCTTCATTTTGTTAACCCAAGTAGCATTGTATTAATTATGTAACCAGTCAAGCATCTGTTCTTACCTACAAAATAACAGACAAGAGATCTTAATTTATAGAGTTACTTGAGATTACTGAAGCTTGCTTGTAAAAGCTCTTAAGAGACATGTATTGGCACATAAAATATTCACTAAGTCTTCAGTACGTAAAGGATCAAATATTCAACAAATTTAATTTTTAAAAAGATTCAAGTTCTAAAAAACAGTATTCTTTTAACTCATCAGATATTTATTATTTCATAAAATTCAGACATCAAAAATAATCTAGTTTAACTAATTCATCCAATATCAAATATATGAGACCTCTAAAGAAGTACCAGACCCATGGTACACTTTGAAAAATGTAAACAGAGACAGGAGACTGCTAGTCTGGTCACATAAACAAGTAGGAGTTTTACACAAGAAAAAATAGACTGTATTATTTTGAAGTACACCAGTGTGCTACTTCTGTTTCTGCTTCTCTGTCTCCTTCTGCCTCTGCTTCTGCTTCTGCTACTGCTTCTGCTTCTGCTGCTGCGTCTTCTTTGTCGTCTTCTTCTTCTTCTTCTTCTTCTTCTTCTTCTTCTTCTTCTTCTTCTTCTTCTTCTCTTCTGCTGCTGCTGCTGCTGCTGCTGCTGCTCCTCCTCCTTCTTTTCTGAATTGTTAGCTAGAGATCAATTTTTTGTTCTATATTTCTACATCATGCAGCAAAATGTAGCACTTTTAATCACTTTTATATTAGTGACAAAACTTTATTGTGATTGGCAAAGTCTGTACAGATACAGTCTAAATATTCCATGCTTAAAGCACATATTTTTTTTTTCTTTTGTGAATTTTTTGTGAATGAGTGAATGCAGTTTATTTACCAATTTTAAAGGAAGATATTCCATTTTCCTACTTCTATAAAACTAATTGATAGCTCAACAATTAAGAAATTTGACCAAAAATGGATTTTTTCATACATTCTTACCATAGTCCACCCTCTCTCAACTCTTTCAAGATCCTCCCCACTTTCTCACCTAACAAAATAATCGCATGAAACATAGATAGATATAAAAACACACACACATTGGCCCAACATAAATCTCTAAAACACAAAATCACAAACCATAATATGTAAGCAAAAGACCTATCGGATAGTGATGTTCTGAATGGCTGTTATCCAGGTTCATATTGTCCACATAACAGAATTATGCTTTTCCCAATAAAACACCAGGGACTTAGTGGCAGGCTATGACTTAAGGATGGCTGTGAGCCTGTGCTGCCCCCTTGAACTGCCCATAGAGGCAGGTGCCTTGATATGGAGATTGATTTAATGGCTACTTCTAAGTCACAGTTTTCTCCTTTTGTATTATGAATGAAGCCTAACTGGAAGTTAATTTTCAGAACAAGCATTAGCAGAAGTAGTTTTCTTGGCAACTCTGAACATAAATTACAGTCAAAATTTTCTCTCTTACTATTTTTAACAAGTCTGGTCATATTGGAGACAGTGCCTCTACCTTTAGCTAAATCCTGCTTTGTGTAAGTTAGTACTTCCTAAGCATATGCATTAGTGCATCCTTAAAGATGTCAAGTTTGACTTCAAGCTTCTCCTGTCCCTCTCGTGATGCAAAGGCCCTCCAAAGACCTCCTCCCTTCTTCTTACTGCTGCATTAGAAATAACATTTCATATGAGTTTTGAAGAAGAAACACATAAAACCATAGCACTGCATTTCTGCCCTGCTTTGCCCTGCCAATAGTTTTCCCCATAAAGCAAAACACTGAAATTCCACCTCAGTAGATGAAAGTAGTCTTTTTTCCCAATATTAACTCAAAATTCTAAAGTCTGAAATTTCATCTGTGAAATCAAATCAGAAGTTGTCCACTTCTGATATGCAATGGTGACAAGGAGTCAGGTTAGATGTTCCAGCCTCAAAAAGAGAAATGCGTCAAAAGATAGTGTGTGTCATTGCCAGACAAGGATCCCCAGTGTGTCAGGTATTATCTTTCTATGGTTTTGTTAAATCCATTTTCTTGGGTGTAGTTAAAAACTGGTATTTGTGGTTTCCCAGGTAGGCAGTCCAGGCTACCAGTGCTTCTGCTCTACTAGGTCGCTAAATGCAGCCTTCTTTACATGGTTCATGACAGAAATGTAAATATTAAATGTTACCCTATAGCCAGAACTCTGATGAAGGATTTGAATTTTTAAGAGAGGAAAAGCATTCCCTAACTGCTCTAGGATTTTGCATACTTGAGAATTGTATGGCGCTCATAACTGATCCACACCTGAAACATCTTGAACCTTAGGACCTCACAGTTAAGAGATGTTGGACTTCTAATATGTTGGAATTGTTAAAGACTATGGAAACTTTAAAGTTAGACCAAGTGCATTTTATGTTATGACACAGTCATGAAACTATGTGGACAATGAATGGAAACTTGTGGCTTATAGTGTTTGTGTCTCAAGGTGCAAAAGGGTGCAGTTGTGATTGAGAGTGTTAATTGTTAACTTTACAGAATCTAGAATAACCTGACAGACCGGCCTTTAGACATGCTTCTTATTTTATGGCATTAATTGAAATTGCATGACCTACCCACTGTTTGCTGACTGGAATCCTGGACTGTATATATAGAGAAAGGGAATAGGATGGCAATATGTACTTATTGATGTCCGATTCCTAATGGTGGGTACAGTGTGGTCAGTTGCTTCCAGTTCCTGCTGTCTTGACTTTTCTCTGAACTGAAAGCTATAATAAGTTCTTACCCCCTTAACTTTCTTTTGTCAGATTATTTTAGCACAATAACAGGAAAAGAAATTAATATATTATCAAGATAGTGTCTTCTGGACTCTAGGAGCCAGAGGACCAGGATGTCTGCTGTGAGATAGTGCTATCTATATATAATAGGGTTACATTTATGAACTCTCAACAATATGGTCTCCAAAGTAGCTGTGGGACATTTCAGAAAGCTCCAACCTTAGGTGAAGATGCACAGACAACTAATGGCTAAGAAAAGAATGAGACTCATTCTTTGTTGGTGAGTTCTCTAATAGGTTATCTAATGTGGTCAGCCCTAAACATATACACCATGAGCAACACTAAATGGATTCATTAGGATATATCTATATATACATATGTATATGTATGTGTATATATGTGTGTAACAGTAACAATTATAGGTCATGAACTGAAAGAAAGTTGAGGGTCAGGGAGAAAGGAGAATAGGGAGAATGCAAAATTCTCAAAAAACTTAAAGTAAATGTTATAAATGAAGAAGAAACTACCAAACTCATTAATGGATCCAGAACCCTAATACCAAAACTAGATACGGACACAACAAAAAATAAAAGCACACACCAAGTTTTCTAATAAACAGATGAAAAAACTCAACAATTTTTTTTGCAAACTGAATCCAATGATACATTTTAAAAGATACACAACATGATCATATTGGATTGATTTCAGTGATGCAAGGATAATTAAGTATACACAAACCAAAAAATGACAGAGTGTACAAACTGACTTTAAGAGAGAAATATCATTACTGTCTTAATATATGGGCAAAAGGCTTTTTAACAAAGGTCAACATTCCTTAACAATAATAGCCCTGGAGAAAGAGACAGACAGACAGACAGACAGAGACACAGACAGAGACAGAGGCAGAGTAGAAGAAATAAACTCAGCATAATAAAGGCCTATAGTCAACATTATACTAGATCGTGAAAAACTGAAAGCATTTCATTTAAAGTTAGGAGACAAAATTGTCCTTTCAACTGTTATTCAACATGGCACTTGGAGTCATAGCCAGAGAGAGAAAATGAATACATGTTTCTTCAAATCATCTTTCTCTTTTAAAGGCTATGCCCCATTTTACTTCTACTGCAATATGTCACACATATTCAACAACTCGGCTCTGATTTTCCTCTTCTTTCTTATGTATTTCATTTTGCTCAAATACACTCAAGTGTCTGCCCTTTTTTCTTGTTTTTCATCAATTCAAACTCAGTTCTGGAAAGGTTGAGAATTTTCACTTAGCCATAACCACACATCTGTTAGTTTCACTTCTGAGCAAGTGTCCAGTGACTACCTTTGATAATAGCCAGTCTTAGAGTCACAGTTTGAGATAAGCATCCTGCCCGCCTCTATCTTTCTCACCTCAAAGGGCATATTAGCTTCAGTGATGTGCACAGGAAGAACTGGTGGTCAAGAAAACCATAAGTTACATCTTGGTGGTTAATCTTCACTAATAGGAGAGATTTGTAGTTCATTGTGTTGATGGTTTTTCTCAAGTGACTTAATCCCAGGCACTTCACAAAGCATAGCACCTTGTCTTTACAATACCCATACGTGAGCTTAGACAGTCAAGTTGCTACTTATCCATGAATTCCTTTATGGTTTATTCAATTCATATGAAAGGATGTCTTCTAATGGTTATATTGCATCCTAGAGAAATTCCACAAACCAAGAATAATGCTGCCCAAATGTTCTGTGGTGGTTCCCACATGATGGTTGTAGAGTAACCTTGTGCTCAGTACTGAAAAATGGTGGAATTTTCCTAAACATTATGTTTCTTTATTTAATTAATATTTTAACCCACTGCACAGGACTCATCTTGTGCTCCTCTTTAAGATTCTTTGTCAGGGCTGGAGATATTGTTCAATAGGTAGAGTGCTTGCTGTGTGATCTGAGGATTGCAGCTTACATCCAGCATCTACATTTACAAGTTGGGTGTCCTGGCAATAGCACCCTAACTCTAAGGGATTCAATGCCCTCTTTTGCCTTCTACACACACTCACAAACACGTGTGCATACTCATACCAACACATGTAAATAAAATCTATAAAAATATATTGAAGAAATTACTTTCCACACTGTCTTGTTTGTAATGCTTGTAATAAAACACCATAAGTTCAGTGTTCAGCTTGTCCTCAGCTTCACCAAGGTGTTTATTTTGAAAAATTTCTCTTTATCAGTATATTTAACTGACTGCTTAGGCTGTACATTACTGTTTCAAGTGAATGCATGGCCCTAAGAAAGGTATGCCAGGGAACTGCCCTCAAGTGTGCAGATAAAAGCTAGCTGTGACTCCTTAGAGTCGTACTTTGGGCAACTTGGAGTCACTATAACAAAGGCAGCCTGGCCATCAGCATCACTAGAACAAGGCATAGAGCATGTAGTTTTAACTAAGCATAGAAACACAATACTTTAGTAAGGAGCATCAACTGATATGTGGCCTAATAAATACTTGCATCCAGATTTGATTGTGTTACATGGAGTGAGTTCTGCTGAACAACGTGCTTGATGAAGCAGCAAGGTTCAGAGCTGCCACGGGTCTGTATAGAATCCCAATATATGGCCCTGGAGTAGGAGCCTTTACACAACATTTCTTATCTGTTGAAATTCATAAAACTCGGGCCATTACTGTCCACAGCTCAGGAACAATCCTTGATAAAGATAAACTCTGCTCCTGCCTGAAGTCCTGGGGAAACACGAGGTTAGTATGACCCACAGATAGTCTGAAGGAACAGAATTTGTAGTGAAAAGTATGTTAAATTGGTGAACATGGTTTGAAGTTCTGCCTCCTGTGGGGGTTTCTGCCAGCTTCACGCACTGAGGCTGAAGGCTTAGCATCCAATAATGCTGAGCTTCAGGTTTAAAATTGGGGATCTGATCCAACTCCCTTGCTGGAGTCACTTCCTCATATTTCTCACATTGTGTGCAAAATAACTTCCTCTTTTTCACCTGTTCATATAACTGTGTTTTGTCTGTTTGCTTCCACTTTTTAACTTGCTCATCTCTGCTCTCTTATCTGTTTCTCTGAGTTAAAATCACTTTACTGTTAGAAAGAAAAGGTTCTTTATGAGAGATGAAGCCTCCACTTATCTGTAGGTGTAAGAATGCGTATTTAGGATTAAGTTAGGAATTGGGCTGGTATAGAAAGCAACAATACTATTGACTTCTCTAAGAACCATGAACTCCCTAGCCTTGGGAAAATATCTGGCTATGTTTCCAGTCCTAGGCATGACTTCTTTCCTCCTGAGTAAGCCTTACGTCTAGTTATACAGCTGTTAGTTACTGCCAAAATATGAATGCCACTGTTGCACCCTTAGGGATATCGTGTCATCCTGGTCATTGCTGTAGTTCATATTTCAGGGAACATTGAGGAAGAGAGGTCAGGAAAACTGAAGAGCCAGAGGACCAGCAGAGCAGCTGTGAGATTATAGAAGCAACAGAAAGCTTCAGTCATGATATCTCACAAATATGACTGCCTACATGAGACACGTACAAGTATAACGTCTATAGACATTGCTGACGTGGAAGAGGGAAATCTCATGATACTCCACCATAGACTCCAGAAAACTAAGAAGTGCTGAGATTTGGGGGACATAGTTTTCTTTGGAACGAGCCCCCTAATTCATTATCAAATACCAAGTGGTTGGTTCTGAAATCAAATAATCAAATATATACATGTAGCATTAAAGACACTGATCAAGTAGTACCTATACATTTTCATATATATAATGTGTTATGTATTAGCTAGCTAGATAGATATAGATAAATAAACAAATATAATATTTAAAGAATAACAATAAAAGAAGCACTTAAATATAAAGAAAAAAGAATTTGAGAGAGAATAAAGGGGGATATGGGGTCATGGGAGAGGTTGAAGTAAAGAAGGGAGAAGAGGAAATGATGTAATTATATTTTAATTTCAATTTAAAAATAAAATGCCTTTTAAAAAATTAGGTTTTGAAATTCTATATATATGAGCACTTTGCCTGCAACTAAGTGTGTATTTGCCCCATGTAGGTAGTACCTGATGTGTGAGGAGGCCAGAACAGGGTAACAGTTTCCCCCTCCCCCTGCTGAATTGCAATTATGTGCTCCAGCATGTGAGTGCTGGGAATTAAGCCAAAGTCCTCTGCAAGAGCTGTAAGTGCGCTCAATTGCTGAGCCATCTCTCCAGTATAACAAAATAGCAAATATTAAAAATGGTATCACCAACTTTTGTCCTATTAAATGACTATTAAATTATTTTTATTTTCTATGTACATAAACATATCATCAATCCTTTTGGATTATTAGTAAGTAATTTTTATTTTTATATGAATACATATAGAATATATGTGTGTAAGTTTCTGTGTATGGTCAACAAAAATAGTTCCTGTGGTTCCCACCTGCACATTCCAGCAGATTTGATTCCAGTAAAATGAGCCAAAGCTTATGCACAGGATGAGTAAAGCATTTAAATTTTTTTCTTTTATTTAATTTCAAACAGAGATTGAAAACCATGTTTTATATTTTTTCACTTTTGATTCCCATGTTATATAATGTCATCATTTATTTTTCAAAACCCTACTCACTCTATTTCTTACCATTAAAATCATCATTGTCAAGTGTTAAAATGCTCTTAGGACCTGACACTTATTACAAACTGTGCTCAAACCTCATTCACCAAATAAGCCAAATTGTGCGTGACAGGAAAAACAGCAGTGCTGTGGTTGGCTGTCGTTTCTTTACAGGAAGATGAGACCCACCCCATCCCACCAGTCTCAGAAATGAAATTACTTAGACATCTTTACTTTCAGTTCCAATTCTTTTCTGAGAACAAGTCCACTTTTTCTAGTTGAGTAGAAGGCTTTGATCCACAAGGAACAGGACTTCCCTTCTCTGCTCAGGTCTGTGAGTGTACATGTTTATACATATGTTCCTAACAATTGTTTTTCAGAAAATGGGAGTTATATGTCAAGTTAGGAAAATTCTATAACTATTTACATGCAAGGTAATTCTAGCTTACATGTTTGAATAGAAATACTGAAGGCAAATAGTACTTTGCTTGTCTGAGGTGATACGCTGTATCACTCTATCTGGTGTCCATAACCAGGGCAGTCCTACTGAGGTGTAAGTAGTTGTGTTGCTGAGATAATAAACCCTACCTCTTAAGCAAAATATATTTTGGGGATTGGAAAGCTGAAGTTTGAATTAGAATTAACACAGAAATGAACTAATCTTATGAAAGGTCATTTTGCTTCAGAGATAACAACTTCATATTTATGAAGAGACAAGTTGTATGTATTTCATTCAATTATCATAATCACATATGAATAGTTCCCATTTTAAAGACCTGAGCAGTGTATATTAAACAGTTACTCTATGGGAACACTGTTAGACAATGGAAATGTTACAATATACACACCTATGAAGTTATTTAAATGCTTATGTTACATCATTCAATGTAATAATGAAACATGATGAAAATGACAACATTTTATTGATGGTGATGGAGAGAAGTTTTACTAAAAGATGATGAAAAAATGTACAATAGAAACTTATGTGTCTGATGTGTATTTATCATACAAAAAAAATCCATCACCAAATAAAAATTACAAACAGAAAATTTTATGTGCTGAAGTTCAATGTCAGGAAGCCAAATTTTTTAATTAACATCTCAATGTAAATAAATTAAAAATACTTAATTGATTTTTTTGGTATTTTGAAACAGTGGGTCTTTATTTTATAATAAAAAGTTAATTAATTTCTCTTTGTCTTGAATGAGCTGTTATTTCCATTATTTCGCGTTTAAGGAAAAATTTTCTATATTATACTTGTCTAATACAAATATGTCATCTCACCACAGAGACAGAAGAAAAATTCATTAGAATTTACCTTGTCTATTTAAGAGTCCTTTGTGCATTACATAAATTAGGCCAGAGGCAGAAGTGGTGTCACATATCTTTAATCTCAGCACTCAGGAAGAAGAGGCAGGCTATCTTTGTAAATCTGAGGCCAGCCTGGTCTGTACAGTAAGTTCTAAAATAGCCAGGACTGCAGAGAGACACACTGTCTTTAAAAATGTTAATTAATAAATAACAAAAACTAGAATCTGCATCAGTTTCTGAAGTAAATCTCTCATAATTATCACATGATGGCAGTGATTTGTGATCGAAAGTCTTATCACCCAGGTACATTGTGTCCATGTGAATGTATATGTCTATGGCTCTGTAATTTTAACATACCCAGCATCTATACAAGGCAATGAAGAGCATGGGAAACCACTTACAGTTATTCTCATTACGTTCGTTTCCTGTTATGCTTATATTGCATTTAAGATTCAGTTTTGAGATTGTGAAAAGATTGTTTCCTTTTCCTTCATCATCTACGTACTCCACTGTGAAATCATTTATAACACTGGATGGATTGAAGTAATGAAGGGGCATGAGGACTTGGAATTGGAAGAGCTCAGTTTTAATCAACCTTTCCCAGCTTGCCATCTTTAAATTGGGGCATTCGATGGGCTCTGTGCATTTTCATTTTTTTATACCAATAGAAACATAAATCATGCTGGATTTACCTTAGTGGAATTCTAGACTATGTAAGTATTCATGGAGTTTAGAATTTAAAAGTGCTTCTTATTCTAAAAGTGTTCTGAATTACTCATAGATATTATGATGAATATCTCTGGTATTCAAATTTTTCACTAAACGTAATAACCTGTACTCTTCAAGTCTTATAATTGAATTATATGCAAACAATGTTTAAGGCTAATATTTAAGCCTAAAAGAAAATGGGTATTTTTTCATTTACACAATGATCAAATTGATGATGGAAATTTTAAGAAAAGAGCAAAATAGTTGTTTCCAACTTGCTTTGTTCAAAGACAAGACTGTCGTATTTATTCTGAGACTTAGGAATCTATTATTCAGGTCTTTATATGCCCCCAACTCTCAAGAATTTGGCACAGAAGTATTTACTGTTTGTATGCAGCTGGAATTATTCATACCAAAGTCATCACACTTCATTTCATTGTTATCATGACCTTAGGATATTGTGTTGATGCCTTTTCTCTTCTATACTGTAGAGATCTGAATACAGATTTTAAGTTACTTCTGCTTATTAATATTACACCTGGGTATATGATGTAATTATACATCCATCTTCCTCTATTTCCTTCCATTATATAAAGCTTGCTTTGATGTTAGATTTCATCTTACACTATGATCTAATTTATTTCAAAAATCCATAATATTTTGCTAACTCTAATTCTCTAAGGAATGAGCATTGTTATGTCTGTTAGGAAGTGTAAGCATCTTAATAAGGTAACAAAAAGTAATGGAAACACGTGCTGCCTTTTAAAAGGATGCTCATGAGAAGTATATCTAATAGAAAGAGAAAGTCAAAGTCAGAGATGTATTCTTCAAATGGCAGAAAGTCCATGAACTTCTATCAGCCTGAATTGTTTTCTCCAGAGATGAATAAATGTCATAATTACAACCTCAAGCCAGCAAAGTGGGATACTTCTGAAGGACAGCAGAAACTAAGAACAGCACTAACTACCAGGCAACCTAGAGAAAATGGTACGTCTCGATTTATATTTGTCTCCTCAAGATGGACTGAGGTGAATGTGGAAACATTGCTATTTTCATTCACAACTCTTGTTCTTTTAACTTCCCCATGGAGGTAAGTTGTATTTGCTCTAAAATAATAGTAGAATGTATATTCCAATTACAGGTGATGAGACAATTTGTCATAAGGACAACTGAACCAAGAATTTTGGGAATCTGCCTTTAAGGTAGACTATAGAAAATAAATTTTTAAAATCATCCAACTGTCTTCTTAAACGTGATAGAAGCAATAAATTTAGGGAATTTTTAGGGACTTTTCTGAACATAGTAGAGACAATTTGTACTCAAACCATTTCAAGCCAGAGTATTATCAATATTAAAATTTGCAGCAATATATACAAAGGAGGAAACCTGAGACTGATGTGTTCTCACATGTCTGACATCCCAGGACTTGGTAAGTGGAGGCAGGAGAATTTAGAAGTAAAGGTAATCTTCAGCAGTAAAGAATTTAAGGACAACTTGGTTATGTGAGACACCGTTAAAAAAAAAAAAAAAAAAGGCAACAAATTCATCCATAAATTTTGATTACCTCGAAAGACTTGAAGTCCTAGGAAGTAGGAAGACCTGGTGGAGTGGGAGGGGGTTTGGGGAACATCCTCTTGGAGATGGAGAAGAAGGAGTGGGATGTGGAATGGTCAGAGGGCAGACCAGAAGGGGGATGATGACTGGACTATAAAAAATGATTAAAGAAATAAAAACATGTAAATTAAATAAATAAATAAATAAATAAAATAAAAACTAAGAAATAAATTAACAAAAGTCATGTTAAAAAGCAAATTTTAGAAATTCAATCATGTGATATGTAATAACCAAAGATGAATGCTTATGTAATTTGGTACATGATGTTGAAAAGGCATTGAATAAAATTCAATACAAATATTTATTTTATGAAACTTTGATTTTCAAATTTTTATAAACATAAATGCTGTCTTTAATATATGTATGAATACATAGACACATAGAATATGTACAATTTTCTAATTGTATTATTAAATGTTGGGAGGATTTTTCAATGTAATAATTAAAATGCAAAAATATTATTGCCACTGTTAAATGCTTTTTTGATGTTGCTAAGTGATTACCCAAGAAAAGATAAGAATGTGATACCTATCACATCAGAGTTTAAAAGCAAAAAAATATAAATCACAATATTTGAAAACTTGCAAATAAAGTTAATAAATGTTGATTAGTAATATAATTTGAATGTAGACGTGATTCAAAATTAATGCATAAATGATAAATTTATTTTATAACTAAAACTATCAACAAACTATAATAGATGAAAATTTTATGACCAAAAATTTAAAAGAGGTAAAATAAACATTTATATTAAAAGTAATGCAGAAATTACTTTATTACTTACTTTGAACTGCTAATGAACAAAGAATAAAGCACCCAGAAATAGAAACTATTCAAGGATAAATGCAACACTTTACAGACGATATTTGTGTATGTGCACAGTTAATGTGATTCTATCAGGATGTCAATGCACCATGTCATATTTTTGAAGAGCTTTCATTTTAAAGTTTTTGTAAAAAATAATTATTTTTATTTCATTTCTCTCTCTATCTCTGTTTCTGTCTCTCTCTTTCTCTCTCTCTCTCTCTCTCTCTCTCTCTCTCTCTCTCTCTCTGTGTGTGTATGTGTGTGTGTGTGTGTGTGTGTGTGTGCGCGCGCGCATATAAGTGCAGGTGCTCATGGGGGCCAGAAGAGAGAGCCAAATCCCAAGTAGATAGAATCTCAGGTTATTGTGAGCTAGAAATAGAACTCAGGACCTCTGAAAGAGTCATACCCATTCCTAACTGAAGAGGCAACTTTCAAGAGTCTTATTTTAAAGTCTTAAGGAAGAAATAAAGAGCTGTAATACCCCTTCTACTCTGAAAAGGATATATGTGGTAATACTGTAGGCACCATTGAATATTCAAGCATTTTATGAAGGTAGGAAAGTTATACCTATAGGAAACGGGCAGGCTGATTAGCATATTATGAAAATGCTAATGCATATGTAGTGGAGCCATAATATGCTGATAACAGCACTTCATGTCTTTGACAGGACACAGGTTTATTCTATAAATCATGATATAAAAATTCAGTATGCATTCAACAAAGAATATCTTCTTTAAATTTCATTCCTTCCAAATATGACACAAACACAAAATTAAATGGACCAATAAAATAAATATGTGATATTATTATAAATTCATTTTATTCATATCTAAAATATGAGCCATGAAGGGAAGCTTGAGAAAATCAACCTGGGAAAAATAATCCATTTCATCACTCTGAAGACATCATGAATAAAACAGAAGAATATCTGGAACATATGTATGCAAAATATATGACAAGGTGTGGTGTCATAGTCACCAACTGAGAAGTATGGAACAAGCCAGTAAAACAGAAAAATATTGTATACTAGGTTTATAGATAAAAACATGTAAATAATATTCATTGCTGAGGAAGATGGAATGAACCAGGAGATTTTATTTACTTGTGCTACTATAAAATGAGTGTAACCCTTGTGTACTGAAAGTTTAGTCACTAGAAAGCATGACACCTGTGCTCTTTATACACTAGGTATCATAAGAGGAAGGTCCCCTATAAAAGAACTCAAAAGTGAGTATCAAAACTATTACTATTTCTAATGCCTAAACTTAGTATGCAATTTAAATGTCCACTGGGAAAATTAAAAATCTGTTAATAGAGTTTGTCAAGCTATCAATGAAAGTGAACGTAAGTATTGATGCAATTTGACTTCCTTATATGTCAAAATATGGAATAATCCTAAAATGTTGTCCTAACAAAAAGATAGAGAATATTTTACTAATATTTGAAATGCCTGTTCTTAAAACATTGATTATAAAAGTATTCATAATAGTTCTTGAATCTACATAGAAAATGACACTGAGAAGTATGATTTATTCAGGGAGCAGGAAATAGTGGCATAATCTGTAATCCCACAACTCAAGATCTGAGACTGGAGGACTGCATATTTGTGTACAGCCTGAGGCTACATCGTGAAACTTTGTGTAACAAGGGGAAAATATTTAGAAAACTTGCAAAAGACCATGGGTTGGAATGGATACCACATTTTATACTCTCATATTTGAGTCACTTGTAGAGTGCTTATGCTGCTTGGTCTAAGGAAATGCATGTTCTATACCTTCTCATAAAGATGCACATTTTTACTAAAGGAAAGCCACACTGGTCCATTAGCCTGGCTTTTGTTCTGACCTCTCCTGTTTTTCTTTGATAGTATCTCCATTATTTGTCGTTCGAGTCCTTGCTGCTGCCATGGCAATCCGTTTCACCATTGTCACATTGATGTGGCTTCCTGTTTCCATAACTTGTAAGTGATAAGACAGACAGTTAATCAATCAGATGTAATGTGCTACCTTAGTTGAATTTCAGAAGCACACCGGCAATCAGAGAGATGGCTCAGCCAGGTACAGATACTTGCTGTATAAGCCTACAACCTGAATCCATCCCCAGAAACCACAGAAAAAGTGGAAGGAAGAACTGACTCCACAAAATTGTTCCCTGGCCTCCATATTCATTCCCTGGTACATGGGTACCCTCATGCGTATGCCTGCATGCGCACACATGTGGGGGCACACACACACACACACACACACACACACACACACACACACACACAGAGTAGTAACAGCGAAAGTATTTTAAACCATAGCTTTGCTGTTCTACAAACATGCAAGTCACATTTGTTTACAGTAGAAGTCACTAACTTTTAACAATTATAATTATTTTGATAGTGTTATGCAGCAAGGAAGTTTCAGTTTCCTCAAGAGGTAAGTGAATCTTTTTAATATTAAACACAAATTGCAAACAGCTATGTATATCAGGATTTAATATAGATTCAAAGGCATTCAAAAGAGAGGCATGACACAGTTGGATTTTGCTTATAGTTCACTGAAAACTTTATTGTTTTTAACTGTGAAGGCTGTGAAATGGGTGGAAGACAGTCATGGTATTCTGTTCCTTTAATTCCAGCACTTAACATGTTAAGGTAGGAGGATCAGTAATTCACAGCCCAGACTGACAGTGTAGAGAGTTCAAAGCCAGAATGGGCTACATGAGTTCCTGTCTGAAAACAGTAAGTAAATAAAGGATAGTTTTTGCTTTGTCTTATTATATTTTATTTTGTTATATTTGGTTGATATCTCTTAGAAACCTGTTATTATGTAACGAGAAACAGAGAGGACGTGAATCTGGAGGTGGGGAGAAACTAAGAGGAGTCGGAGGAAGGGAAACTATCAATCAGGCTGTAGTGCATGAAAAAAATCTGTTTTCAATAAAAATAGAAAGAAAGAAAGGAAGAAAGGGAAGAAAGGAAGGAAGGAAGGGAGGGAGGGAGGGAGGGAGGGAGGAAGGAAGGAAGGAAGGAAGGAAGGAAGGAAGGAAGGAAGGAAGGAAGGAAGGAAGGAAGGAAGGAATCTTTAGTTTGGGGACCCTCCTTCCTTCATATATAATGATTCAATTACATAGAATTTTAGAGTTGGAGCAGGAAAAGGTATTTAACGTGCCTAGATGAGATCTGCTTCAATAGTCAAATGTGCATAGGATTAATCTAATCTCCTTCTAGAGGGTTACTGTGGCCCATGCCCTAACAACTGGATATGTCACAGAAACAACTGTTACCATTTTTTTAATGAGAACAAAACCTGGAACCAGAGCCAAGCTTCCTGTTTGTCTCAAAATTCCAGCCTTCTGAAGATATACAATAAAGAAGAGCAGGTTGAGTATTTAATTCCATTTAATTCTAATACACGAGGAAGGTCACTGGAGCATAAACCCAGCATGTACAACAGGCACGAAGGTGTTCTAACACCCATTCCAGACAGTAGTGATAACAATTATGGAAGTAGGAGTTGGGGAGATGGTCCAGTGAGTTAAAGCATTTGTTCTTAAACTTGAGGACCTGAACATGAACTCCACAGCTCCCATTAGGCCTTGCTGCACATGTTTGTATCCCCAGTTCTAGGGTAAGAGACAGGTAGATCACCAAAGTTCCTGACCAGACAGTTTAGCTGAAAAGGTGAGGTTTTCCTTTAATGAGGGACCATGTTTCAAGACAACGAGACGGGGAGCACTGGAGGAAGATACATTATGCTTTGTCCTAGGTTCTCTGTGCAGGATGAGCAGTTGCACATTCATATGCATAAATACTACACAACTGCTGACCACCTCCAAAGATAGAAAAGTCAGGAGATATTCGTGCCTATGGTTAGATGAGAATTACAGCCATAGGACAATGCCTCCTTGCTCAAGGGGGAAGTTGATGATGTGTTTCTAGTATTCTAGGCAGGAGTTTCATCTGTATTTCTCTTGTGGTTTCTCGCAGGATTTCTTACAGCTGGTTAAGTCCTATCACTGGATGGGACTAGTCCAGACCTCAGCAAATGGCTCCTGGCAGTGGGAAGATGGCTCCTCTTTCTCACACGACCAGTGAGTCTCAGCCCAGCAGGTCTCAAGTGGGTTGTTCATCTGTCCTTATGAGCAAGCACTCTTTTGTCAGTTTCTTTTTCACAATCTGACACATTATCATATTCTAATAGGATTAAAAAAAAACTCTTAGATTCTAAATCTAAATGGCAGGGAGAGTGGTGGAGTAGCCAATATGAACATTAATGAGTGACATAAATTGATGACTATCTGTTGAGAACTGAGAAAGATCGATCAAATATTACATCAATTTTATAGATAGGAGGCTGAAGCACCACGGTTTTTTTGTTTTGATTTGTTTTGTTTTGTTTTATATATTTGTGACTCAACTGATAGGGATAAAACTGACATGCGATAATTTGTAGCCTTCCATCCCTAGCAGTCTCTTCAAATATGAAGTAATTCATGGCTAGCTGTGGTCATTCTATTTTATAATGGCGCAATTGAAATAACAAATGCATGAGGCCACAGAGATGCTAAATATCTTTACTTCATCAATACATGGCATTCACATGAATCACATCATGAGGTTGTACCCCCCAAAACATATATGATTATAATTTCAACTTAAAAATTAAAATGATGTTCTAGTGTATTTGGATTGAAACCCACAATGAGCGGTTCCTAATAGAACTTCCCCACAGGTCCCAGCTGTTTGTTCCTATACCAATGGGATTCTGTAACTTGCCCTTTTAAACAAAGATAACATTGGACCCTTCTCTTTTTAGGTTTAAATTTTACACTGAAGTGACATTATCACTTCCTTGTGTCTTCTATTTCTGACTTTTTCCTTAGAAGGAGAAATTTTATTTATTAAATTAATCATGGAATTCCAAACATTAAGACAAAAGTAAAACACATTCACATTCATACACTTGTGCACACATACACCATACCAGTGTGAACACACACATCACATCACGTACACCACACATGCATGAACACATATGTGCACATACATATATACCATGCACATACATGCATATAAATACAGTTATTCATGCATATACATGTGCATGTGTGTTCAGAATTTTACAGTTACTTACTTTACCATTTAAAATTGTGTATGCAGTCATCCATGGAAGACAGGATACAAACCTTACTCTCTCCATAGATACAGAATTCCATGAATAATTATCATCTTTATACAGAATGGTACAGAACTTGCTTGTATGCAGACAATTCTGTATAATTTAAGTCATTTTTGTATTGAGTATAATGCAAAGTAGAATGTAAATATTGTATAAACAATTCTCACGCTGCATTATTTGGGTAATCAGGACAAGATACAAAGTGTATGTCCAGTATGGATGTGGGCTCTGTTTTGGTTATTTGCTATCTAGAGTCAGTTGTATCTGACAATGGTTATCTATTTACTTATGGAAGATTGCCAATTTTTACACAAAACACTACAGCAATCGAATTTGAAGTTTACTTCTCCATCCATTTCTAATGTAAATACTTAATATAAAATAAACATTGTGAAGCTTTTTACTCAGGTTGATGTGTAGAGGTTTTAGAATTCTGAGGTGATTAGTTTCTGATATGAGCCCATTAAGAGTGATATTTTTACTTTTATCATCTGCATTGCCTCTATTTTGCATATGGGTTAGGAGAAATAAACACAGTGCTAAAATGACTTGAAATATGTTTGAAATTCCCACATTCAAATCCTATAAATAAGATTCCATGTTTATATCCTTCATTAACCAAGTCTGATATAGCATGCCTTTCTCTCTGCTCCAGATTAACACTGGTGGAAATGCCAAGTGGAGCCTGTGCTGTCTATGGCTCAAACTTTAAGGCCTACACAGAAGACTGTTCAAGTCCAAACACGTACATCTGCATGAAAAGGGCCGTGTAAAAAATTCATTAACCGTCTCAGTAACAGCCAGGACAAGAGAATTGTCTCAGGAGAAACTGGGACTAATAAGAGACTGAACATAAGACAAACAAACAAACAACAAAAAAAAAAAAAACGGGTCTGCGCCCTCTACAGAATGATTAGTTGGACATATTGTGTCCCATAAAGCAAAGAAAGCCTGTGGGTCCAGGGAACCATGAGACAGGGGGTAGAGGGAGCAGGAGGACCAGGTGTGCGATTGAGGCCTATCCAAAGCCGGGAAATCTAGTTCTACCCTACTGAAGGAGGTCATGTTGCCCAGTGGCCTCTCCCCTTATAAGGTCAAGTCCATCAGCACCTGAAATTCCTCCCAGATATCCCCTACTCACTCCCTAAAGGTTTAAATAGCCCCTTTCCCCTCAATTAAATGACCTATCTCATTCAAGATGTCTCCGAAGATTTTATTCTCGTAGTGCTCACCACTGCCTGAGGTCTTTTCTCTCCTGGCCAGTTTTGCCTCACTTCCCCTCTCAGGATCTGCTATTGTGATCACTGGCTGATCATGCTGCTACTAGGATATAGAGAAGAAGGCAAGGAGGAGCCTCGATTTCAAGATGGAACCAACATATAGAGGAACTGTGAGAACAGGAGAAGACAGCCCTATAAGAACACTGGGAGTTTAAACTCCAGCACCATGGAAAACTGCTGGCTGGGTAGGGTTACAGCAGGAACCACAGGTAGTCAGTGCTCTGCCTGACAGTGTTGTCTTCTCCGTGATTCAAGACTGCTTCTCAAGAAAGCAGTCTGCCCTCTTGGAGGAACAGCAAGGACTGTCTGAGTAAGGTCAAGCAGGACTGCTTTTGGAACCTGACAATCTCATAGAACTCACATTGTTGCTTTTTGTGCTTTCTTGGGACTCTCCCACTCTTTCATATGTTTTCCACTTGAGATGACAATGTCTGTTGAAGGCGAATCACTCTATTTTGAAAGTATATAGCCTGTTTCACTCTACAAGTCAGAAAGGTGGTGCTGGAAGGAGTTGCCAGCTCTGCGCTTGTTAGAGTGGAATGGATGCAGTTTGCAAGTGAGGGGATGGATGCCTGGGGCCATGGGTATGTGTTATACACCGAATGTGTTTGTACCTCTAAATTTCATATTTAAAATCCTAACTCCCATTATTAATACTTGGAGACAGGCATTGGAACATAATGTTTTAACTCATAAGGGTAAAGCCTTTGTAAGTGGGATTGCCTCTTAAGAAAGCACCCAGGGAGGCAACTTTCTCTTCTCTTTGCTATAAGAGAATACAGGATAATTCTGATATACAACCTGCACTATGCCCTCACCAAAACCCAGCAGATGTGGTTACCATGAGCATGGATTCACAGGTTTTGTAATTGTGAGAAATAGATTCTGTTGTTTACAACTTGGTCTGTGGTGTTTTATAATAGAATCCCAAATAGGCCGAGACCAGAGGGGAAGATAGCTAGATATTAGATCTTACTGAAAATTTTTAAAAGAAGATTGGAGAGGTGGCTCAGAGATTATAAACATTGATTAAGAGGTTAAAACCTGGGTTCACTTCACAGCACCTATATGACAACTCACAACCAGCTGTAACCCCAGTTCCAAAGGACACAATGCCCTCATCTGGCTTCTGCAGTCACCTGCATGCACATTGTGTACATATATACACGAAGATAAGCATTCATACATAAAATAAAAATAAATTTTAAAAGGAAATTTTATAATATTGTAGTATACTATTTTACAAAATGGAAGATATTATAAACCAATAGGCAGGTTAAAATGTCTGTAGACTATCATACAGAAATAAAACAGGGAATCACAACAGAAAAGTAACCACAAAAGCTGACTTTCATCTGAGAGGCTGTAACAAAACAGAGGAGCCGGAGATTTCTGTTTTGAAAGTTTTTGTGAAGCAGTAGAAGCAAGAGCTTTAGCTTTGGGACCATCTGAATGAGGGATTTCCCCAAAGGCTAGAAGCTTATACACAGAATAACAAATAAGACCCACGCTTTAGAAAGTAACAACAAGAATCCTTGCTATCTTTACCTTTAATGAGATGAAAGGAGAGAAAACCTCCATGAAGCCTCTGCAGCTGTGAAAGGGCTTCCTTTACCTTTACAGCCCAATGTCAGGTTAGCACTATCTGCAGGAAAACAAATCTGAAGAAGTCCAAGGTAAATAACACTCTACCTGCAACACTTTATTTTACAAATCTAGTGTGCATCCATGTGGGCAAAAGAGCCACCCAACACCACTTTGGGTTTCTTTGTTTGTTGTCTTGTTTGTTTTGTTTTGTTTTTAAAGTACTTCAACTCAGTCCTTAATGGTTGCTCACACATAGCCTAAAGAGTAAAACAAATTGCAGAATTGCGATAGTGAGATAGGCAGTTAGTTAGCTAACAGCAGTATTTCAGTATCCAGGGGACCTACCTGGGTGAGGGGTAGTATTCTGATTCATTGAATAATTAAACAAAGTTAGCCCTACTCTAACAAGAAAAAAATACAGGACATTCCTGTGTTCCAGACACTGTATTCTATCTAAAAAATGCAAAAAGAAATCGATAAAATCTCACTTGTTTCCAAGAGCTCAATATAGACCTCAATAAAACATGTCCAGACTAAAATGCAAGACAGGCTAATACAACAGGTCACAGGGGAGGAAATTCTTGTTGTGATAGCAGTGGCTTTACCAGAACCAAAGGTCTTGAAAAACATTTCTAATCAAGAAAACATGAGAAAAAGTGTAACTAATTTAGATACATTTCCTGTGCCTAGGAAACCACTTGATATTTCTGTGGTAATCATCTCCAGGTTAGTGCAGAGAGTGTTATACTTTGTCAAGACATGGAGTTAGTTTTGCAATGTAAGCAGACTCCACTGTGCCTAGGGGAAAAGCAACTTAACACTTTGTGATTATGTTTAAATATTTGAGAGTTCCAGATAAGTGACTCACAGGCATGAAGGCAGCTGCCATTGGAACAGTTTGAAGTTTTACTCAATTTCCAACACTATGTGAAGAAGCCGTTCTGAGATGTTAGGGCTTCTTACAGACCCAGATCAAGAGAGAAAGCATTCACTTGCCAGTCATGTTCTCTTTAATTCCCACCAGCTGTTCCATAGAAAGACTGGAAAGGAGCAGTTGACCCTGATCATATCTACTCTCTGTATATCACAGAAGAGCAGAGCCTGCCAAGGTCTGGGGATGCAAGGGAACTTTAGAGAGGTCCCTCTGGTTCTGTGGAAGGCAAAAGCCCTAGATCCAGGAGTCCGGATGCACAGAGATCAGCATTGGTCCTAGAAAGTCACCCAGAGACCAACAGTGCTGAAGGCACTGAAACATGATCAAACCAGCAAGAATAGAAGTTGTCTAACGATGTAACATCTTTTTTCAAAGTGCTTTAACAGTAGGAAAGAGAAACAAGGCAAGGGCTGGGGTGAGGGCGTTTTATGGTATCTGACCTCATCATCTTGGTCTGTCTGTCTGCATTGATATTACTTTGAACCTTTCTCAGAATCCTCCATGTGGTGCTTTGGCAAGAGCAAAGAAGATGTCTGTTGCTCAGTTTCCCTCCTCTTCTTTGAAATGTTAACCAATCTTAAGAATCTGTTGTTCTTAAGATACAAAGTAATTGTAGGAAATAAAAGTCTAGGCTTGGCAGCATATGCCTTTAATTCTAGCAGTCGGGACAGGAACAAGCAGGTTTCTATGAGTTTGAGGCCAGCCTAGTCAATGTAGCGATTCAAGATCATTCAAGGCTACATAGTCAGACTCTTTTTCATAAAAACAAACAACAGCCCAGGAGAGATCAAAACCAAGAAAGAGAGACAAGATGGGGTCAGAAAGAAAATATATTTAGCCAGTTAATGCCTGAGAACTCCAGTGTCTTCTTCCCCTGATATTTTTCCTGAGTATCTGATAGTGATTTGTTTCTCTATGAGAGCAGACACAAAACAATGTAGTGTCCTGATTCTAAGACCAAGGTGGCCAGTGGCAAAGCATTCAAGCATGATGATTCTTCAACACCACTTTGGGGCCTTGCACCCCAAGCTACCCTATTTGTTCTAGGCATGGGAAAAGGAATTTAGTTGCTCTTAGGAAAAAAACATAGAATCCCAGGCTGTCCATACTCTACTCTGATAGCAGTTAAAGATAACTGCTTCTAGAAGTGAGGCAGGAAACCACCTTGTGCCTTGGACTCAGCTGTGGTACATAGTAGAAGACCTCAGCTGGCAAACACGAAACTGATTCACTCCCAAGATCTCACTGATACCAGGCAGTTCTCACAGAGATGGAGGAGAGAGTCCACCCACCCACAGGCTTTACTCACTTCACTCACAGACCCCAAAAGGAAATACTTGAAAATCAGATGGAGATGGTGCAGATACTGGTACTTTAAACGGCTGAAGCAGAAAGTGTGGTAATCAACATGACTGTAGAAGACATTACAATGAATATGTGGAATGTATAAGAAGCATGAAACAGAAATATACACAGAAAAGACAAGTCATTGGATGAATGACTTGCTTCATGAACTCTCTCCTAAATCTCAATACTGCTGTCTTAAGACTAGCATCTAGTAGTTAAAAGTACTAGCTGCTCTTCCAGAGGATAAATGGTCAATATCCAGCACCCACATGGCAGCTCACAATTGTCTGTAACTCCAGTTCTAGGGGATCTGACACCCTCATAGAGACACACATGCAGGCAAAACACCAATGCACATAAAAAATAAATCTTTTTAAAAGCTAAAAAGAAAACCTAGCATCAGTAATACTAGCATTTTATCCTCAGATCATGCAAGAGTTTGCTCCAAAATCTGGCATTATATAATGCTCCTTTTTATAATTTCTTATACTTAGATTTCTTCTTGTTGTTCTTCTTATCCTTTATCCTCCTCCTATATCACCACGACATCCACCTCCTCTTCCTCCTCTTCCTCCTCTTCCTCCTCTTCCTCCTCTTCCTCTTCTTCTTCCTCCTCTTCCTCTTCTTCTTTTTCTTTAAATTTTATTTATTATGTTGGCAGGGGCACAAATGCCACAGCCCACATGTAGACGTCAGTGACAGCATGGGGAAATCAATTCTCTCCTCCCAGGATGTGGGTTCCAGAGACTGACTCAAGTTGTCAGTCTTAGTAGCAAGTGCTTTTATGAACGGAGCCATCTTGATGGCCCCCGAAATTGAAATTTTTGAACTTGTACTCTTCAGAGTATCTAAAACTTGTGATCTGGTTTCTTAGAATGGGATTTGTAGAAACATAACCCATTTATGAAATTATGATAGGAAACATAGTTATAAATTGGTTACTATTTTCCCTTTGCTATCCAGTACAACCAAAATATACATCATACACAAGACAGAGCTCTGTGGGGCTGTGTGGACAGAAGCAGAGACACGAGTGGCTCACTGATGTGCTGTTACTCAAGTTACTGGCATAAGCTAAGTAATACTTTTTCAAATACTTGTTCACAGTTGGACATTGAGGCTTGTGTCTGTAATGCTAGCACTTTGAAGGAAGACTAAGGCTGGAGGATCTACTTTAATGTGAGGCTGTCTGAGCGCTGTGCTGTGTGAATGAGTATTTATTATGAAGCACCAATTAGCCTTTTTCCAAGGAATCTAACAGATGGCAAAGCCAATATGTAATCAATTGCTATGAAAATGATATTAGATGACAGAACTTTGATGGTAAACTATAAAGTAGATATTAATTTATTAAAGATGGTTACACACGCACACACACAGAACTAAGGAGTTTGTTTTATCTTATTGTTTTCTTATCATTAAAAGTTTTTACTGCATTAGATAAAAATTTGAAATAGCAAGAGGTACTAGAAATCTCACTTTTCAAGATTTTCTATTAAAAATATCCTTACGTTTTTCTGTATTCTACAATATGGTTTTAGTTTCAGTAAACAATTTTAATTGTTACTTGTAGCTGCAGTTCATATAAAATATTTGTCATTTTCATCACATGATTTAGTGGCAAATTATAGGACACCCTGGCATTTCACATATTCAAATAATCTTGGAAATTGCCTGTTGATGTCAGAGTTCTTGCTTCACCTGGTATACTATTATTTTGTTGTTACTAGCTGATACTGGAGTGTTCTAGACAGCTAGGTTTTAGTACTAAACACTTATAAGCTGAACAAATCAAATTTGAGGCATTGCAACCTTTTAGATGATGAATAATTCTTCTTTAAAGGTTACAAAAAATCTAAATGTAAAGGTATCATTGATCTCTTTTATTATTTTATACTCATCTGTAGCTTTTTCTAATTACATCAATAATTGAATATGTAAATTTTCTGTCTCTTTATAGGATAATCCAGCACTACATAATGCTAGTCAACTGTCTTCAACCTTTCAATCGTTTTAATTTACTTCCATGGTATAGAACTTAATGTCAAACTTAGCTCTCAACTTGTGTCACAGAACCAATGTTTTGTTGTCAAATTGTAGCTTTATAATCTTAAATTTTGTTTTAGACAATGTCTTTGTAATTTATTTTAGTTTTGTGCAGAACTCAGTTTTTGTTAGTAAACACATTTAATTTTTATTTGCAGATCCATAATCAAAGAAAATTAAGAATTCAAATACAGTAACTTATTTTTTTAAAAAATCACAGATACTCAGTGGTGAAACTGTAGGACTAGAGGAAAAACTGTGATGCAATGATAACTCAGTAAAAATTAACTTGAGGCTAGAAAGAAATATAGATTTTTTTTAAAAAATGAGCAAGTTCAGACAGCTAACATCAGATAGTATCAACAAACCTAAGATTAGTATTATTGTATTCTCAAAATCCAATGACATATGACATTCTTAAGTCAAAGCCATTTCTGCCCAAACTAGAAGGACTACCTGGTAAAAAAATAAAAATAAAAAATGAAAATAAAATAGGGATAGTATCAGAGAAGAGGCAGTTGGAGAAGTTCCCTTGGTTCTGTGTGTGGCCAGACAAAGGTCTAGGATGTATCCACAAACTCCATAAACATGAAGCATACCCAACATACCTCAGCAAAGACTCTGAGACAGAGCAGTGATAACATTCAGACTCATACAATCAATCCACTGGTTCACCAATCCCATAGCCCTCTCTATCTCCAAGTATATGAAAGGTTGAAGCTGAATTTCCATGGTACCACCATTCACAGAAACTAAGAATATTCCTATATTTGTGGTCTGAACATGGTTATTCTCTTATTGCTTGCTTAATGGATATATTAGTGCATAAAGAAATCAAATGTACCCTTTACATATATACCCTTTGGTGCATATAAATTATGCCTCAATACATTGAGAAAGCTGTTTTATAATTTTATGTTGGCAACTCTTTAGGAAATAAAGTATCTGAAGTCTATTTCCCACTATCCCAAAAACTTTCCAGTGCATAGTGTCTAATAAAATGTCTAATAAATGTCTAGTAAAAGTAAGACTTTTCTGTTAAAACCAAAAAAGGTGTTCGATGAGAGATGAACAACATAAGTAACGAGATTGATAACTCTTGTTCATGAATTGCAAGAGCCATCACTGTTAAATTTTCTTTATTTAATAATACACATTGGCTATGCAACTTTATATATGAACTTGAAACTATTGGGGGGAGGCTTTTTAGCCTCTGCCTTTGATCTGTCTGTTTTAATATTTACAAATGTATCCTCACACTTAGTAGATACTGTTCTTTGTCATAGCTGTACCTTTCCACTTTGCTCAATCACTGAAGCTAAGTTTACATATTATCTCAGTCAAATTGCTCAGCTCCATAAAATATATCCCTAGATTTCTGAAGGGAACAGTTTATTTTTTAAAATAGTTAATAAGAAAGGTTCAAAAATAAATACCTTTTTATTCTGTCTAATTTTTCATCTTTCAGTAGATCATTTTCATATGTTTCTAATAGCTTTTAAAGTTCTATTTCTAAATATTTTGACTTATTCATTGCTGTAAATGAGGCTTTTCATCTATTATATCTCCTTAACTGGTTACTATTTGTGTAAGGCAATGCTATTTGGTTTGGGCATATCAATTTCATTAAGTTAATCTGCTAACTTACTGAAGTATGATTGTTGACATTAGATTTCTCACTGACTTAGTCTAATTGTTTAGATGTGATCTCTGTTGTACAAATGCTTTCACTTTTCTATATTTAAGTTTATAACCACTTATTATAGCCAGGTTATATTTGACTGACACCACCAGAATCATGCTAATGAAGCATGAAGGGAATTACTATCTTTGCTACTTCCCTGGCCCTACTAAAAGTACCCAAGGGATGAGATTGTCACCAGGACCCTGACTGGGCTAGGGACATTTGAAAGTTTACCCTGGGCTACAGAGTCCTTGCAAAGAAGGCTTGCTCATTACATAGATGATAAAAGAAGGTATCAGTCCCTACAGATTGTCAAGTCTTTCTTCCTTAAATAGTCTGCTCAACAGGGCTAATACTGGTAACTGGATCCTTATAGATTAACTGAGGATATAGAAAAAAGCTTAAAAGTGCCTAATGATCTAGCCTTATAAACAATAAACTCTGCTTTCTGTTCAGTTGTTTTACCATGGTTATTAACCTGGATATAATATGAAGAAAATTACTCAGTGGTACAGGTTTTGCAAGTAGGTCACAACACATAATTTATTAAATGTTCAACTTTCGTAGCAAACACGTACTAAAATCAAGTAGTTTATCATTTTTAGAGGGTTTTCTGTGCTAATCTCAATTGTACAGATGCAGAAAAGACGTCTGTCAAAAATCAACTTCCCATCATAGTATAAACCCTAGACAAATCAGAAATATCAGGATCATAACTTCAGTATAATACGTGTCTTAATGCATGACAAACCTATGGCCAGAATGACAATAAATGGGGATAAACTGACATTGTTTAATTTAAAATCAGGAATGGGACAAGGGTCTCTATGATTTAATCTTGTGCTTGAAATCATAGAAAGCATTCAGGGAAAATAAATTAAAGATATACTTAGAAAAGGAATAAATCAAACCACATCCATCTACAGATGATATGTTTCCATACTTAAAAGATCCTAAAGATAGCATGAGAAAAATTCTGGAATGCGAGAAAAACTTTCAGCATGCAACAGGATACAAAATCAACAAAATAATCAGCAGTTTTTCTAAATATTCATAAAGAATGTATGGAAAAGGAAAGCAGGAGAGCAAATCTATTCACAACAGTAAAAAAACTAAAAAAAAACCTAGCTGACCACGGTATGTAAGACTTCTAAAGTGAAAACCTTGAAATACTGAAGGAAAAATGAAGATGCTTGGAGATGAAGAGACCTGGCCCTGTTCTCATGGCTGACTAGAACTACCGCTCTGAGGTGATCGTGTTCCTCGAATTCATCTCCAGGTACATCACGAAAACCACAGGAATACATACGAATTGGTTTGGAATAAATTTTATTTAATGTTTCCAAGAAAACTTTACAGGAATATGTGAGAAATTATATTTCTTAAATCAAAATGTTTATTAAAAACTCTCTATTATGATGTACCCTAATTTTACGCACACATGTGAAAAAGTCGTTAAGCATACATTACTTGGGTTCAGATGTATGAAGATGATATGCTGCTAGCAAACAGAAACATTCTACAGACACAAGATAGACAGGTAGTAGCACTGAGAGCTGTTACTGTTTTTAGTAACACTGGACCTTTATTGTCTATAACTTTTGCCTTAAGAAACATTTATATAGGCAGCTGTTTACAGATATAACGGTTTGTATTTTCACAGGAGTCAGAGTAAACTGTGTTGCTTGGACTATAAACAATGCAGTGTCCTTGCCTGATATTGGAGAACTCTGGAAATCTGTAATGAAGAAGAAAATGTTAACATATGTAAAACACTAAGGATGTTTAAGGCTATTAATTCAGAATGTGGGAAACCACTTGAGGGAAATATTTACTGATCGGCTTGGGATTTTATTTGGGGTCTTGTTTGGTTGTCTTTCAGCATCAACTTTCACAGTTCTGAAGTACAATGCTACATGAAACACAACTACTTCCTCACTGGCCTCTAGCACTAAGACCACAGAATGTGATTCTAGGTATGGTTTTGTTATATGTTTATTTGTGTGCTTTCCCCCTCTATCATAAATGGTTGAATTATTAGTTTTGGTTTTTGTGATAAAGTCTCAGTACCCAGCCTTGGCTGACCTGAAACTCACTACCTAGACCAAGCCAGCCTCAAACTCAAAGAAATATGCCTGCCTCTCCTTGTGTAGTACTGGGATTAAAGTTGTGTACCACCATGCCTGGTCAGAAATGGTTTTGATGATATGTTGGTCTTCTACTTGGTTAAATATGAGTTGGGCAAAACAAACAAACAAACAAGCAAAAATAAAAGAACCAAAGTAACAGCCCAAGAAATACATGCACATTAGCAAAAAACAGAAAACCCATAAAAACAAAGTTGGAAAACATAATATCTGAAAGATTAAAGAAAAAAGTGTCCTGACAAAGCATTAAAAACAAAACAAAACAAAACAAAATATCCTCCAAAAAAAACCACTTGTTTACTGGTCAATGACTGCTGGGCATAATGAGAGCTGCCCTTAAGTGTGGTTTGTATTTTTGAGGTGATAACAATCTGGGAGGAATTAGAGGAAGGAAAACTGTTATCAGATTATACTGTATAAAAGAAAATAATACACACATATATGTATATGCATATTTATATACATTTATGAGTTGACCTAATCTAGGGGAAAGAGCATAAACATGAACTTTGTCACAATATGAGTCTCTAGATTTCAAGTTTGTGAATGAGATCCAAGGATAGCATTTCTACAGAAAGTAATTGCTGAATATTTGAAGATAATAAAAAAATGGGATCCACCAAAACAACAAAAAATGGGTGTGCTGTGATCTCTGGGCCAGCCTGTATCTAAGATCATTTGAGCATGCATAGATATATATGGTGTTCATATCATGTTACAGTAAGGAAAAGACTGAAATTCTCTTATGATATCGGGCACTCAGTGTTCATATCACTTGAGCATAAACTTGAATGTTGTGGGTACAGCAGTGACTGCTGTCCTGCTGTTCCCTTGGGATTTTAAATATTCTTATGCTCCACACAAGATATTTGGATTTCTGAGTCCCTGGGTGTGAGTTTTCAGTAACCATAGCCAGGATAAATTCACAAAACATAACACCAAAATGCTCAGTAACCAGAAACTTACAAAACTTTGGAGGGAACTGTGCTATCCTCCCACAGCCAGGCATTTTTTTCTTCACTATAATGTATTCCAATCCAGAAAAAGGTTTGACTGAAGTTCATAAAATTCTACTTAGAGACAGAAAGAACAAGTTCATCAAATTTCAATATGCTCTGAAATCAACGTATTTAAAAGGCATTCAGAATAAGATTCAGACTGTCGGTGCTCAGATTAAAATCATTCTGATTTTTTGATTTGGGAAGCATTATCACATGCCTTAAATTTCTCCGTTACTAGGCCATTCACTCATGTGGAAAAGCACTGCAAAATCTTGGAAGATGAAAATTATCATAAAGAAGATGTGTGGGCCTGAGTGCCGGAGGCTTTCCACAGGGATCTATCTCTGGCCTGGCCAAGTGCGAGGGTTCAGACAAAGGGAAGAGTGCAAGCAGGGACTGGAGTCACCTCCACCTGTCTTCACAGTTGCTGCCTCAGTCGCTCCAAGACGCTGCACCAGCCACCCTGCACCTAGGGCCTGGCCAGGCCAGGCTGAGCCCACGAGAGGCCAACTAGCCAGCGAGGAGTGCGGGAAGCTTCTGGTGGCATTTTGGGAGAGCAGACCTCTTCCCAAGCAGCAGTGTTACAGCTCTTATGATAGAAGCTCTCAGATGGAGTAGTTCTCACACATTTCTTCCTTCTGGATAGGATCCCTCATATACAGTTTGGGATGAGTCAGGGTCTGACAACAGATACTTACCATTGGCTTGGTCTGAGAGTTTAGGGATACCCTATCTGCATGCGGGAGGGCTTGGTGTGCTGCTCCTATGGGACAGACCTCTCTACATAGGGCTATGGGGGTTGTAGCTACTTGACAGGAGCCAAAGGCCTCCCAGGAATGTTGGCAAAATGTCTCAGCCCCCAGGGGTTAAGCCTGTGCTCTACCAGGGTCCAGGCTGCCTGTCACAGTCCACAACCCCACAAGGATGAGACCTTCATTCTGTATTATAGTTCCTTTGTGGGATCAAAGATCAAATGTGACCCCAATGCTAGCATCTTGTAACCGCTTCAACCTGAGCAGGGCAAGGACAACTTGAGAATTTCTTCCTAAGAGCTGAGCTATTTCCAAGATAAGCCTGGTGGTACAAGCCTGCAATCCCTTGTGCTTAGGGAACTGAAGCAGAGGTTCATTTTGGAGGCTATAAAGGGAGCTTAAAGGAAAGCCAGGGATAACTGCCTCTCTCAAAGCACATAGTAAATTTTTTTTTTTAGTGGTAGAGTGCTTCAGTTCCTACATTCAATCTCCTATGACACACACAAAAACAATAATGATTTGAGTGATTTTATGATCATATGATCCATTACTGGTTTTACATTACATTCCAGAAAGATGGCAAAAAGCCATATAAGAGTATGAGGTTATAAATTCTGCTCCAATAAATACTAGCCTACTGATTCTGGAAAAGTTGGGGGTCTGCACATTAGCTCCTAATCTATTAAAATATTTACCCATATAATACAAATCTTTGATGACTTTTGCTGTAGGCTTTCTAGTGTATATTTAAGATACATCAAACTGAGGGTCATGAGCTCAGACAGAACAATCATTGTCTACCTGGTAATAAAGACTTACGTGAGAGTGGTCAGCTTAGTCAGGTAGCATATGTTTGTGAGAAAGAGTGTAAGAAACAATAAAGTACTTGCCAATTCATTTCTGGTTTGGGGCTGAAGAAGACTGGAATTCTGAGAAGCACAGAAATCTCTGCTTCCTTTCCAAGACTTTTCTTCTTTGGAAATAAAGTAACAGTTGCATTGATGCCCAATCCATCTTTCCGGGCAAGCACAGCATTCAGAAACTAAAAGACAAAAACACATCATTACAGATTTCACCTTCTTTGGTGCTTGCTCCTTGACATTCAAAGATTATTTGTTCGCTATTCATTTCTTTTTCGACCAACATTCCTTTGTAATGTGTTATACACGTTACATTTCTGTATTATTCATCCAAACACTATGCCTTGTGGAGAGGGTATTCTAAAGATAGATTCAGAATGACTTCATTCTCAATCCTTTGTTATGTTTTGTGATAAGTAGGTGAGAAGGTAAAAGAAATCCAACCTATAGCAGAGAACAGGATGGGACCAGAGTCAGAAGAACAATTTTGAGGCTGTATCTACAGCTGAGGATGGAGGTGAATGTAAGAGTAACTAGAGGAAACAGACTTACAGCGAAGGCATTCCACCAATTCCCTAAGTCAGAGAAGGGTACAGTACTTTAAAAGAATTGTTATGTGCTCCAATATTTTCTTTATAAAAAATGAACATGTATAAGCCAGTTAGCTTAAAGTCTGATTGACAGTTTATGGGTGACCGTGTATCCTCAGCACCTCTCTGCCTCAGTAATAAACATCATGACACATAGTAGGCACTCAAATCTTTATCATATAAGTGGTGCTACAGTTGAGATAAGATAAAAATTAACAGTGTGATAAGAAAGCTATAAAATTGAGGAGCATTTGAAAAGGAATATTAAAATAGGGTTTGTGCCTATCCTTTATGAGTAAGGTGTACTCTTACAGAGATGTCTGTACTGTATTCTGAAACACAGAAGCCGAAGAAAAGAAAGAATATGAAAGTACAGGTTGTTAGCAAATGCAAAATACTATTATTTGTCTGTAATGTGTATTGTCATTTAACTAGTCATGAATACTCATTAGGGAACATGTATGTACTACTTCAGACTAGTGTCTTCTCTTTTCATGAAAATTATGACAATTTTATGCTAGACTTTGGACCTGAAAGTTTCCTCAAAGATCCATTTGTAAGAAAATTTGCATCCAACTTAAGATGAGGCAGCAATGCCACCTTTTAAATGTAGAATACAGTAGTTCATTTCAGGGTACTGGGGGAGGCTTTTGCATGGACAGTGGAAACTCTCCTCTTCATTTTCTCTTTCCTTTCTTTTGGTTTCTAGATACAACATGAGTGGCTCTGCACCCACACATGTTTCCACCATGATACAATGTCTCAGCTTAGCTGCAAGAATGACAGGCTCATATGACCACAGACCAAAACTTCTAAAACTCTGAGGAAAAAGTGAACTTTTGCCCTATGTAGTGTTCACATAAAGGATTTCTTAAGCTGGCTTACAAGCATGATTCAATGTAATTTTACAACAGAACAATAAAATGGGACCATTTTACTCAACGAAACCATGAAAAATGGGCGACTGTTTTATCCTCTCTGAGTCATGAAGTTTGTGAAAAAAAAATGGAACCTACCTTTCTGGGATTCTGCAACGGGAGTTGGAGAAGGTGTTGATTGAATGTTCTGTATAGTAAATGCTATAAGAAATTATTATAGATTTGCTTAGCTTGACATGCATTTGTGAAATAAAATATTACACATTAGATAAATTAAATGCTTATTATTAAATTATTTCATCGCAATGTTGATTTTTTTCTATAGATTTGCTTAGAAACACTTACAATTTATCACCAAAACTCCCAAAGTAACCATCAAGAAAAGACACTTTATTCCAAAGATCACAGACATCAACCTCCACCGAGTGATCCTAGAAACTATAGAAAAATACCAGACACATAGATTAATGACTAACAGGTTAAAATACAGACATAGAAGATGGCGTTCTTAAGAACAGAAACCAGTTAGACTTCTTCCTGTGGTGGCACAGACACCTCTCCAGTGAAACACAGGAGAATGAAGACATTCCTTCAGAACACCACTGATTAGCAATCTTTTGAAGTGGTGTACCTTGTTCACTGATGAGGTTATTCCTACACATTTTCTGCCTCATTAGAGTTATTTACCACTGACTCTTTAAATCAGCAGTGAAACTTATCTCTGTGGTTAGAATAGATCCACAAGCAGTCATGATGCTTGACGGGCTTGCTTAATAATCATTTTTTTCTCTTGAGAATGTCATGAATAAAAAAGGCTGTGTTAGAGAGATGATAAAAAAAAAAAAGGTTAATCACAATGCTATTTTCTTAAGGTATAAAGTTAGTAAGTGCCCACTCGAAATCAAACGGAATATTGTCAAGACCTAGAGTCTGTTTTATCATATACCATCCTTGTCAGGAGGATAACATCATGGAATATGTTCCCTCTGAATGCAGACCATGTTTTGATTAGTGGCTTGTTAAGGTCTTCAGGAAAATAAAGAGGAACCTTCTAGACCTGATATGGTGGGAGGTTCCATACCAAGTATAAATTGAGGATCTGGGTTCAGTTCACAATACCTTGACTTATGACACAAAGCCAGTCTTTGAATTTCTGTTTTCTCAACATTATGTTAGGTCATATTCAAAATCACTTGCCTATTGGCTAAGCTATTTCAATGTGAGAAGAATCTGTATTAGTAGCACAATACTGTCAAAAAATAGTTCTACCACTAACAACAGTACACAGTGTCAATGAGCCTGAGTGATTTGCAGGGCCACAACACAGAAAGAAAAGTTATAAACTTGTAAGTGTCCTTAATATTTGGCCATCTTTATTCCCATGTTAGAAATATGGTGTGAGTTAATCAATTTCATTTCTGTTTTATTCTGAATTTAACATGATGGCAAATAGGCACTCAGTTAGGAAAAGTTTGCCAAAGTATTCACTTCATAAAATCAAGTTCCAGTTTCAAAACACAGAATCGAGAAAACAATGAACACAGAAAGCATCAAAGCTTAGAAAGTCTAAAAATATCTACTGCTGATTATGTACTTTCTGTTTTATTTTTTTAACCTGCCTTGAAGTTAGTTAATACATGAGGCATCTTTTCTGGTTATTATTTTATCACTACTATTCCATCTGCTGACAGGCGCACACGTACCTGCCATGAGAAGTGGTGTTCCAAGGATCGTGCAGAGATGTGTTTGTGCTATTTAAAGAACGATGTGGATCACAGAGCTGAGCAGGAAGCTAAGGAGGAGACAGTAAGCATTAAAAGAGGAAGAAACATTGTGTGTTGTGGTGATGCTATTGAATCATCTGTTGGTGGTCCACGGATGCACAGTAGGAATGAGCAGAAGAAAAACCGCAAGCTTCGAACGAAACCCAGGAACCACTGCACACAGGATATACACTCTTTTAATTTTGTTACAAAACGCTAGAGCAAAATAAGGTTGCAGGGAAATTGTTTTCAATGTGCACACATCAAAGTTGTCCCTAACAGCAGTTAAGAAAATAGGGGTAAGGTGTAGAAACTGTGGTAAATTCATTTAGTATCGTAAAATCCCACACAGAATTTCCACCTTTATAATAACAAATACTTATTTACTTTGTGTTAAAGAAATTTTAAATCACATATTATCTGCAAAAATGTGTGCTTTTGGTGGCTTAATAAAGAAAATACCAAATTGAACAGTGGAGAAACTGAGGCACAGTCATGCTGATTTGACTAAGGTTGCATAAGCTTGATGCCCAGGCTTTTACCAAAGCATCCATGGAATTTATCTGAAACCAAGTACTTCCCTGTACCTGCACATTCTGGGTTGGCATTCCCATCTTTAGTACAGACTTGTGTTTCTGATCGCTGATCACTGAACACAACCACAGCCAACAAGACCCAGAAAGAATGAAAGCAGTGTTCAGTATTATTGCGTTTTCTCACTTTTCTTTCCTTCCCCATCTATCCCTCTTCCCAACACATGCATTTAACCTCCCTTTTACTTCTTTCTAAACTACCAACTCTCCTTGATTTTGCTCCCATTTTGTACACAGGTAACTGAATAGTCTTCACACCATGCCATCCCTCCCACTCATCTCCACTCAACACAGAGCTCACCTTCCCCAATCATCTCATTGAATATCTGATAAACTCTGGCCAAATACCGTCTGGACCCCTCTCTATATAACCATTACTTTTTTTCTCTTAAAACTGCTGGGAACCTTGATGTTCCCACACATGGGAGTACACAGTGCTGAGTAATTATCACCAGGCTGGCCTCTATGGACATTTATCAGGATTTGATACAGTTCAGCAGCATTGACATTGAGACAAGAGAATGTAGGGTGTTGAGTATCTCATAACTTACAGAATATTCAGTGGGATATTCAGCTTCTCTGTATCTGTTTCAGACAATAATGCATTCTTCCAATGTTCATCTCTTCCCTCTGCTTCCTCTGGTCTTATGTCTACTGCCCTTTGAACAAAGAGAATTTGTTCAAAACAAGTGGTGACTTTAATCACTACATCTTTAAAACTTGAGGAAAGAGCTGAGAAAGGGAATTTAATGCCCACTGAAGAGGTGAGCAATGGAGTATTTTCTATACCTAGACATGTACGCCTAAGTCTGTAGAACAGCTTGGTAAGAAACATTCCAAATGAGATATTTATTTTCATTTCAGTGCTTGTAAAGACTATGTCTTCTCATTGTGCACCAGGCTGCAAAGCACACTCCATTATGGACACTTCCTCAAAAGAAAGATTCTGGCCTGCCATAAAGTCTTTTGTAATCATGCTAATGAAAACCCTCAGAAACTCTAGTGTTTTGCTTATTAAACCCCTTACATATTACATATTTTCATTAGGCTATGTTAGTTTTCAAATTAAATGGAGTGTCATTTCTTGCCAGACACTATGGCACATACCTGTTATCCCAGTATGTAGAAAATAGTTCAAAGCCAGTCTCAACTAAGATATTTATAAACATGTACATTGAAATAGGAAAGACTAAGAAAGTTGAATAATGTGTTTAATTGATGACTAAGGCTATTTCATTCTCAAAGAAATATAGGTATCTTTCAAAATATGTTACTATTTTTATTAATCATAAATTTATCAAATCATATGCCTTTTTTAAAAAAAAATCCCCTCTTTTTACAAACCAAAAGACAAAACATTTTCAGAGTTCACTCTCCATTTATCTGTTTAGCCACTTCCCTCTTCTTTTTTCTGTATTTTAGCATCATCTATTGACTTCTAATACTATAGACTAGTTTTCCTGATTTTAAAATACACATACCTGGAACAAAACTATTCAATCTTACTCCTGTCTACATACAAGTCATCCATAAACTCCTTCCTCTGCTTTATGCCTGAGTGGGCTAAATAGATACTTCCTGTGGTCAGTGGATTGAATGTCATGGGTATGGGTCCCACATTCATCCCTGGAGTTTCTGAATCACTCAGAACCAAACAAACAGTTAGTAACAATCATCACAAGGAGATGTTGATGTGTGTGTATATGTACAAAACCACACATAGTGTATACATTTTGTAATCATGACCATTTAATGTTTTTGTTAGTACAGAAAATGATTATTACTATATAGTTTGTTAATCTGAAGTATGGTTTTATTATGGAAAGGCGGGGTAAACATAAAATTTTACCAATGTTGACCAATTTTTGTGTGAATGGTTTGGTTCAATGGAGGAGAATTTAATACATTTTATATCAATTTAGCATTTGACTTGTATGTCTCATTTCAATACATGTGTGCACGAATGTGTATGTGTGTGTGTGTGTATATATATATATTTGTGTACAAATTTATGTATCTCTAAATGAAGTGTTTGGCATTCCATTATGTTTACTGATAGAAAAATTTTTATCCTCAAAGGTTTCTGTATGTAAAGAGAATCATAAATGTACCCATTAACAAGGAATTCTTCCTATCTCTGAACATTCTTCCTTGAGTTTAAGATTGTGATATGATTTTAATTAAGCATCAAGCCATTCATCTCTTCCATAGACCATTTCAAAGAATTTACTAAAACTGTTCTTTCATGACTTATCTCTGCATTTCTTTAAAGTCCTTTAGAAATGACCACCCAGTACCTGTCACCCAGGTGAGGAAGGCTTTACAGAGTAGAAGTGTTTGCCATTCTAATTCAATACCAAGTTTGACTTGCCCTCTGATATGCTGTGTACTAATTTTGCAGTTATAGTTTGGGTGCTTGCTCCTGCCTTATTTTTAACAAATGCAATAATAACATTTTACAGTTTCAAATTGTTTGCAGTACGAATATTAACCAGTGGCAAAACATGATAAACTTCCACCTTTCTGTGTTCACAATGAATTAAAGGTAGCAAGAAACCCACATCTCATGAGAAGCTAAAGAAATAATTTAGAAAATAAAAGCAGTAGCCCGCACCTTGTTCAGTCACACTTTACTTACCTTGGAGGAGAAGTAATGTCATATGAGTGTGGGATGTTGAAGTTCCTTCTGAGTGCTGACCTGTCTAGGTGACCGTTTTATCGAAGAGTGATTTCTGCATGGAAGTGTCCAGATTAATATGACATAATGATAACTTAGACAAAAATATTCACACTCTCCTTGGTTATTTAAGGTATAAGGATGTTTATAAAGCCAAAGTAAAAAAGCATATACAATTTACTTATTTATTTCAGCCCCTAATGTACACTTCTAACTATTAAGTTAGTCCACCACAGAGGCCATCTAAGCAAATGTGACAGCTTCCTCAAAGAGCTGTGACTCTTCACCTCTTGGGCAACTGAAAATAGTTTAACTGTGGTGAGTTTGGTGTGTCTTTGGGTCCTCATTCTGAAATATCACAGCAAGGTTGACAAATTGGTCAGTTCTTGACATCCAAAACTCAAGCACTTACATGGAGTGAGTATCAGTATCATAGCACCGAGTCTGTTTCTTGCCTTTCGGCAGATCATCCAGCTTGTTAACCAGGTCACTGTCTGCTAAGGAAAACTGGACAGAAGGAAAATGGACTATGACAAGTACAAAGATTCCCTAACTAAGAACAAAAGACACATCAGTACGCAGACAGAGACTAAGAATCAGATAGGCCACCTAAAGAGCTCAGCATGCAGCCTTAGGAGACTAATCTTTCACTTGGGGAATGAATGTTGATTTACATGTTTCTTTATTTTTAGATAGTGTCTCACTGTATCCCAGACTTTCCTGGAGGTCACTATGAAGTCCAAGAGGTAATTCTCCTGTCTCAAGTTCCTAAGTGCTGAGACTATAGGTATCAGCCAGCCTGGTTCAGAACAATGGCCATTAATCACAGGCTACAAAGATTTTGAAAACTGGCTCTTTAAAAGCATTTAATTTATTATGTTTTAAACTAGATGTGGAGGGTACATGAAAGTATTTGTGAGGGCTACAGGTATCAGATTCCCCTGGGGCTGGGATTACAGTCATTGTGAGCCACCAGACTTGGGTGCTAGAAACTGAGCTCAGGTCCTCTGGAAGCACAGCCAGCACTCTTAACTTCAGAGCTCCAAGCTCCAGGCTAGGAGATAGTCTCTTAAAGGACTTCTCTGGATTGTGATAGGAGTTCAGCCACTGTTTGAGTCTGGCTTAAATCAATAGCTCAGTTCAGTCCATGAATATAAAAGGTAGGCCTGACATATATCACTGTATACTGCTGAATACTTCCAACCACAGAAGTATCATTACCTGAAACAACAGTCCAAGTCTTGTGTGACAATGTATTCTAGGGGAGAAATAGAGGGTGGTTAACAGGAGGAATGCTCTGCCTTAAAAATAAAATGCTACTGCAAACACTACTGGAGTAGAGGGTTGCCATGACCAAGTAGCAGAAGACACAGTAGGGACGAAAGAAGGGGCCATAAGCGAGCTTTGTAAGTGTGGCTGTGGTTGATCATTATCGCTGTAACTGCAACATAGATGAGATTCTAGCACCATGTGGCCACAGAAAACATTTGAGCCCATAGCAACATTTGCCCTATAAAAGGAAGATTTTTTTTTAAAGTGTCAACCACAAAGATCACCCAGTGAACATGAAACATTGGGTGGACTGAGTCCTCTTGGAGGACTCAGAGGCAAAATCCCCTGTGGGCAGAGATAATGAGCAGGCAAAGGCTGGAGAAAGATTCAGAAGAATTCCACACACTATTGTCATCAAGTTTATCAGTCAGCCACATGGCCATACCACTCCGTAATAATTTAGCACCAACACAATCTTAGAGTAAGAACTTCTTTTGTAAAGTATAAATTTTTAGTTTAGTTTTTAACACTTTACAGTATCTCATCATTACTGTTTGGCAATAACTTTCTGTGCTTTGAGTACACTGGAATGCTACATGCATACAAGATCTGGTCAGATCCAGTGCGATTTCAATACGGAAATGGTATTCTAATCCACGATTGCAAGGAGCATAGCCCAATCGAGGCACAGTTTTGCCAGCAAATCAAAAGTGAAATTAATCTAAAATATGCCAGTGATTGTTCTTTTACACTCAATGTCTCACACTACTTAAAGGAAGTAGAACTTGAAAGTACTCAAGTATATTGTGCAAACATAAATGTGAAGTTATTTATTTAAGATTCTTAGGATAAAAGCTGTTTTATGGTTCAGAGTCTTTCAGATGCAAGAGATGAGAACATCATGTTTTAGAGATAGTGACCTAGAGGTAAAACTGCCACTTAAGACACAGAGAATAAAGTATGGAGGATCTGAGGAAAGCCAAGGCACTTGACATCACTCTTCGCCTGACTGTGCATGCCGCACACACATCAATAATATGTCTCAAAATATCATGCTAAGGAAGCAGACTTTATACGGGTGAATATATGCTACATTTTAACCTGACCTCATCAGATTTACTTCATTATTTCATTCAGAAATCATTAATTACAGTATCTTCTAAAATGCATGCAATAAATCTGTTAGCATAAACATCAACAAGGAATGACACTGAAATAAATTTGAATACAGTTTTATTTAAGCAAAAGTAAACATTTGCCACATTTTCTTTATAAGGTAAGTACCCCAGAAAAAAATAAGAAAAGTTTAATTTTCATATCTTTTATGAACTCATAGGACTAAATATATTACTTCTTGCAAATATATGTCAGCTTGCTTGCACAGTTTTCTGCCATATAAACTTCTTTTGATTTATATGATACACAGAAGTTTTTCATATTAGCTTCGAGATCACAAAACCTAAAATGAAACAAATTCCACTGTTATAACAAAATTATATAGCATTCAAATGCCTAAGGGAAATAAAGAACTGTTGCCCTACATATAAATGTTAAAAATCCAATCTGTCGGATTTCTATAACCCATAATTCTTATCAGTAAAATACTAGTAAACCACAATGTTATCAAATCAATATGTAATTGTCAATATCAATTAATATTTCAACTAAGAAAGAGTCTAAGGGCAAAGTATGTCAATTGGTTGTCAGAGTAGAGAGAGATAAATTCAAAAGTAAATAAATAAAGAAGACTGTGAGTAAGGCTGAGAGGTGGAGAGTGATATTGATAATATCCATGACGCCACAGTAAAAAAAGTAAAAAATAAAAATAAACTAGAGCAAAACAAATTGTGAATAACTCACCTAAATATGGATTTATACACCGCAGTATTTGGTCTCATGGTAAATGCAATATTAAAGATCAGCAAGATATGAATGACATTGTGGTCGATGTTAGATCTTATACAATGCAGTCATTGGTTTGACAGACCAGGGGACAGAACACTGAACTAAGGAGGTTGCTCCTGAACCCTAGAATTCAAGGAACTTATGCTAAATAAAGGTGTGCTAACTGATCCTCAGCCAAACAAAAGGAGTTGCTAGCTAAAGCTACCATTTCCTGAGTAGGTGACTAGGAAAGCTCCTTCTTGGGATGGGGTCGGAGGTGGGGGTGAAGCTGATAGCTGATGGATCCAAACCAGGTAAGACAGCGTCAAGACAGTTGTGTGAGATAATCTTCATCTGCTCGGGGACTGCTTTCTAAACACCTGATGCCACTTGACTACTTACACCCCAGAGGGTAGAACCGAATGGTCTTCCCACAGCCACTGTCTGAGAGTTTCATTGTAGTAAACTCCAACCCAAAAGAAAGACTTCAAAGAGAAGAAATTCTGAAAGTGAGAAAACCAAGATAGTTATTATCCCCACCATTATATTTTCATCAGCTCTACGGAAGTGACTTTGAAAAGGGTGACTCCGTCTGTATCTATTGATTCTATGTCTGGAGTCTGAAGGCTCACCCACATGATGTTGTATTACAAGATATGCCAGAGCTATGAAAAGTACAAAATTTCTATTCTCGTGGGAAATTTGGAAAATAAGCAAAGAAAATGAGCGAAAGAATGAGGTTTAGATTTTACAATGTCTTCACAGGTTTCTTGGAGACTCACTTTACTGTGGTACCTTGAGGTATCTAATAACAAGACTCTGCATTGGGTCTCCGAAGCACACCATAGACACGTTAACTTTATTCTGACATCATGACTAGAATTAGAAAAAATCCTCTGTCACTGTCACTTGGTCTTCTAGAACATGTTGGTTTATGCAGTGCCGTTTGATCTTGTTTTGTTTTCCTTTTTTTTTTCTCATTAAACTTGTTTTAATGGGTCTCAAAATTCTGTGACAGATTTTTGGTCAAGTTGTTTCCATTAAAAAGTACTGATTTTGAAAACTAATAACTTAAAACTGCCACACACAAAAAAATGGTCCACAAAACATTCTTTCCTTCTGAAGGTTTTATGATGCGTTGTTATCATTAACCAGTCTTTTACTATTAACTTAAGTGGCCAATTGAGACAAACAGTTCTGCGACCGTTCTTCCACCACTGATTAAGACTGGGGTGGCAGGTATTAGGGATAATAGTCATTTAGCCTTCTGAGCTTTCTGGGCAGACTTGGTGACTTTGCCAGCTCCAGCTGCCTTCTTGTCCACAGCTTTGATGACACCCATAGCAACTGTCTGCCTCGTGTCACGAACAGCAAAATGACCAAGTGGAGGACAGTCAGAGAAGCTCTCAACACACATGGGCTTGCCAGGGACCAGATCAACAATGGCGGCATCACCAGACTTCAAGAATTTGGGGCCATCTTCCACCTTCTTACCAGAACGACGATCGATCTTTTCTTTAAGCTCAGCAAACTTGCATGCTATGTGGGCTGTGTGACAATCTTTTCTCTCTGGCTGAGCTGTTACTGAAAACAAGTGTTTCTTTCTGAATTCATTACACATATTTATGCATTATTTATTTATTGATTGATTGACTGATTGATTGATTGATTGATGGTACTGAGGACTGAACTTTGGGCCCTACACGTATGACAAATGTTTTATCACTGAGCCACATTTTTTAGCACCCTATATTCCTAATTTTTTAACAGAGAAAGAAGGCTTTTTTTTTTTAAATTGTCCCAGGCTTGCCTTCAACTCACTCTGTAGCCTAGACAGGCCTTGAACTTGTGATCCTCTAGCCTTGGGTTCCCAAGGAAATGGGATTACACACCTGTGCCACCAGGCCCAAGTTCAATATTTTTTCTCGTGAAATGTAATTCCAAATATTATTTCACTATTTCTATCTTTTTCACATAATACATAGGTCTACTTGCCATAAAAGTGCAACAAAAGATAGAGCAATTTTATCCTTCAACCATGGATCTAGTGCTGCATTTAAACAAGTGTAGGTGGCATCCCATTTAACCTGTTTAATCTCTTCAGGGATCTCACGCCTCGTGATTCACAGCTGCAAAACTTACCATCTCCTCTTTGTTCATCCTTATGAGACTGGAGTTGAAAGACAAGCAGGCCCGCTGACTCTCTCTCCAAATTACCTCTTCCTTGGAGAAGTAATAACAGCTGCACCTGAACCAGACCCAGTTCTCTGGGCAGGGATGATGGAGTCCTAGAGAAGGAGTACCTGTCACCCCACTGAAGAGATTCACAGACCCCGATTGTGCTTTTCACTTGTTCAAAACAGAGAACTTGCCCACTTGCAGCACTGTAACAATATTCTATAAAGACAAAGTCATTATAATAAAACTATAAACCAGACACACATACTTTTGCTTTTATTTTTATCTGAAATTTTAGACCATTTCTATTTCATAGAACATGTTTCTGCTCAGACTTATCCATTATCACTGCTGAGCCATTAGTTTTGCTAAGTCAGAGTGGAAACACCCCTTTATATAATTGGGTTCATTTTGTTTTTGTTGTTGTTGGAGAAATTGCCCTTCCAAAATTTGTTCTCATGTTAATCCTATTCCATAGAAAACCAGGGAATTGCACAAGAATGTTAATGCTGTATACAGAGGTATGTAATAACACCAACAGAACTTTTGCATTGTGTTACAATTGGTTATCCAAAAACCTCTGTTCCATATTAATGTAAGTTGTTAAATATCTGGGACCATGTCCTGTCCTTTCTTAGTTATTCTGAAGTGTCTTGCCTATGAAGACTGTCTGCTACTCATGGAGGTAATATAAGCAATAAACGTGTTTTCCTAATTGAATCTGCACAGCAAGGCTAAGAAATCAACACCCACCTTCTTGCTGAATAGTAGAAGATGACCTTTCAGAAGATGCTACAAAAATAGTCCAGATCACACTTAGTTCTTTTATATTGACACATCAACAGAATTAATAAAAACTTCTGTTCCAGAATAACAAGTAATCTTGCCATCCCACCAGCAATGGAGAAATGCCAGGGAGGGGAGACAGGAGTGGGTGGGTGGGTGGGGGAGCACCCTCATAGAAGCTGGGGAGAAGAGGGTGGGAAAGGGGTTTGCAGAGGGAAAATCAGGAAGGGGACAACATTTGAAATGTAAATAAATAAAATAACCAATAAAAAGAATAACAAATAAGCAATTTTAGAGACAATGTTAAAAATGAAGTTGTTTTCTGGGGATGCTACCAGAGATCCAAGACAATGTCCCACACATAGTAGACAAGCACTCCAACTGCACCCAGAGCCAAGGAGGAACTTGATAATTGCTGCAAACCTGCCTGAGAGGAGGACAAGAGTCACTCACAGTTTGTGGTGAAAACGGTCATCACCGTGGATGCAGCTATCAGGAGAAGGCACATGACACCGAGCACACTAGAGAGGCGCCTCCATAGGGAAGGTGAGCAATTCCCTGGGAAAGAAGAACCCAAGAGTGGGATCAAAGTCTTTGGGCAGTGGCATGAGGTGAGAGGATGGGCAAGGATGTCCTAGGGCTTGCTTTCATCAGCAGAGCATTCCCGCGACTGACTTCTGGTTCTCATAGCCAGCCTGGTAAATATTTTCACCCAAGGTTTAAAGCAAACAATGGCACACTGGTTTTTAAAAATGCCAAAACAACAGAGATATATTTACTTATCAAACATCACAAGTATCTGGAACTAATGTGTCTAGAATGTTCCATGGAACTAGTTTAATATCTTTAATTTAAAACAGAATTCAGTAGTCAATGGAGGAGCTATGAATACCACTGAAAGATAAGTAAAAAACATCAGTGAGTAATTCACAATTTTATATAACACAGGAACTGAAGTAAAAAGCCATTGTGGTTAAAATAATCATTTAATAGAACTGCATATTTTATTCCTATATTTGGCCGCAAACCCTACTCTCTACCACCTTCTTTAGGGTGAAGAGGGGGTGTGTGGTGGTGGAGCTAAACAAGAATACAATTTGAAACATAAATGAGAAAGGATTGTATGTTCAATAGGACACTGCACATGTCACAGGAAAAACAAGCAAACCTATTTTCTGATTAATATAATCAACCATTTAATAAATTAAAGTGAGCCCCACTTTCCCCCTCTCATATCCTGGACAGTTTATTTTAAATATCCAACCATTGAATTACCTCTGATTTCTGAGAGAAAACAATCCAGTGCAAGTGCCCACTTTAAATATTCTTGACAAAATTAGTAACAACTCCCTGTCAATAACCTCTGAATAAAATATCATTGCATGCCCCTTGGTGTATATCACATCTGATGCAATGACAGTGAATTCAACTTTATTTGACTATGTGTACTTTCTGTTAGACTTTGACTGGTGCTTATTAATATGAGTGTTGAAATACAATTATTTGCTTACTTGAACTTTCTTATACAAGTTGAGAATGTCAGCTGTTGAAAAATATGAAGTCTTATATTGGTTTGTATATTTAGAAATCAAGGTCTGAGTCCATATAAAGAGAACTGGCTTCCTTTTTTATTACTATTATTATACACATGTAATATATTAGTATATAGTTTAAAAAATAAATATATAATAATAAAACAAAAAGAAATGAGAAAAGATTGGTTTAGCTCTGAATTCTTCTCTGTACAGGTGATTGCATTCATAACTAGGAAACAGAATGAACAACTTTTTTTAATCAATCCCTCTCCCTTCCATACTTCCTGACTCTCTTCTTTAACCCAGCAAGCATTTATCAAGGTTTACAGTGTGTCATGCAAGGATGAGACTTAGTAATGGAGCTGAGAATGAGGGTTGGCCACACTGCCAACACTTTCTAGTGCATCTGCCTGGTTAGCACTGGTCAGCTGAATGGACTCTACCTTCTCTCTGCTGGCAAATAGCATGGGACTGAGTCACATCCATAAGAGACTCAGACTTGATGCTCAGCGCCACACAGCCATCCTCTTCTTCTTGGTCAGCATTTCTCATGTTTGGCTTTTCTTTCCTTTTGCTCTGCTGCTAATATTCTCTTCCAAATACTCGCCACTGAATGGTGGCAATCTCCTCTCAAGAGAAAAAAAACGAAGATCGGCGTGCTCTGAGTGAACATCCTATGGAAGCCTATGCTTCCTTGCAACTGGGATTTTGCTGTCTTTTCATTTGGGGGTGAGTTTTCAGACTACTAGCCTTACTATGGAAAACTTAATTCACGGTTTACTCTCTCCACTTTAGCAGTGTTCCTCACTGGGAATACCCCTGTCTTTTAAAAAGTAAGGTAAGACTGAAAATGAAGGTGGCATCCTGGTTCTTAGGATTTTCTTTGTTTCTTTCTTTCTTCCTTCCTTCCTTCGCTCCTTCCTTCCTTCCTTCCTTCCTTCCTTCCTTCCTTCCTTCCTTCCTTCCTTCCTTCCTTCCTTCCTTCGCTCCTTTCTTCCTTCCTTCCTTCCTTCCTTCCTTCCTTCCTTCCTTCCTTCCTTCCTTCCTTCCTTCCTTTCTTATTTAGCAATCTATGACTTGGCCTCTGCCAATTCCTAATCTCTTTTTCTCTATCTAAGCTTGGATCTTCCAGACATTTAAGGCAAGCCTGTGATAATCAGAGGAACATTTTAGAAATAAGCCATAACCTATAACTACATTAACTACATGAAACCTTCACAGCGATTTGATTTTATCTTTGCTTAAATCCAACTTGTTTTGAGTTCTAAGTCTGAAGGAAATACATTCATCTTTTGTTTGTTTCAGGATATTATGAGAGTAAAGTTTCAAAGAGTCTCTTGCACACAATACCCTGCTCAGAAACCCATCAGCCCAACCAAATTCATAATGTCCCAGAACAAAATTCTAAAACCCAGTGCCCTGGAGAGCTATATGCACTAATTTTTTCATACTTTAATTTCTATAATCCTGTAGCCAGGGAGTTCAGTTCCATCCTTTTTCACTTCTCAAAAGTTTACTTTTCCATTCAAGGCTTAAGCAACTCTCACTCTAACAGCAAGCTATGTAAACTATCTAGATGACTCTAAATTATTGTGGTATTGACCATTTGGTCTTTCTTATACTCTAGGTTAAACTGATACTTCATTTTAACTTGTATGTTTCTAACTAGATTCATACAGAAAAAGAAAGAGAGAGAGAGGGAGAGAGGGAGGGAGGGACGGAGGGGGGAGAGGGAGAGGAGATGAAAGGAAAAGGAAAAGGAAACGGAAAAGAAAAGGAAGAAACTTTTGCGCCCCCTTTTGTATGTCCCTAGTATCTAATAAACCTTAACCTTAACCTGAATTTTCAACAGTCTCCCTGTGTTTACTGAATACAATATCATACCTTCACCAGTGATGTCTTCTGCTGTTTTTTTGTGTTTACGATGTTTTTGGTATTTTTGCCTCTGCTCAATGGATTCATTTGAGTGAAGTGTATTCTTAATATTGTTCTTTGCTTTGCTCTTCTGCTAGGAATTCACATTTAGTGTAGGACAGGTTACAGGTGCTGCATTCATCCTTATAAACACAAAAACGCTGTGAGGGAAGGAGTGCAAATATCAGCATATCATAATCTGGGGAGGTATACTTTAGTAAAAATGAGTAAATTGATAATTCTAAAAGCCTTTGTGTCAAGAAATAGATATACCCATATGCTTTTATGAATGCATGTTTTCAATTAAAAGCCTAAAATATATGAAAACATATTACTAAAAACTTGGAAGTAAATTGAGTAAATTAACTTTAGTTAATTATTTTTTAAAAACATTGTAGTACTTAGGCTCCAATCCAGCACCTTGTGCGTGCTACGTAAATGCTTTAGCAGTGGGCTACATTCCCAGCCCTTGGGGATTTTATTGTTTCTTTTTTCTTGTTGTTGTTTTGGTTTGGTTTTTTTTGGTTTTGGTTTTGGGTTTTTTGAGATAAATTCTCACTACACAACTGACAGGCCTTGAATTGCTAATTCTCCTGGCCAAATTAGTTCTTAAATAAGTGTGGCTAGGCTGGTTGCATAGCTTATTATTAGTACAGAGCGTGCTTAGCATGTATGAGGTGCTGAGTTTATCTCTAGTAACACACACACAGACACATGAACAAAAAGAGGCAAGGAAGAAAGAAGGAAGGAAGGAAGGAAGGAAGGAAGGAAGGAAGGAAGGAAGGAAGGAAGGAACAGAGCGAGGGAGGAAAGAAGGAAATAAGAGAGAAAGGAAGGGAGGAGAACGAAAGCAAGGAACTCCTGTCTTTAATATGAAAAGGAAAAAAATTCAAAGATCCAAGAGGCAGAGGCAGGCAGATTCCTGAGTTTGAAGCCAGCACCTGATCTACATAGCAAGTTCTGGTCCAGCCAGGGCTACATAGTGAAACTCTCTCAAAACCAAAAGAATAACAAACAAAAAAAGCGAATCAAAAACAAAAATTTTTTAAAAAAGAAAAGAAAATCTGAAAGAATTAATTAAAACATCTTAAAAGACAAAAAATGGCTTGCAAAAATTTTTCAAATCTGTATTGTTATTCAAGGAGTGTGATTTGTCAAACTAATTAGTTACTGAGCCTGAGAAAGGTCAGTTATAACTCCACACTGAACTCACCTCCAAAGTTTCTAGGTGCAGCCTCCTCTAAGATCACTGAGGCTTACACCATGAAATTCAGCCAATAAGTCAGGTGACTTTCAGTTTATGCAGCTGGAACTCTTAGTGTTCTGTCTGTAACTGATACCTCTAGAGAGCATTATACAATCTGTAATTAGAGCATGGGGCTAAGATGTGCTGTTCACTGTTTCTTCCAGTGAGACAATTATGGGTGATCTTGGATAGTACCTTTGTACTATGTTAGAATTTAAGCAAGTCCCATTAAAAACAAACAAACAGAAAACCAAGATAGATTGAATACCAAAATATCTAAAACTCAAAAAGGGAAGAAATCTTAATTGTATGCTACTTCCTAATTTTGACTCTCCATGGCAGAGCTAGGGAACACTGACCAGAATACAGTCACTTAATTGTGACTCAGTTTCCAGAGAAGCTTTACTATGAAAAATTGTTGTATCTGAGCGTTACCATACCAAGCTGGAGGTCGTGATATCCTTATTTTGGTCTATCATTGATGTCTGTAGATTGGAAATAAGAATCAGATAAAATGAAGCTTTGCCTTCTTGTGTACTCTGGTTAGTGTTTATTTTCAATTAAAATATCTTAAGCAGGGCTGGAGAGATAGCTCAGCAGTTAAGAACACTAGCTGCTTTTCCAGGGGACTTCCCAGAATCTACATGGTGGCTCACAATCTTCTGTAACTCCCAACCCAGGCTATTACATGCTTTCTTGTAGTTGCCTGAGACACCAGGTACATACAGGGTGCACATGCAAATATGCAGACATAACACCTATACGCATAAAATAAAGCCACAATAAACAACTTAAAAACATACCTTGCAGAGGGGTTTATTTCCCAAAGAACAAATTGTATTAGTTATATGATCCAAACTCTCAACCAGAAATGGTCAGACATACCTGAAGCAAGGAGGAAATTCCAGGACCAGATGCTAAACCTTTAATATGTGCTAATCAGCAGAGTCAGGAGCAGGGTATGTAAGACAGAACTGGGAACAGGGGAGGAAGCTGCTTGGTCACACTTTACAGCCCCATAGCAAAGTCCTCACTAATGCTTTACATTTCCCTTTAGCACCTACAACACGGGTGAGAGCACGGCTTAGAACTCAAGTAAGATCATGTGTCCATCCGCTGCTTAATACTCAGGAGGCTGTGCACTCATTCCCAGCTTACTCAAGTGAGACCATGCATTCATTCCCAGGCACAGCAAGTCATGGATCTTGAAAACATTGATATGATCAAATACTCCATTCCCATAAGAAGATTTTCACTAAAATGTTGTCATATCTGACTCTCTGGAACCACAACTTAAACTCAATCAAGTCAGAATGGCAGGAGAATGATGTGTATGCGTGCTTCTCTCTCTCTCTCTCTCTCTCTCTCTCTCTCTCTCTCTCTCTCTCTCTCTCTCTCTCTCTCTCTCCTTCCCTCTGTGTGTGTGTGTGTGTGTGTGTGTGTGTGTGTGTGTGTGTGTGTGTGCATATGTGTGGGTGCTGTCACCCTTAAACTTCCTTTGAACTTAACTAAATTTTAGACACTTTTTTTCCAGACTATAACTGGCTGACCTGCATATTTTTCAAAGTATGTACCTTAAGACTGTAGTTGCGCATTTTGAGATATAAATCTTTAGCCCGTTCCCAGACTTATTTCCTAGGAATGTCTCTGTCAAAGACACAGGTAAAGACAATCCTTTAAAACACTAATACAGTCATTAAGAAAGGGGGGAAGCTCTCTGTCCATCTCAGCTTCAGAAAGCACAGGCTGGGACAACAAACATGTAAGTCATTGGCTGACCTCCTCCATAATGCCTTCTGGGATTTTCCCGTTAGCTCATGCTATCTCTCTCTTTTGTTTCTGGCTTTGGTTTTTTGTTTGTTTGTTTTTAGCTTCAGAAGAATTGAACTCCATTTCTTTCCCCTATTTCTATCATCTTGAATGAGTTGTTTGCCTATTTAATTCTTCCTAGTGGATTTCTCTCTGACTACATATATATAAATACTTTATGTAGAAGTTCTGATTCATGCTTTGCTTTTTTTTTTTTAATTGAAAGTTAAGTGACTAAAAAGAGGGAAAACAAAACTTTACTGTGACTCTCCCCAGGCCAGACTTTCAGAATCCCTAAGGGTCGTAAACATTCTAGTAAAGAGAAGTCCAGACAGACAGAGTGGAGGGGATTTTGAGGAGTTGTGGCCCCACACTGCCTCCAATGGGCAGTATGCTACGGAGGTGGGAGGATAAGAAGGACTCTGGCCATGATCCCCTGCACCACAGTCTGGTGGAAAGTCTTATATCGCCCAACTGCTCTCATCCTGGGTCTCATTTTGTATCCCTAAGAGTCCCCCTTCATTCAGTGGCCTGGGACATGGCTCGATCTTCCTGGCTGTACAGTTTGAGGAATCTGACTCACAGTTTTGGGGCCTCTACTACTTATGTGCAACTGGGATGTCTGAATTCTGGACTTAAGACTGCAATAAAGAATTTCAAGATGAGTCAGAGTGACGCAAACTTGGCCTGGTTGTTGATCAAGAGAAAGGGTATATATAATTTGAATTGCATCAGAGAGAAGTGTCCCTCAAGGTCATCAATCATGGAAAGAGATTTGGGGATTTTGGAATTCCACCATTTAGAGGTAAAAAAGAAAACATTTCAACTCTTTGAAGTATAAATGAAATCACTGAGTAATTTATGAGCACACTAGATAGGCTTATATGCAAGAAAGAAAACTTTTAAAAAGCAAAAACATGGATGAATGGATGGGTGGAGGGATGGAGGGATGGATAAATTAAATAAATGTACATAGATCATGCACACACAAACAAAATCTTGCAACATATTCTACCTGGGCATACTCAACTATCCATCTTAGCAATTATATGTGTGATATTTTTAGGCAATATAATCTCTAGAAATTTTGACTCAACTAGCAAGAAACAGGTCCAGGGAAGGGAGTGCCCTTTCTAAGACTCTCTTAAACATTTTCTCCTTCCATTTTTGCTTTTCATTCTGTGTCTGTTTTTTTGTTTAGCACTCTCCAATTTTGTATATTTTCCCAAAAATGACATGATTTTATTTTTCTTTATGGCTAAATAATACTTCTTTATGTGTGTGGGTCTGTGTATATGAGCAATACACACACACACATATACATATATACATATACATATGCATATATTCATTTATCCATCCATAGATACATAGGCTGATAACTCAGGAATTAATAGTTCCATCACAGTATGGGTGTGCAGAAACAACTACTTGAGTTTTGAAGACACCAGGCTAGATCTGCAACATTTCATCCTCTGCAAAATCTAATCTAGTCAGGCAAGATTCTTTCCAGGAACCTTCATGTGCATATTTGTCATTGGATGAATAGTTAGCTAAGTCTTTCACTCTCTAGGCTGTCTTCTCATCTGGGTCATTTTTCCCCTCAGCTGTGAAGAAGCCTTTGATTTAATTTGTCAATTCTAGCTGTGATTTCCTGCACTATTAGGGTCCTACAGAAGGCTATTGCCTGTGTGTTTTCTTGAAGTCTATTTCATTTGCATTTTCATGGGTAATTTTTTCCATGTATTATCGGCCACATATACTTTCTCTTAAAAGGTGTTTAGTTCCCTTAACACTGAAGTTGACAGCCTTACATTAAAGTCTGATACATTTGATACTTTGATATAAATGCCCTGGAGCTGTTGGGGTTTTGTTTTGTTTTGTTTTTAATGTGGTATTGCTTATTCTGTGACAGCCACAGGTACAAGGAGTTGTTAAATGGATCTAGTCTGCCACCTAATGTCTATCAAGAAAGTGACCATAGTTATTTTAAAATCTAGCCTTGTTGAGAACACCCCATGAAAGCCCTGTGCCTACAGTTCACCAGAACTTAGACATGTTAAGCATAATTGTCCTCTCAAGGGAATAGATGTAAAACCTATTCTTTCACATACAAAGCCGGGAATTGGAAGTGATTAACAGCCTGTTGATCTGTTGGACCAGGTCATATCAAGCTCCTACAATCAGAACCAGAGATAGCTAGTAATATACAGTAATCTGTATATCCAGAGGCTTCCCCAAGCTCCCACAACCAGGGTCAGAGATGGCCAATAGCCCAAAGTATCTCTACATTATAGGTATGTTTGAGACCAGGCCAGATCCTCAGTAGGCCCTTAAGCTAATACAGGTAGCTTATCTCTAGAACCCATCTTCTTGGAAGAAATGATATTAACTCTGAGTTGAGTTTCAGTGTAATCATGCTTTCTTGTGCACCAGGAATTGTATTGTACCGGGAAACTTTTCTCCAAATTATTCTGTTTAAATATGATGGCAATAAACCACTTGGCATCAGACCCATAAGTTTTTATTTGCACCTTTTCAAGGTTTACTTCCCTGCCTATCATGACCATCTGTAGGGTCCTCCTCACAGCCTTCCAAACTGTGAAGGAAATTTGGGGCCACAGAACTGCCTTGCAAATTAATTAGGTTCACTCACAAATGTCAGAATAGATGATAGATGATAGATGATAGGTGGCTTATTTCCCTACAAATGAATAATACTATTGTTGATCAATCAACTGAAAGCATAAAATTAGTAATTAAAATCAGGAAAGGAAGATATATTTGATGTGTCCAACAAGATCCAGTAGCCATTCCCCACTCCCACGTCCACCTTCTTGGTCCGGACCTGAGGTTAGGTGTGGTCTAGCCCATTACTGACCCATCTTTGTCTGAGCCTGTTCTCATCCTGTAAGGTACTCTGACAAGTCCATGTCTTAAGGAAGGAACCAAGCCTTTCTACTATGAAACAATATACAGATATTATATTTAATGTATTTAAATAAAAGGTTTTGATAGTCTGCCTCACTTCTGCCCATCAAAACCATGCACAAATGTTTCTATTCTGTTAATAATTTATAAACAGGTGCAAAGACTTGTTCATTCACCTCTCCTGTGGCATTGATGGAACATAGCAGTACCCTGACAGGGGGTCCTATTGGTAGAAAGTTGATGGGGATGCATCCTGGAAACAGAGATCTTGTGCTTTGCTTATGGAATGGGTAGGCCATAGATTTCAATAGCATGGCTTCTGCTGTCATAATGCACTGCTAACAAGAGTTCAAACAGCCATGTGGCAAATAAGATAATAAATTTGAAAGACATGAGAAAATAAAGCAATTTTTGATCTACCATTTGACAGAAAGGCGCAGAACATAAAGAAAAGGCAAAATCAGTGTCTGCACTATATAAAGACTTCAAGATTAGTTTAGGCTGTAAAAAATGATTTCATATTAGGAAATAAGACATTTACAGACTGGTATTAGCACTTTCCTAAATGGTTACTCTGATTTCTGTACTAGCAATGAGATTCACTCTGTTGTTGAGTGGTCCTGTGTGTAGCTCCTTTGCTTTGCTTGTCAAAGCCAACCCCTCTGGAATGCGAGTAACCACAATTGCATTCACATCCATTTTTAAGTTGGTTGGTCTCCTCCTGACTTTGTAAGTCAGATGTTCACCTTCTTGAGCCTATTTCCTCATTAAATCTTAGAAAGAAAAAGAAATCTGACCTGGCACCAAGACAAGAGCTTCACTTAGGGCTTTTATGCCCCTTGTTTCACAGGATCATGCAGCTATACTTACCAGGAATTCTGATTTTTCATACAAAAAGGATATGCAGGGTAAAGGGGCAAATGTCTCTCTCTCCCTGTATCTGTTTTGCACACACCCTCGAGTGGGTTTCTTATCTGCTGAGTGAATAACTTCATGAGTCAGTATGGCACTTTGCCCTGGCAGTGGAACTCAAAGGGATTGGTAAAGTCCACAGTCTGTGTGTACTTATTCACATGATGTTTGAGTAGGTAGGAAGGAATAACAACTCAGGCTGAAGGGAACTAGCAACTAATGAGAGCAAAGCAAGATCTAGAAGCTTCTTTCAGGTGATTTGAAAATCAGAAAACTCAAAACTTGTGCTTGATTCAACCCTCCTGGGTGCCCTGGGTTGAAACGTGGAATAGTCAGAGAGGGAGAGTAGACTCTGCCCATACCCAAGGACAAGGACTCTCTCTTTGTGTTTTGCCTGTGCGAAAGGCTTGATCGACCAGTGTTTGCAGTGTTTGCAAGCTTTTAAGTTTTCAGATTAAGTCTTTCTGGATAACACCCTGCACACTCTTAGAATCTTAACCAAAAGAAAGAAAAAGAAATTCTGTCCTGCCGGTCTGCCTCTGCAGCATTACCTCCTCAGTAGAGCATCCATGGATGTTTCATGAAACAGTTCTAGGCAGGATGTGTTACATGCAAGAGTGTGTGATGCCTTTGTCACAGATGTTGTTATCAGAGCCTGGGAGAAAAGCTAAGACTGTGTCTCCTACTTTCATTCTCGAATCCCATGCACTTATCTTCTGTTGGATGTACACGCAAATGTTTAACTTTCCAGATTAACAGCTGCATTTCTGATTTTATGTTTCATAGGGGAAAGGGGGTAAGTAAAACCTGAGCATAGATCCATATAAGGCATTATGAATATTTCCCCTGCAACAGAGCAATCCTCACACTGTCTGGCACTGCAGAGTTAATGAAAAACCAATGGGAAGAAGAGCTGGAACTCTCAACTGTCCATGAAGATGAAGTTTAAACTAACAATAAACATAACTAAGGGTGTCTTTCCGACCCAAAACTAAAAGGTAACATCACATTCAAGCATTTGGTATTTATATCATAGCTCGGACACCCTTCCTGAGTTCTGGGTCAAACAGAACTGTCTTTGACTACCAAGTTAAACCAGCAGTAGAGAAAAAATGGTTATTTTATCCATAGTTGGCCCATGAGTTATACCACAGTTTTCATACCAGAGGCTCATGCTCTAAGCAGACTCATGTCCATGCCCACTTCAGTAAAAGCTTCAATGGGCAAAGAATAGAAGCAACCTTTTTTGTGTGTGCCTGCCTTGCCTTATTTTTGCAAAGCATACTAGCATACTATTCATCTGCTCTACTTTAGTATCACTAAACGCTCCCATAACCTGTCTCCCCATCTCCAATTGGTTATTTAGGAAAATGTTCCAGGGTAAATAATCCTACCTTAAGGCCTTGTCACCCAAGGACTGGGGTGATTTCAAATTCTCCAATGGCAGTACTAACATTGATGGAAGTGATTCACAGAACTCTTTAATAAAAGGACATTTAAAGCTCAGTGTTGAGGGGAGTGGGGGGGTCACATCTGAGAACTCATGGGAGAGAACTTAGGACTGGAGTTTGAAGAGGGCTGGGAATAACTCTTTGGATTATGTGACTTTGACCTCAGAGTCATAATTTTGCTTCTAAGAATGCTTGTCCTGTCTGTTGACTCATTTTTATGGCTCATATTTAATTTATAGGGTATGATAAACTGCCCACTATTTCCTCTTAATTACTAAACAGCTTTTCGAGAATCACCAAAACTTTGTAGTAGGGAATGGGTGTGAAGAAACAGAAATAAATCACCATAATTCAGGAGCTTAAGACTCCAGACAATGGAAGAACATGTCTGAGAAAGTGGAGATATTTAAGGGCTCTGGAAAGACATTAAAAATGACAGAATTTTGTGTTATTTCCAGTTTATAAATAAAAAAACTGGAATTTATAAGGTTACTTACCTGACGTATTCATTTTAATGGCTTCATGCTGGACTTTGGAAATCAGTTATTATAAGTAACAAAGGAAGAATGATTCAGTGTCTACATCTGACACATATCTCCAAAGCTTCTTCAAAACCCCTTTTATTTCCACCTAAAGGAGGCATTTATGGAGTATGCTGGAGTTACAGAATACTAGCCTATCAGCTGTTCCAAACACTGAAGGTTAATTGTGCTCCCTTCATACTTGGTCTCTTGTGTAGGTCCCTGCAATAAGAAAAGAGGACTGATGCAAATATGTTCACAAAGTATAAAGTATGAAAATAATTGATGTTTTAAAAGGTTAAGCATATTATGCAAATTGCTGAATCTCTGTGTCAACTTTTTAATAAATAAAAAGAGAAGCCAAGGTAAGGTCACAACACTAGTCTTACTTAATGTCTACCCACCGTTAAATACATCATGATATTTAAGCCAAAGTAGAAAAAATTCACATGAGGCAATTAGTGTTCTGATCCCTGCAAAAACTTCTAGCAGAGTTTTGATCCAGGAGAGGCAAGACGAAAACTCAGTAGCCAAAGTTGGTTCTAATTTTAAGATTCTAACACTGGGTAGTTTATTTTAGGCATATGTAAGCACAGAAAAGTTTGGGGGTAAAAATGTCCTGTGATAACGAATTCAATCCCATGTGCACAACAAATTTTAAAACACGATCACATCAAATTTCTTGTAAGGTACTAGTTTAGGTCTTCCATGAATGTGGCTTCTATAGATTAACAAAGGAAGCAGGTTAAAGGCAAACAAAATGTGTTGTAAGTATCTAGGGGAGATTAGTGCACTAGATTGACTGAGATATACAAGCTCAAGATAAAGGTCTGGAGTATCAAGCACAGCCTGGCCATACAGATAGTGCAGAGCTCAGCAGGCTACTAACCACCTCCACCCCAACCCTTCTAGGCAGAAAACAGGTTATACATCTCTCCCTTCAAAGAGATAAGCCAGTGCATTTAACATTCCTGGGTTCCCTGGTACTTATCTCTGAAACACAGGTGCAAGAGGCATCCTAGTTCTCCTCCTTTTATATTTTTTAAAGAGAAAATCATTGCTGTAATCAAAGTCAAAGTTGAATGCATTGCCTACATGGCTAATCTGACTAACAGAGGCAAGCATTAGAGAATTACAAGAAGGATTAACAGAGGACTGAGAAAAGAGAAGTTCCTCTTAACCATGACAGCCATTCAAAGCCCACTTGAGAGGTATTTTTCTATCTCTTTATTCAGGTCATTAATTTGACCATCGATTGTATGAGAAAAATCTGACACATCTTACAACAACACATGCTAAAAAATTGTTGATGACCAAGATTATGCTTAAGCCACAGATAATCTGTAGTAGCTTTAGTTTATGAAATAGTGGTTTTTAATTCAACAAATAATCTGCAGTAGCTTTAGTTTGTGAAATAGTGGTTTTTAATTCACCCATCTATTGATTAATTTCTGTTAATATTTTTCTGTTATATTCGTACTTTTACTAACCATACAGGCCATCTTTGAGACATCTCTTTTTATTCTAGTAATCATTTCTGAGACTGGTAATTTAAAAAGCCTAAAAACAATGTTAGCACAGTAAAGCAACATTATCTATTCTACTAGAGTGTACGGCACTACTATTACAGGTGTGCCTCTTATCTCTTCTGACCTCCCCCAGCCCATGGATCTTGTGTTCGCAAGCTGAGAATTAACATATAACACAGTTGGTAGACATAACAGAGTCATTCAGGATCAGTAGTATTGTGTCCTTACTATTTTCTCAAAGTCTTGGCTTGATGAGTTAAAATCTCCATCTTCCTCTTCCTCTTGGAATGTCTCCACTTGATGTACTTGTCATCTATCTTCAGACACTCTGTTTGTCTAGCTGTCCTGGTTGGACACATGGAAGTGTGAGCCATCCTGGGACTTCACTCATTTCCTAGAAAAGCACAGTATGGCTTTACCCTGATGTTAAAGGAGCATCTAAGCCTTTCCATTGATTAGTTTCTAGATCTTTCTACTTAACAAAAACTTTAGGCTGTGTCTCCTTTAGAGGAAAATACTTTGGGGCAGCAGAAGAAACATTATGCTTTAAAGTGAAATAAATTAAAGTTAGCATAACTAAATGGAACATAGCTTATGGAGACTTGTTGCATATGCTCCCTTTTTATTTTTAAAATTTGCTATTTAAGTATTTGATTGTGTCATTCCACAAGAGTTTGAACCTGTGGCTTATAAGAGATTCCAATAACATGATTAGTATTTCATATGTTATAAAATCCCTTAAATCATTTGCTAGTACAAGTAGAACCATTATCAGTTTTTAGTTGTAACGAAAAATCTCAAAAAGGAACTGTACAAAGAGCCCCATGCCATAACTACGGCTGTGCTCTGCAGCTGGATAGTTAGGGAGAGGCTCTGTGCACGCCTGAGGTGCACAGATATCCACACACCTGACAGCAGAGACAGCCTTAGACACAAACAGCTAAAGTTCCGGATGCCAAGCTGATGAGAACCACCATTTACTAATTATGCACTAGAAGCTTGAAATATTGTGTAAATATGCCTTCTATAGAGGACAGGCTCTAGGGACCATCCTCTGACTTCCCCTTGATGGTCTGATGATTTATGTCAGATCAACAGCAAGAATAAAACTCAAAAACAAACAAAATCTACTTAATGGTTATTAATGCCTAAAGATTTAAACTTAAGACTATAAAATTTGAGCTCTTTAAAATTCAAGGCAATTTTAAGTTTGTTCTCAAGAAGACTCTCCTTTAGACAACAGGATACTCAGAAATACCTGAGAAATAAACACAGAAAATTCCGGAGAAGAAAAACACCTAGGCTGCCCCATGCAAGCATGAAAGTACATATTCAGCTGATACTGTAAACAAAACAATAAGAATTAATTAATTAGCTAATTAATTAGTTAATTCACAGTTCCATGGAGGAAGAACTCGCTGAAAGGCTTTAGTTCTTATTACATCGTGCGGGCAGTCTGATGTAACAGATTCTTAGACTGTACCAAAAAACAATTTAGTTGAAAACTTTAATATAATTTACCTCCAACTGATTAGACTTCTGGTTGAACCCCTTCCTGCCCCCACGAGACTTTGAGAAACATGTAGTTATGTTTCCACTTCTTGGCCACTGTATTATCCAGGAGAAATATTTCTTAAAGTTTCTTGATTTCATTTAACTCATACTTTCCTTCTCACACATGCTCACTCTGCTATTTTTAATTTTTGTTATGTTGAACAAAAATAAAAATATTTTAAATGAATTTTGATAATCATAAATACAAAGAAATCTGGGTGGTGTTTGATTGAGCTCGGTACCTGATAGGCCAGGAATAAAAATGTCTCCATTTTTGATGTGAAGGACAAGATAAAATGTCTTATTTGGCTAGCACTGCTAGTGCACCTTCAGATGGATGTGTAATTTGACCAAGCATCAGCAGGGAAAGCACCCCTATGTTCTCAGTAACAGATGACTCAGCACCAACCCTTCAGCTGCCTCCTACCAGCAACAGCCTGGTTCCCAGCTTCCCCTTAGTCAGGCTCTTCCTGCATGTGCTCTCTGGAGACAAGGGTGCCAGCAGTTCAGTATTAATGGCGTGTCTCAGTAGGATTGGATTTATTTATCTGTTTAATGTTTATTTTTAAGGCAAGAAAACTCAGCTGAAGGAACTCACTAAACCTCTCTACCATTCTCTCTCCGAGCCACTCATGTCTCATTCACTCTCATTTTACTTTACCTGGACTCTCCATCTTCCAGGACCTTATTTTAAATATTTTCCTTCTTTCATTACACTCTCTCCACAGCCACACTCTTCTGCAACATTCCATTTTCCTCAAATTAGGTAGGTTTTCATTCTCAGTGATCTCTATCCCTTGTGCTAAGCTACTCATGATGTCAGTTAAAATAGTCAATAAAAGCTGATTGGTTATGGTGAGTTTAGACTGTCGAGCTTCACAAAGCCAGGAGTGTTGTGGTTTATAAAAAGACCAAGAAAGGAGGAATATGTTTGGTAGAGGTGCGGTGTGGTGTGGGGAAGGGGTGCCTCTGTGGGCCCATGCTGAGGCACCCCTTCCTTCTCTGAGGGACCAACCACAGGATGATATAGTATAGAATAGAGTTTATTCAGAGTGTGTGGAGGGGAGTGAGAGAAAAGCAGAAAGAGAGAGAGAGAGAGAGAGAGAGAGAGAGAGAGAGAGAGAGAGAGAGAGAGAGAGAGAAGCCGGCCATGAGCATATAGAGAGAGGGGGGAGGAGCAAGAGGAGAGAGCAAGAGCAAGAGGGCAAAACAGAGGAAAAAAATCTTGTCACATTGTGTCCTACAGTATACCTTCATTTTTCCCCAATTCTTTGCTTGCAAGTGCTCATTGCAGTGACTCATTGGTCTGATACTAGGTCTCTGGCTTCTGCTACTCTATCAATACTGGAACCTCACTGGGGCTCTTTTCAAATTTCCTGCCGTTGCCCTGTGTCATGGCGATCGTGTAGTTTTAGATCTGTAGGATCGACCCTTTCATGTGCTCCAGCAGTTCATTGATTGGGTAGATTTTGAGGTGAGCCAATTCAAAGTCCTGGATCTTGGTCTGAGAAGTATCTGAGTTAATCAGTCCAGCACTCACACCCTCAGGGCGGCTACCAGCAACCCAGACAAACAGGACCAGCTCTACCATGCTGTGTAGGCAAGATGCAGAGCTCTCTCTCCCAGTGATGTCGCCGGTGAGGGATATGGCCAATTCTCCCATCCTCATACCCCAGGGCCCCTAGCAGCATTAACCCATAATTTTTTGTAAGTAATTGAGAGCTACTGTGGTGCAAGTGGATGGTGTCACCAGACAGAATAACTGATAAGGTTGAGTGAGCCCAAGCCCTGTAAATCTCAAAATTGAGAACAGTAGGAGTGGAGCCACTCCCTGTCTAACTCTACCTGCTCTGGAACAAGTAACCATGACATCCCACTGAGAGGACCATGGCAATGAGTCATGCAGCATAAAAACCTGGAATTCTCCATGCTAATGAGGTATCTATCTAGACAGGCCCTGGACAGTCAGCCAATGAGCTTCCCTTCCTGGGCATTTCTTCCCACAAAAGGTATTTAATCCCTGGTTCACCCTAAGTCAAGTGTATGCACTCTCATCTATCATCAAACAAAGCAGTTTGAACAAGCACAGACTGTCTCTTCTTCATCAATGATCACCTCTAGGGGGAGGCCTTCATTGTAAGGAGCCACGCCTAAATCATCCAGAAAAGGCCTTCTCTCTTCCTGCCCCACCAAACTCTCCACACTCACTCAGAACCAAACTGGGTTTCTGACTCATCCCTGGCTCTGCCCCCCCTTTCCTGCTTAGCATGCCCTGAGGGAAGGATGGACCTGGGACCCCTGTTCCCAACTCCCAGAGGTATGCTGGTGACACCTGGGTACACCACAGACTGGGAACAACAGCAATCCAGTCATCCTAGATCTTGCTGTTTCTCACCCAGGAAAACATGGACTCCCATTACTGTGAACTGTGTTCTGTCTCCCCTCTGTGGTGTGCCAGGGACCGTCCCCTGGTGAGGCAGACAGGCAACCCAGCAGGGTACCTTGTTTGGGAAGTTTTAAGCTGAGAGGATAGTGGCAAATTTGTTGTTGAATAATAATATATTCTAAATAATTATAAGGTAATTGCTTTTGTATTGTCTCTGGAACTATGTGTAAAATTTGCTCTTCTTAGGTTATTTACAATTAAAATTAAGCATTCGCTTGAGTATTGATTAGATAAGTAGGAAAGGAGAATGTCATGTATATAATTAATGACCAATACTTCAGGAAATTTAATCAGCACTGGCTTAAGTGCTTTATTTATATAGTATTGACAAATAGTGGGGCTATTTTTCATTCCATTGATGTAGCATCATTGGCTGTTGATTGTTTAAAGTGGGAATGCAATACAGAGAACGCAAAATGTTCCTCATTAGAGTGTAAAGAAATAAAGGGGGTAAAACATCTTTAAAGTATAATTTAATGTCCTTGAGGAATCCCAGTTGGACCAGGGAGCCCTGGATATGGAGGCTCCCATTGGTTTTATAGTTGCATTTATGCTCCTAAGACCATATAACAGTTGAAATCGAAATTTATTGTTGTCGTTTTATGAATCATAAAATAGGGGAGTTCCAAAGGGCTGAAGGTTCTTTATGTCTTAATTTCAATTGTTCCTGTATTAGGCTTGTTTTAATTTTTCCCCATGAAGAGTTTGTTGATCAGTTCCTACTAAGTCATTCTTGTTCTGAGAGAAAAACAAAAACCAAGAAGAATCCTAGTATTCCTGTGGGTAGAGACTGGGAGGGGCGAGTGAGAATGTGGAATGGGGTCGGGGAACCCTACCCTCTTGGGAACTCAGGAAAGGGTCCCCAGAACCTGGCCAAATCAGAGTACTAGAAGCTTCATTAAGATTGCCTCTCCTCCTGATCAATGAGAAGGCTGAGCGGCAGTGGGGTAAAAAAAACTGAAGCAGAAAAAGGGGCAGAAATTCAGCTCTCCTGTACAAAGGGCCACAACAGAAAACAGACTTTGTGCTTGATGTTGCATAATGAGTCAGAAGTTTGGTGAGGGGCAGGGGAAACTGGGAGAGCAGAGATGGCGGGGGCGGGGGGGGGGGGAACCGACACACACACCCCTACTCAATAAGAGCAGGAACTCCTAAGGGTGACAGGGGAGGGGGTGATGTGGGTGAGCATGGGCACCTTACAGAACTGGGACTGACCATTGGTAATAAAATTTCCAGGTTCTGGCTGCGGTCTGCAGAGGAACCAACTGAAGTCAGAACTTTATTCTTTGCTTCTGTTTTCTCATTCAGCTGATTGTTCCAGAGGACGGAGCTGCCAGTGAGTGAAATGAGGGGACAGCGAATTATGGGAACCCTGGACATCAGTGTTCTCACCTCTCAGTTTATAGTAATGGCTTTGTCCCCTGGCAAGATTGGGATGATAGCAGTCTGCAGGGAAGGAGTACCAAGGGCCACAGAGATCAGGATTAACCCCTGAAGAGATGTAGGTAATGATGGGAACTGACTAGAATACAAGGAAACCTTCTGATTTCATAGGCCAGATGCCTGGAATGTTTGTGAATCTCTGTGGGAAGGAGTAGGGCCCTCTACAGTCGGTTCTGAGGACTCCTCACTTTTCAGCTCCAGTCACTCCTGTCACTGGCTGGGTTTCAGGAAGAAACAATCCCTCCAGGCTCTGTGTCTTTTGGCTCTACCGAGCTGTCTGTGATCCAAGCTCCTGGCGGTTAAGTTTCAGGGATCTAAGTGGAGGAGAAAGAAGAGAGGAGTCCGGAGGCATGAAGTTACTGACCTGGAAGGCCGCAATGCTCCTCAAAAAGAAGCTCCTGGGCTTCTCTTCCTCCTCTTCATTACCACAGCGACACCGGTCTGGAGCGCCCTTGGCCTTCACTATGCCCTTTCACCCATTCAAGCTAGGAGGAGGTCGCAGACTGCTCCCCGGTACTTAAGGCATTTTAAGCTCCGAAGAATGCCTTTGCGTGGGATTCCTCACAAGCGCTCCACCATTCCTGGACCTGTTCTCCCATAACTTTCCTTCCTACCCGCCAAATCGCAATAGGCACATTCAGGGACAAGGCAGCGCAACCACCCACGTGCTTACCTTTTCTGTCCCCCTTTCCTTCTGTATTTATTGTTGTTGCTGCTGCTGCTGTTGTTGTTGTTGTTGTGTTTTAAGGCAGGATTTCACACTTTAACCCACACTACAGAATTGCAGCACTATAGTCTCTTTCCCACCCACCATGTGATTTACCCCTTCTTCCACCAGGTGGCGATCCGTGCTCATGCCTGAAGATGCTTCAGCTACACTTTGTCCTCGATGGAGGACTCTGACAATGGTACTGGGTGGGAACATATGGAAGCTTCTGCCCTTACCTCCCATGTTCTCTTACCTCCTGTGGAGACAGCATCAGATAATGGTATTCTTTTAGGAAAGAGTAGGTGCGTTAGTTCTATAAATGGCAGGCAGTAAATATATTCAACTTGAGAAGACATGCTGTCTGTCCCTGTATCAAATAGTTCTGCATTTAGTGAGACATCAGCAGAAGGCAACAAGCTGATGAATGGGACACAAGAATTGTCCTCTGGCCCATCTTGTGATCCCAGATTAGGGTATATTCCATGTACCCTAATTGGTTGGTGCCCATCCCCCCAGAGTGTCTTCCTCACGTACTATTAAAGCTTTATGTTTCCAAGTCATCAGTGGGTTCTATGTGGCCTGTGGCTTTTGTATCAGCTAGAAATAACAGGAAGAGGTCCTGAGTTCAGGGCCTCTGGATCTCTTTATTGCTGTATAATGGATTCCTTGGATTCGGTGGCTCAGAGAGGACATGCCTTGAAGCCTGAGGCACTTGCTGAGGGAGAGGAGAGGGGGCAGCTTAGTTGAGAACTGACCTCAGTCACTTTCTGTGCATGAGACAAGATTTCCACAACCATCTGGAGAACATGAGATGCTCTGTCAGACAAAAGTCCTTGTGTCTCCATCCTGGGCAGCTCTCAACACATATGTGACTTTTTATGTCCTTGCAACAATGTCTCATTTCTGGCTATCTTCTTTGGCTGTGGCCTGTCCACTTAACAACCTAGTGAGAAAGTAGCCGTCTCCTTGAGGCCTGATGGGTCTTCTGATAGCCCAGGATCAGAGGCTGCTGTCTCCCAGGGCTTAATAGCATGCCAGGAGCCTCTTTGAGAGTGCATTTTCTCTGCTGCATAGAGATCCACCTGTCTCTGCCTCCTCCCTGCTAGAATTATAGGCATGTGACACCCAGCCAAGATGAGAGCCCATATCCTAAACCTCAAGCAAGATGCAGAGACTGAGAACTGGCGATAGGGTGTCAAAGCTGCCGGGAATCTGCCTGGCCTGGAATGGGTGAAGCGGGACATAGGGTTGACACAGAGGTAGCTTTAAAGGCTGATGGTCTCTGACCTTATAGATCTCTAACTTCTCTGAATGCTGAACTGCTGGCTTCTAAAATAATATCTAAAATTTTCTTACTTATCTGTGGTTTAAAATTACTGGCTTTCACGATTTGCACCTGTTGTTTAAAGTGGGGAAGTAAGTAAAGGATTAATTGCTAGGGTTTTTCTCTCTCTTGCCCAGAAGCAGGAATCCCACAAAGATCTGGATAAAGCAGGTTCACTGAAAGATGGCCGTGGCCTGTTGAAACAGCAAGTGCTTCCCATGAAGCATGAGAATCATACAATCAGAGGTAAGTTTCAAGAACAAGATATGCAATGGGTCAGGAGCATTCACTGTCTTCAGGAAGGAAAAAAAATCCCACCTAAAAGGTTAAGCAGCAAGGTCAAAATGTGGGAGACAGGGCAAGGTCAAGAGATGGGAAGGGAGGGTGTGTAGGCAGACAGGATCATTAAAGCCAGAGACTGATCTCTTTCCAATGGGGACAGAGCCCCTCACTCTGCCAGACACTGTAGAAGACATGGACATATTCGTAGATCCTGGGCCTTTGTTGTCAGTGAACAGAAAATGTTCCATGTTGGTGCAGGCACTAGAACATAGACAGAGGATCTTCCTGGTTCTAACTGGATGAAAGAGAAGTGAGAGAGAAAAAACATTGATGTAACTGACTTTTTATATCAGACCTGAGTGCAGAAACACAGGACCTGGCTTGAGGAGTTCATGTCACTCTGGGAGAAAGAGCTGGAATGGGAAGAGGGGAGGAAGTGGTGGATCTCTGCAGAGGAGGGACTGGATGCATAATTAATTAACTAATCCACTCACCATGAGTTCTTGGGTTAATGGACGTTCTTCCCATGATTCATTTCCTTCTTATGCACTCTTACCTGGTGAGTTGTATTTACCTCCTTCCTGCACTCTGGTTCTCACTGGCTGCCACAGTGTGAGCAGCCTCCTTTCAGGGCCTTGTCTGCATTCTAGAACCACTGCTTTGTTTAGTTTTCTTTTCCACCTCACCTGATCTCTTTTGGGAATCCTTTGACATTCCTTTCTATATCATATCCTGAGACCCTTCCTTGCCACCATCCTCAGAGGTCAGCTCCTCTTCTGCCACCACAAAAGATGAGGTACTACCATTAACCTGGATTTCCCTACCATAGCTGCAGGAGCCTTTGGGGACAGGGGATATCCTTTCATCCTTCCTACTCAGAACCCTTCCAAAGTGTTGTCATATAGCAAAGAGGGCAGAACTGTCAGTGTTGCTGAATTATCTGAGGACCAAGAAGTTAAGGTTTACAGTCTGGTCAAAGAATCAGTTTATGTTTCCATTTTTGCCTCACCAACCACTACTCCAGATGTTGACCAGCCTTCACCTATGGGCATCAAGCCAAACCTCTCTGTCCTGCTGGTCATCCACACCTGCTCCCTCCTGCTTGTTATCTGAGAAGCACCCTTTGCGATGACAGGTACTGAGGGCAGTCTTTGGAGGGGAGAAAAGATAGACACATGAGGTGCGAAGAAGAAAGTGAATTTTTGGAATCCTACTCTTGTCCCTCAAAGGAAGTGGGAGATGCTGAGTTCATGTCACTAGCTAGCAATACTGTATGCTGCATGCTCAGCCTTTACAGGAGAGAAATCTTATCACAGACTAGTGGGAAATGAGAAGAGAACACAGCAGGTGCCAGATCAGAGCAGGTTTCATTGATGATGAAATGATGCATGATGTGTGGACACCAGGAACACAAATGAAGAACTTGAGAATTCCACTTTATTTGTAGAGGGGAAAGGATTCCATCCCATAGACAAGGATAAGGAAGATGAAAATGAAGAGATAGCCAAGTGGCAAGACTACTTCTACTCTTGCATCTGACGGAGGCTCCATCCCCAGCACCCACATAACAGGTCTTAACCATCTACAACTGCAGTTTCTGGGTATCTATCTTCTTCTCCAGAGGCACCAGGCATTCACAGAGTTCACTTATAGACATGCAGGTAACACTATGTACATAAAATAAAAATGGATTAAGAAGCAGCAGCAGCAGCAGCCACCACTACCTGGAGCAGTGTTCCCATTGGAGGCAGGTGGGTCTGCGCTGCTATTGGAGGCTACTGCTCCTATCTGAGCTACCCAGAACAAACAAAGAGAGGCAGAGGCAGTCATAGTCACAGCTGTGTATTCCACTCTCAGATGTTGAGAGGCTAAGAAAGAAGGGAGGATGTCTACCACCCTACTCAAAGCCTGGAAAATCAGGATCTGGGTTCCTGTCTAGATAGGATTCCAATCAGGCCCTTCAGCCCCTCCCATCAGGCCCTGCATCAGGGAGCAGAGCTTACCATTACTACTTTACTCTGAATGTCTGTGGTCTGCAGCAGGGTGTGTGGTTGACTAAGAGCTATGGGAAAGGAGGGAGGAAAACAGCAGATGCTCCAGGGATGTAGGGGGCAGGAGTGATGGGCAGAGAAAACTGAAGGAGCCTTAGTGAAGGTAGGTGTAAGATGGAGACGACCAGTCCAGGTCACTCAGGAGAATAGACCCAGCTTTTCTTAGACTCTTCAAGAGATGTGTTTCCTTGCTGTAGGTAGATGTTCCAGAGAAAGTCATGAGAATCCATCTGCAGCCCCTCTCCCTTCTTCGCTTCTCTCCCTTCAGTCACCTTTCCATCACTTGACTTCTATCTCCAGGAGTTTTAATTCTGGACCAGATGGAGGAAGGGATCTGAGGACATTTCATGCTCTTTTTGTTCTGTGTCCATCACTTTGAGCTCTTTTTAAACAACATGCATTATCTCTATTGTCGCTACCTGGTGGGATTTTAATTTTAATGGAAAACATGACTATGTACTCACACCAAGTAGTGAATAGAAACAGCATAACCACATCTCTTCCTTTGTTATTTTGTATATAACTTGTCAATATCTAGGTCAGTCTGAGATAGACCACACAGAACTTTCCCTAAGGGTATTTGGCTAGGAGTTCTTAACTGCTCTTAAAGTGTTAATTTGGCTCCCTTTCCATGATGCTTCCTAGGTAGTCAGCTGTGTCAAGATGAAGATAAGTATCTCCTTTCTAGCTACCAGCTGTCAGAGAATCATAGAACTGGATAATGAACACAAACTTCATACTTTCTATGAGAAGCAAATGGGCACAGAAGTAGCTGTTGATGCCCTGGGTGAAGAGTGAAAGGGTTATGTGGTCGGCATCAGTAGTGGGAATGACAAGATTTTCTCATGAGGCAAGTGCCTTGACCTACTGCAGAGTGCATCTCCTGCTGATAAGGAACACTCTCATTGTAGCACAAGGAGAACCAGATACTGGAAGCCCAAGTCTGTTCACATATATATTGTAGATCCCATTTGGAGTGTTCTCAACTTGATTATTATTAATAAAAAGGAAAGAATGATATTCCTGACTGACGAATACACTGTGCCTTACTAGTTCAAACCCAAAATAGCTAACAGAATCTGAAAGTTTTTAAGTCTCTATAAAGAAAATGATGTCTGATTTATTTGTTGGGGTTCCCCTAGTGGAATAAAATGGATGGAATGAATATCTGTGTGTCTATATATACTTATAGAAATAGATGCATAGAATGAATATATAGGTAAGTGTACATACATAGAAAAATATACATATACATAAATCCCATGTGTGTGAGAATTATTAGAATGGCTTGCAAGCTGTGGTCCAACTAGACCAACAATGGCTCTCTACTAAGGGAAAGTCTAATGATCCAGTAGTTCACTCCATAAGGCTGGATGTTTTAGCTGGTCTTCAGTACACATCAGAATCCCAAAAAGTACACTCTAATGCCAATGAAGGATTGAACTTACAAGTGAGAGCAAGCAGTTGGCAAAGAGTGCATATGCCTACTTCTTCTGTATTCTTTATACAAGCTGCCACCAGATTAGAGGTGGATCTTTTCACCTCCACCTCAAAAGATTTGTATTAAAAGTGTATTACTACCTCAAAGATCAGGATTAAAACTGGGTGTTTAGTAGCAGGGTTATTTAATAAACTAATAACTTACTCTGCTTTAGGTGTTACGGTTCATAGAGAGTTAACCGAGTGTCTCCAGAAAACAACTTAAAGAGCAGAGCCAAATCCTCAGTACTGATAGGCATGTGACCAACTGACATGATTTTTATAAGTAACTCTGGGCACATTGTTCAGGAAGTTTTAACCTGAGAGGATAATGGTAAATTGTTATTGAGTAATAATATAACCTAAGTAGTTATAAGGTGATTGCTTTTATATTTTATCTGAAGCTATGTTTAAATTTTGCTCTTCTTGGCTAGAGAGATGGCTCAGCGGTTAAGAGCACTGACTGCTCTTCCAGAGGTCCTGAGTTCAACTCCCAGCAACCACATGGTGGCTCACAACCATCTGTAATGGGATCTGATGCCCTCTTCTGGTGTGTCTGAAGACAGACAGCTACAGTGAACTCATATACAGAAATTTTTAAAAAAAGGATTACACGACAAACATGGTATGTACTCATTGATAAGCGGATACTAGCCCAAAAGTTTGGAACACCCACAGCAACTGTTAGACTGAGCATGGGGTCCCAGATGGAGGAGTTAGAGAAGGGACTGAAGGAACTGAGGGAGTTTGCAGCCCCATGGGGAGGGAGCAATGTGTCAACTGGCCAGGCCCCCTGGTGCTCCCAGAGACTGGACCACTAACCAAAGAATGCATATGGAGGGACCCATGGTGCTGGCCACATAAGTGTTGACCATCAGTGGGAGGAGAGGCCCTTGGGTCTGAGAGTGTTAGATGCCCCAGTATAGGGGAATGCCAAGGAGGGAAGATGGAAGTGAGTGGGTGGGTTGGGGAATACCCTCACAGAGGCGGGGGGGGGGGGGGGGATGGGATAGGGGGATTCCAAAGGGGAGACCTGGAAAGGGGAAGACATTTGAAATGTAAATAAAGTATTTTTTAAAATGAAGAAAAAAATTGTTGCTCTTCTTAGGTTATTTACCATGAAAGTTAAGCACTCAATTAAATATTGATTAGATAAGCAAGAGAGGAGACTGTCATCCATATAATGAATGACCAATACCTCAGGAAATTTAATCAGCACCAGCCTAAGTGTCTTACCTCCATAATATCGACATATAGTGGTGCTATTTTTCATCCCCTGTGGTAAAACTTCCCACTGATATCAGGCAATCTGGCTGTTGATTGTTTAAAGTAGAAACAAAGAATGCAGAACCTTTCTTATCAGGATGAAAAGGAATAGAGAAAAAAATAGTCTTTTAATTCATGTATAATATATAATATCCTTGACTAATTAGAGGAGGAGCAAGAAGCCCTGGATAGAGAGACCCCATTGTTTTCATAATTGCATTTATGTTCCTAAGATCATGTAACAGTCAAATTTTACATTTGTCTTTTTATGATTACAAACATAGGGGAGTTTCATGGACTAATTCAGGGTTCTATATGTCCTAATTGCAGTTGTTCCTGTACTAGAAGTTGGGCTTGTTTTAAATTTCCCCGTCGAGGGGCCATTGATTTGTCTAAACCTAGTCATGCCTCCTGGGGCAAAAATCAAAAATCTAAGCTCTGGGCAGTGGAGCCCTAACACTCAGGCAGAGGCAAAACCCCATGTGATATTCCTTGGAACTCAGGTGTTGAGTCAAACACCACTCCATGATTGGACCCAGATAGTAGAAAGGATTGCCTGGCAGTGCACAGCAAAAGGACTCTGAGTTCGCATCACACCACATGTGAGGGTGAGCTCTAAATGCACCTGGCTCAGTGAGCACTGGTAGGCCAGAAAGGTCCCAGATTCCACTTGTTCCACCCTGCAAAAACCTGCCAAGTTATGTACCACAGAGAGTTTTCTCTCTCTCTTTTTTAAAATGATCCTCTTGTTAGGGTTGAGGCAATACATTATTGTACTCCAGAATTATTAATAATGAATGAGCCCGCACGTTTCTGTGCTCAGGCTGGCAACAGGTGGGTCATAGCAGATCTCCCGCTGGGCTCTCACTCTCTCAGCTCAACTCTCCAGAGCTGAGTCCCTTGGCAGAACTCTGCCGCCAGGCTTACACAATAACTGCCTGCCCCATGGTCAACCATCCCAACATCCAAATACCTGGTAGAATTAAAACTCTTAAGCATATAGATAATCAATCACATTTATGTATCAATAAAAGCACAATTTACAAGATGCAAATACAGCTGGGCAGTGGTGGCGCACGCCTTTAATCCCAGCACTTGGGTGGCAGAGACAGGCAGATTTCTGAGTTTGAGGCCAGCCTACAGAGTGAGTTCTAGGACAGCCAGGGCTATACAGAGAAACCCTGTTTCGAAAAACCAAAAAAAAAAAAAAAAAAAAAAAAAAAAAAAAAAAAAAAAAGATGCCAATACAAAAATTTCAGAGCCAATTGCTGATAAAAGCTGCCCACCTAGATAAGACAACTTATTCCAAACCTCTAACCTTTATGATAAGATAACCATCGGTGGCACTACACCCGTTCACATCCTCTGCCATCTTCCTTCTCCTCTCCCTCTCTCCCAAGATGCTCTCCTGTGCAACTCTTAGCTCCGCCTCCCTGTTCCCTGTCCAATCACAGGGCTCCTGTTGCCCTAATGTAATTGGACAGGGAAAATCCTGCAACACAATTGGCAAAATAAATTGCAGGGATTTTATGTTCCCTTTCGTGGACTCTTTTACATTAGTTCCTATGCTCATCCAGTTATCCACATCTATGGTCTCTTGTTCAAGAAATCGAGGATTAAACTCTACAGTAACTTATACAAAATTGCTCAGATTATTTTGCTCCTCCAGATCTTATCATCTTGAGAATTATATAAAATGCTTTGTGTTAGAGGACAGAGAACCCATGTTTATTTTATTCTCTCACAGCTTCAGTCCTCTGAGTGAGAGGACCGATCTCCTACCTACTCTTTCTATTTAAAGAAAAATATTTGTCTAAATTTTTTAAATTTATTTTTATTTCACATTCATTCGTCTTTTGCCTGTGTGTGTATCTGTGTGAAGGTGTCAGATCCTCGGGAACTGGAGTTCAGACAGCTGTGGGCTGCCATATGAGTCATGGGAATTGAACCCCAGGGTCTTCTGGAAGAACAGCCAGTGCTCTAACCACTGAGACATCTCTCCAGCCCCCTCCTCTGAGGGTCAGACTCCTTATGGTGGGCACCAGTTGTATGTGGGGGGTCCCTTTAAACACCACAGCCAACAGAGTGTTTCTTCAGGTGAGGCAAGAAGGAAATTCAGTTCAACAAGACTCTGTAGCCAGTGTTGGTTCAAACTTTGAGAGTCTGACACTGGGTGGTTTATTTTAGGTATATTTAAACAGAGAACAAGTTGGAAAAGGTTTTCCTGGTGATAATTAACTCAATCCTGTGTGCACAACAAAGCTTAAGGCATGCCTGCATAAAAAAACGCTTGTAAAGTACAAGTGATATTTGCCATAAACGTAGGTTCTATAGATAAACTAAAGAAAGAGACTCAAGGTAAACAAAGTATATGATGCGAGTCTGGGAAGGGATAGCGCTATATATTGACTGAGATAATCAGGCTCAAGATAAGGGTCTGGGGGAGCCAGTGTTCCCTGGCCATACAGACAGTGCAGAGGACAGCAGGCTATTGCTCACCTGACTCCCAGCCTTCTGAATGAGAAAAGGGTTTTACATCTCTCTCCTGAAAAGACAATCTTTTTGTTTAACAGATGTTCCTATTGTTTGTCTGTGACCACAAGCACCTACAAGCCTCCTACACGTTAGCATTGTAATTTGTAAAAGTAACTGGGACTCTTAGTGGCCTTATAATAACTGACCATGTGAATTTAAAAACTTCAATTTACTGCCATGTAATTATTAAATTTAATTCATTTATTCATAATTGTACCACAATGGTAAAAAAATAAAGAGTTATAGAGGCTTCCATTGGGATTTCAAAGGGAAGCCTGGGAGGTCAATGTGTAACCTCAGCCAGCAGGGTTGTAGGGGTAAATTATCCAAGCCTTTGGAGGCCACATTACCTCAGCATGAATCCCATGTGGTAGGCATGGAGATATAGGGTTTACTATTTACCCTATTGGATTAAAATCTTGCTTTAGGTTAGCTTCTCATTACTTTCCCATTTTTTTCCCTTTGAGAATAAACACTGTCAATTCAATTTTATCCTATAAGGATATAAATTTCTTCTTTTTTATGAAGACCCACAGCAGAGTTCTTGAGACTCAAGGGAGTTGAACAAGGACTTTTGATCTGTAGAGGAACTGTTGAGATTTTGGGGAACTCAGAGATGGACCACATGCCATATATATTATGATCCAGACATGAGCCTTTAGGGAGCAGGAGCAGAGTGTTAGAGCTTAATCTTAACTATTCATGAGATAAACATGCCTTGAACCCAGCCTGAGGCACTATTGGGAAGTGTTCCAATGTTCAGAAGTGAGGCATTAAGTCATTAACCTCTTGAAGGGGTTATTGGGCCCTAGACTGCTTCCTCTCTCTCAGCTTCATAGTTGCAGTTGATGCAGCTCCAATGTTTTGTTACGATGGTGAAAAATACACTGATTTGAACTGAAAAATCTTTTTGACGAAGTTAGTATTCCTTGGTAGAACAACCAGTGCTTCATATTTAATGGAGAGTACAGAGCAACTTGAAAAACCAAAGTGGATGTGCTCAGAAAGCAAGTGAGTTCATATGCTCATTTACTCTGATAGCCATTGGCTCCTACACATTTGCAGGTTTCAGTACCACAGAGGCAAAGAACACATGATCCCAGGCCTTGCAGAAACTAAGATATAATTTGAGTTATAAAAAATAAAATAAAATAAAAAATGTGAAAAAATATAAGAATACTTTGAGAGAAGTACGACACAGGCTGCAGTGGCTGAACTAAAACTTAATTTGTACAATTTCCAAGAGAATATTAGAGAAGATAAGGAAATATATAGATATATCTCTATATCTAATATATATACATATACATTTGTCTCTTTTTCCAAAGTAATAAAATTCGGAGTCTTATCATTGACTGCCCAGAATAAAAACCATTTCCCAACTCCTGCAGCTGCACTGTTTACAAGTTCTATCCAGAAGACACAATGGAACTCCTTAGAAGCTTCAGAGACCATTAAGAGAAAGCTGAGCTGTCCTTGATCACTTCCTCTCTATGATCATATGACCAGAGAAGCTGTCTTGGCTGAGGGACCATGTCCAGTTGATGAAGAATGGAGGCAGCAGCAGCCTGGGTTTGAGGAGGCAGTCCCCAATCCAAACCAGGGCCGTTTTTTTTGTTTTTGTTTTTGTTTTTGTTTTTTTTTGTTGTTGTTGTTATTTTATTTATTTATATTTCAAATTCCCCGCTTCCCAGTTTCCCCTCAGCGGGCTCCTCATGTCCCCTCCCCCTGCCTCTATAAGGGTGCTCTCCACCTACCCACTCCTGTCTCACCGCCCTAGCATCCCCGTATGCTGGGTCATCAAGCCTCCACAGGACCAAGGGCCTTCCCTCCCATTGATGCCAAATAAGGCCATCCTCTGCTACATATGCAGCCAGAGGGTCCCTCCATGTGTACTCTTTGGTTGGTGGTTTAGTCCCTGGCATCTCTGGGGGGCTGGTTAGTTGATATTGTTGTTCTTCCTGTGTGATTGCAATCCCCTTCAGCTCCTTCAGTCCTTTCCCTAACTCCTCCATTGGGGTCCCCGGGCTCAGTCCGATGGTTGGCTGTGAGTATTCTCATCTGTATTGGTCAGGCACTGGCAGAGCCTCTCAGGGGACAGCTATACCCGGCTCCTGTCCTGTCAGCAAGCACTTCTTGGCATCAGCAATAGTGTCGGGGTTTGGTGTCTGCAGTTAGGAAGGATCCCTAGGTGGGTAGGTCTCTGGATGACCTTTCCTTCAATCTCTGCTCTACTCTTTGTCCCTGCATTTCCTTTAGACAAGAACAATTATGGGTTAAAATTTTTGAAATGGGTGAGTGAGCCCAAACCCTCAACCAGGGACCATGCCTATCCACTGGATATGATCTCTACAGGTTCTCTCTCTCCTTTGTTGGCTAATGTCATGCCCGTTTGGTCCTGGGAAACTCTTGCTTCTCTGGCCTCTGGGACTTTCTAATGGCTACCTCTAGTTCCCTATCCCCCACTGCTATACACCTCTGTTCAGTTTCCTGACCCTCTGTATTTCTCCTCTGCCTCCTCTTTCCCTCCCCATCCTTTCTCTCTCTCAGGTCCCTCCCTCCCTCTACTTCCTGTGATTATTTTGTTCCCCCTTCTATGCAGGACTGAAGCATCCACACTTTGGTCTTCCTTCTTCTTGAGTTTCATATGGTTTGTGACAAACCCAGGCTTTTATATTAAGGTAGAATAAAATACTAAAACTACTATATCATTTGAGGTTGTCTAAAATCCTAATGCAGAGGTGCTCCTGTAGAACTCATTAGGCAGGTGGGACAAAGACAGGAAGTCCATACATGGAACAGTAGAAGAGACTCTGTTGATATATAATAACCTGAGGTATCTGTGACAGCAAACACAATCATCCCAGGGGAAAAGGACCCTCACAAAAGGAAATTGAAACATTTAGTGGTGTCAGTAGTTTCCTCCTTTAAAACTCACACAGATTAATCGAAACATCCAAATATGCCTTGACCATCATGAGGATCCATCAGGCACCATGCAGGGAGACTTGGGTTTAAACTCAACCTTGTGGATTCAACACAAGTACTTTGAAAATATTGGCCATTTCCCTCTTACTGTACTCAGTACATCATTTACCCCCTGGCTTATTGTCAAAGATGAGTTTATTGCTAGCTAGCACAGTTTCTATATATGCTCCTCTATAAAAGCCAAGCCTCTGCAAGGCACAGGAAAGGGAGCTGGAAATCTAGTTGACCAAGGGTTTGTTCTCTCTTCTAAACTCCCCAACCCCACCAACCTTCTAGAGCCCATTTTTTGATTACTCATGGATAATTAAAAATGTAGGACCTCAAAAGATTTGCTAGTTAAAGATTTCAAGAAGGCAAAAAAGAGTTTGGAAAGATGGCTTGGGGGTTAAGAGCATGCACTGCTCTCATGGAGTTCAGTTCTCAACACCCAAGTCAGGCAACTCACAAGCACCTTCAACTGCAGATCCAGGAGGTCTGATGTCATCTGGCCTGCATGGATGCCCAACACATGTGTGCATAAGTAATAAAATAAATCCATTTTTAAAAGGCAAAAAGACATGTCATCTGTCATTTTGTAATTGGCTTTTCCAGAGAGTTAACCTGAACACACATGGGAGAAAGAACTACCAAGCAAGCAGTTCTGGGGCCTGAACTTTCCACTTGCAAAGGCAGTAGATTACTGGCTGTCCTGAACACTGATGGATGGAAATTGATGGTACTTGTTCATGAGCATACAGTGTATTTGTCTGAACATTTTTATATTATCGGAATATTATGTTGATTTAAAATAAGTCTAAAAGATAGGGACTGAGGAACAGCTGGGGACAGGAGTCTTCCAGCTTCTATCTGTGGCTGGGGACCTCTGCCTGGGCCACCAGAGCTCCATAGCTAAATAGTGCCAGGAGAAAGCTAGCTCCCAGGAGTATGACAAGCCTGTCTGCTCAGAGGGACCCACCTGGAATCCCCAGGACACAGGGACTGAGGAGTGGCCTTCTGGTTTCTTTCGGTAGCCGGGGAGCTGATCCTGTGACACAGGACTCCATGCTCAAATAGTGCCAGGAGAGAGCTGGTATCCCAAGAGTGATGACACACCTTTGAGCACAGGCAAGACCGCCACTTCTGTTCAAATTCACTGGATCAAGAGGCACCCTTGCAAAGCCATCAGGACACAGGAACCAAGGGACAGCCAAGGACAAGATGCTTCTGGTTTCAGTCTGCACCCCAGAGCTGACCCTGTGCCACAGCTCTCCAAACCCAAATTCCTCTCAGAGAGAGCTGGTCTTCAAGGAGTATTGACACAGAGGCTTGCAGGGGGAGCAAGCCACAGTCAGAGAGAGTAAGACCAGCTAACACCAGAGATAACCAGATGGCAAAAGGCAAGGGCAAGAACATAAGGAACAGAAACCAAGGTTACTTGGCATCATCAGAACTCAGTTCTCCCACCACAGCAAGCCCTGGATACCCCAGCACACCAGAAAAGCAAGACTCAGATTTAAAATCACATCTCATGATAATGATAGAAGATTTTAAGAAGGAAATAAATAACTCCTTAAAGAAATACAAGAAAACACAGGTAAACAACTAGAAGCCCTTAAAGAGGAAACACAAAAATCCCTTAAAGAATTAGAGGAAAACACAATCAAACAGGCGAAGGAAATGAACAAAACCATCCAGAACTAAAAATGGAAATAGAAACAATAAAGAAATCACAAGGAGAGACAACCCTGGAGATAGAAAACCTAGGAAAGAAATCAGGAGTCATAGATGCAAGCATCACCAACAAAATACAAGAGATAGAAGAGAGAATCTCAGGTGCGGAAGATACCATAGAAAACATTGGCACAACAGTCAAAGAAAACACAAAATGAAAAAAACTCCTAACCCAAAACATCCAGGAAAGCCAGGACACAATGAGAAGACCAAATGTAAGGATAATAGGTATAGAAGAGAGTGAAGATTCCCAACTTAAAGGACCAGTAAATATCTTCAACAAAATTAAAGAAGAAAACTTCCCTAACATAAAGAAAGATGAACATAAACATTCCAGAAGCCTACCAAACTCCAAATAGATTGGACCAGAAGAAAATTCCTCCCATCACGTTATAGTCAAAACACCATATAAACAAAACAAGGAAAGTATATTAAAAGCAGTAAGGTGAAAAGGTCAAGTAACATATAAAGGAAGACCTATCAGAAATCCACCAGACTTCTCACCAGAGACTATGAAAGTTAGAAGATCCTGGGCAGATCTCATACAGACCCTAAGAGAACACAAATGCCAGTCCAGGCTGCTATATCCAGCAAAACTCTCAATTACCTTAGATGGTGAAACCAAAATATTCTATGACAAAACCACATTTACACAATATATATCCAAAAACTCAACCCTACAAAGGTTAATAGATGGAAAACACCAACTCAAGGAGGGAAACTATACCCTAGAAAAAGCAAGAAAGTAATCTTTCAGCAAACTTAAAAGAAGACAGCCACACAAACATAAAAATAACATCGAAAATAACAGGAACCAACAGTCACTACTCCTTAATATCGCTTAACATCAATGAACTCAATTTCCCAATAAAAAGACATAGACTGACAGACTGGATCCATAAACAGGACCCAGCATCTTGCTGCATTCGGGAAATGTACCTCCATGATAAAGACAAAAACTACCTCAGATTAAAGGGCTGGAAAACAATTTTCCAGGCAAATGTTCCCAAGAAAGAGGCTGGAGTAGCCATTCTAATATCGGATAAAATTGACTTTCAACCAAAAGTCATCAAAAAAGACAAGGAAGGACACTTCATACTCAGGAAAGGAAAAATCTACCAAGAAGAACTCTGAATTTTGAACATCTATGCTCCAAATGAAAGGGCACCCACATTCATAAAAGAATCTTTACTAAAGCTCAAAGCATACATTGCACCTCAGACAATAATAGTGGGAGACTTCAACACCCTAATCTCATCAATGGACAAATCTTAGAAACACAAACTAAACAGAGACAGAGTGAAACTAACAGATGTTATGAGCCAAATGGATTTAACAGATATCTATACAACATTTCATCCTAAATCAAAAGAATATAACTTCTTCTCAGGACCTCATGGTACCTTCTCCAAAATTGATCATATAATATGTCACAAAACAAACCTCCACAGATATAAGAAGATTGAAATAATCCCAAGCCTATCAGATCACTACGGATTAAGGCCGATCTTCAATGGCAACAACAACAACAGAAAGCCCACATACACACGGAAGCTGAACAACGCTACGCTCTACTCAATGATAACTTGGTCAAGGAAGAAATAAAGAAAGAAATTAAAGACTTCCTAGAATTTAATGAAAATGAAAGTACAACATACCCAAACCTATGAGACACAATGAAAGCAGTGTTAAGAGGAAACCTCATAGCTCTGAGTGCCTCCAAAAAGAAACTGGAGAGAGCATACACTAGCAGCTTAACAGTACACCTGAAAGCTCTAGAATAAAAGGAAGCTAATACACCCAAGAAGAGTAGAAGGTAGGAAATAATCAAATTAAGGACTGAAATCAACCAAATAGAAACAAAAAGAACTATACAAAGAATCAACAAAACCAGGAGCTGGTTCTTTGAGAAAATCAACAAGATAGATAAACCCTTAGCCAGACTAACCAGAGGACACAGAGACAGTATCCAAATTAACAAAATTAGAAATGAAAAGAGAGCTATAACAACAGATTCTGAGGAAATTCAAAAAACATCAGATCCTACTACAAAAGCCTATACTCAATAAAATTGGACAATTTTCTAGACAGATACCAAATACTAAAGTTAAGTCAGGATCAGATAAACCATCTAAACAGTCCCATAATACCTAAAGAAATAAAAGCAGTCATTAAAAGCCTCCCTACCAAAAAAAGCCCAGGAACAGATGGGTTCAGTGCAGAACTCTATCAGACCTTCAAAGAAGACCTAATACAAATACACTTCAATCTATTCCACAAAATAGAAATAGAAGGAACACTACCCAATTCATTCTGAGGCTAAAGATACACTGACATCAAAACCTCACAAAGACACAACAAAGAAAGAAAACTTCAGACCAATTGCCTTTATGAATATCGATGCAAAAATACTCAATAAAATTCTAACAAGCAGAATCCAAGAACACATCAAAACGACCATTCATCATGATCAAGTAGGCTTCATTCCACGGATGCAGGGATGGTTCAATACCTGGAAATCCATCAATGTAATCCACTATTTAAACAAACTCAAAGGAAAAAAAACCACATGGTCATTTCATTAGGTGCTGAAAAAGAATTTGACAAAATTTAACATCCCTTCATGATAAACGTCTTGTAAATATCAGGAAATCAAGGCCCATACCAAAACATAGTAAAAGCAATATACAGCAAACCAGTGGCCAACATCAAACTAAAAGGAGAGAAACTTGAGGCAATCCCACTAAAATCACAAACTAGACAAGACTGCCCTCTCTCTTCCTATCTATTCAATATAGTAATTGAAGTTCTAGCTAGAGCAATTAGACAACAAAAAGAGGTCAAAGGAATACAAATTGGAAAGGAAGAAATCAAAATATCACAATTTGCAGATAATATGATGATATACTTAAGTGACCCGAAAAACCCCACTAGAGAACTGCTACAGCTGATTAAACAACTTCAGCAAAGTGGCCTGATATAAAATCAGCTTAAACAAATCAATAGCTTTCCAATACTCGAAGTATAAACAGGCTGAAAAAGAAATTAGGGAAATGACAACCTTCACAATAGTCACAAACAATATAAAGTATCTTGGTGTGACTCTAACCAAACAAGTGAAGATCTGTATGACAAGAACTTCAAGTCTCTGAAGAAAGAAATTGAAGAAGACCTCAGAAGATGGAAAGATCTCCCACGCTCATGGATTGGCAGGATTAATATAGTAAAAATGGCCATCCTGCCAAAAGCAATCTACAGATTCAATGAAATCCCCATCAAAATTCCAACTCAATTCTTCATAGCCTTAGAAAGAACAATTCTCAAATTCATTCGGAATAACAAAAAACCCAGGATAGCAAAAACTATTCTCAACAACAAAAGAACTTCTGGGGGAATCATCATCCCTAACCTTAAGCTGTACTAGAGAGCAGTAGTGATAAAAACTTCATGGTATTGGTACAGTGACAGGCAGGTAAATCAATGGAATAGAATTGAAGACCCAGAAATGAACCCACACACTTATGGTCATTTGATCTTTGACAAAGGAGCTAAAACCATCCAGTGGAAAAAAGACAGCATTTTCAACAAATGGTGCCTGTTCAACTGGCAGTCTACATGTAGAAGAATGCAAATTGATCTATTCCTATCTCCCTGTACAAAGCTCAAGTCTGAGTGGATCAAGGACCTCCACATAAAAACAGATACACTGAATCTAATAGAAGAGAAAGAAGTGAAAAGTCTCAAACACATGGGTACAGGGGAAAAGTTCCTGAACAGAACACCAATGACTTATGCCCTAAGATCAAGAATCAACAAATGGGACCTCATGAAATTGCAAAGTTTCTGTAAGGCAAAGGACACTGTCAATAGGATAAAACAGCAACCAACGGATTGGGAAAAGATCTTTACCAATCCTAAGTT
>CM052700.1:17760255-17794609 GCA_028551405.1 Uromys caudimaculatus
AACAGAGAATTATCAACTGAGGAAACTCATAGGGCTGAGAAGCACCTAAAGAAATGTTCAACATCCTTATGTTTTGCATCAGGGAAATGCAAATCAAAACAAGTCTGAGATTCCACCTCACACCAGTCAGAATGGCTAAGATCAAAAACTCAGGTGACAGCAGATGCTGGCGAGGATGTGGAGAAAGAGGAACACTCCTCCATTGCTGGTGGGATTGCAAGCTGGTACAACCACTCTGGAAATCAGTTTGGCGGACCCTCAGAAAAATGAACATATTACTACCTGAGGACCCAGCTATACCACTCCTGGGCATATAAGCAGAAGATGCTCTAACATGTAATAAAGACACATGCTCCACTATGTTCATCGCAGCCATATTTATAATAGCCAGAAGATGGAAACCACCCAAATGTCCCTCATCAGAGGAATGGATACAGAAAATGTGGTACATTTATACAATGGAGTGCTACTCAGCTATTAAAAACAATGACTTCATGAAATTCGCAAGCAAATGGATGGAACTTGAAAATATCATCCTGAGCGAGGTAACTCCGTCACAAAAGTACGAACATGGTATGTACTCACTGATAAGTGGATATTAGCCCAAAAGTTTGGAATACCCAAGTTTCACTTTACAGTAACCTCTGGACTGAGAGTGAAGTACCAGATGGAGGAGTTGGAGAAGGGACTGAAGGAGCTGAGGGAGTTTACAGCCCCATGGAGGGAGCAACAGTGTCAACTGGCCTGACCCCTGGTGCTCCAGGATACTGGATCACCAACCAGAGAGGACACATGGAGCGACCCATGGTGCTCGTCACATATGTGTCAGAGGAGGGCCTTGTTGGCCATCAGTGGGAGGAGAAGCCCTTGGATCTGAGGGTGTTAGAGGCTCCAGTACAGGGGAATGCCAGGGAGGGAAGATGGGAGTGGGTAGGTGGGTAGGGGAATACCCTCATAGAGGCAGGAGGATAGAAGAGGGGATAGGGGGTTTCCAAAGGGGAGACCTGGAAAGGGGAAAACATTTGAAATGTAAATAAAGCATCAAAAAATAAAAATAATAAAAATATGTGAAAATGAAAAAAAAATTGTTTCTGAGGCAAAGACTTACTATGTAGCCTTGGCTGGCATTAAACTCGCTATTTTTACAAAAAACAAACAAACAAAAACAAATCTGAAAATTTGCTATTCTGTCCCAGTGAGGGTGAAACACGCTGCAGTCGAAAAGTGATCTCCCTTTGATAAGTTGCTAGCAATGCAGAGAATGAGCTGTAAACAGAAGTCTAAGAAAGATTGTGCACGGCTGAGCGTCACGTTAGGGTTTTCCAGGTTTCTACTTCAGCAAACTCTGCCTCAGTCCCACTGATCTTGCTACAGTTTGCATTTTCCATTAGCAGTGATTATATATATAAAAAAATGAAGAAGATTCCTGGCAGCTAAATTGTTCACATCTTTTTAAGGTAAACTTTGTTTCTGTTTGTAAGAATATGTTTAATATGGATGCTAGAGTGGGGCATATGAAAGGGAAAGGAGCTAGAAGAATGTAAGGAGAGAGGGAGAGGGTGCAGTGGTAAGAAAGAGCAACAGAGGTGGTAAATACGGTCAAAGTATAAGCATCTAAGTGTGAAAGTGTCCCAGAGAAATCTGGGACAATTAATGTATTCCAAGAAGGAAAAAAATGTGTTTCAGTTCCTCAGGAGAATTTTAGGAGCTAAGTCATTACTCTGTGTGTGTGTGTGTGTGTGGTGTGTGTGTGTGTGTGTGTGTGTGTGTGTGTGTGTGTGTGTGTGTGTGTGTGTGCACGCGCATTTGTGATCCTGAGGTCAGAAGACAACTTACAGGTGTCAGTTCTCTCCTTCCACAATGTGAATCCTGGAGATGGAACTCAGAAGACCATGCTTGGCAGGGAGTGCCTCTACCCACTGAGCCATCCCACAGGCCATGGAGCTAAGTAACTTTAAAGGACAGTCCTATGGGGTCTTAAACAAGCTGCAGTTACAAACTGGACTGCAGTATATAAGGCCCGTGATGCTGAACATGCACAGTACCATAGGTCATCAGTCACAGGGAAAACTGCATGCCTGCCAAGGGTGTGGGAAAATGCATCATATAGTCCCTTCTCAGGGTGACCACTTCCTGCTTCTTCATTCACTCATGGGAATTGCTCTGGTCAGGTGTGTTTACCAAGAACCAAAGTTCCCAGAAAGGTAAAAAATAGGATCTATAACATAATAGGGCAATCAAGTTTATATTATAAGTCTACTGGTTTGGGGATAAAGGCTCTGGTATTTCTATCATCTTTCACTAGTTAGCTAGCTGGGCCCTAATGTTCTGCTAGCTGAGAAAACCCGTTTTCCAGCTATTCCCAAGAGAATAAGCTATAGGCTGGAATCGATTGCAGACCTTGCACTGAAATAACAAAGACAAAGAGGGGGTGGGCAGGTGAGCAACAGGTACACCTAGGAAGAAAATAAATTACTCAGGGTGCACTGAGGAAACAGCTCATCTTAGCACCAGTGAAAGGCACTGCCAGCCCGCTCCTAAAAATATTGAGTGGGTTCACACATCTAAAAAAAAATAATAAATGAGTCCTTGGTACATGTTTAAATCTACCAAGTAAAAAATACAGAGGTAGTTGAGTAATGGTTTACATAGAGGGCTGGGGATACAGCCAAATGAGAGGATGCTTTCCTAGCATGTGTGAGGCTATGAGTTGATGCTCCACACTGAGAAAAGAAATTATGAGGTAAAAGCTAGATCGAAGGAATTATCAACCAGGTTATTTACCAGAATGCTTGGATGTTTCCATTGTTAAAGCTGACTTGATATTGTTTCCCCAGGCACGTATAGCCACACTCTTCTGCCACACAGCTTTAAAATCATCTCATAGCCATTGTATACGGAACTATAATCTTAATGCTAATATCCCAAAGGGTCGTGTCCCAAGGATAAGTGCAGGGCTCAGGAAACGGCACATGACTCTGGAGAGTCACCTCGTGGCTGCTGTTGGTATGCCAGGCAGCATGCTCGTTAGGCTAAGCACTGCTTACATTAATTACTTAAGGTAGTGTTTTGCTACTTTGTAATCTTAGCCTCTGAATATGCAATATACCCTTTAAATAGGTTCAGTGTGCTTTAAGGGAAGCAAGCAATTTAGCACTAGAAGAAAAATAGACTACAGAATGGTATTCGGAAATGAAATTCTGTTTAGCCTCCACTCACACAGGGCTGAGGGCTGTACTGGGACACACAGCCCGGATGCAACGTCATTGTAAGTCTGTTGATGGAGATTTCTACTCTAAGGTTAAGGAAACTGACCAGCTGTTTTGTTCCTCGGGGAACCTGCCAACAGTGAAAGAACCAGCCATAAAAGATTGCCCTTGGCAAACCTCCAAACGTACCCTTGCATATTCAAGACTTTTGCAGCAAATACAGAACTAGACTTGTCTCTGAGGCATGGCCTCTAAAGGAAAGAATGAATTTGTCTGATGTGTCATTTAAACTCCATCCTGACAGAGCAGATCTGGAGTTAGCCAATTAGTGTGACATGGAACACAGAGCCCCGGTTACCAGGACACTTCCCATGTTAAGTCGCTTTCCAAGACTCAGGTAACTATGAGGTGCTAAAACACTGTGTTCAGGAAACGGCACCAAGTTCTAAGCAGGGCACTGTGGCTAAACATAGCTAATTAAAATTATGCGTCTGTAAAATAGTACTGGTCTAAAATAGTAACATCTTATCCAATATTTTTTTTTTCATCTGAAAAATCCAACAGAAAGTGGGACTAGAATTAGCCAGGGCCTTCTGGGAGACAGTTCCTAAATTCAAAGGACAGTTCAGCAAAGACCTGCAGTGTTTCAGATGAGCCCAGAAGATGCAGGCTCTGCTGTGTGTGTCTTTGCAAACATTCAGTCTTATTCCTACGTGGTAGGTAATAGTTTCAATATAGTTTTCTTCTCAACATTCCAAGCACCAGCCTCCGCTTGGCTCTGTCAGGTAACAGCACACTCCCATTTTGGTAACCACAGGCATCCATTTTCACTGCAGCAGTGGGAAACTTTCCAAAGCATTTCCATTATCTAAAAAATGAACTTGTTTTTGTTGTTTTCAGGGCTGTTTTCAGGCTGTCTTCCTCTCTTTCCTCTCCATCCTAACTAGATTTTTCTCCATCACTTCAGTGGGCAGTTTGACTGTTGGTAGAATCCTGGCATAGATCTTCTATGACTTCCTAATTCTTTTCTGGTGACTCAATCATATTCCTTAAAAACAAAGAGGAAGCCACCACCTACGTGTGGAGTTGCCAAGAGATCAGAGGGTTAGAAATGGGACTGAGGGTTCACTCACCTCCTGGCTGTTTGTTCACCATGATTTCTAACTCCACAGCCTAGCCACATAGGCTTCCCTGACTCAATCAAAGGCTCATACACAGCTAGAAGACATGTTACTATCTCCTGCTTTGGAAGATGCTAGCATCTCATGAAGCATAATAGAGAAAGTTGTGTTTAGGACTCACAGGAAAGCCCTGAACAGCAGACCTGAAGGCTTAGCAGAATCTTCTGAGACACCTGCTCATGATGAACCGCCTACATGGCTGCCAGTCAAATCTGGGACAAGGCCTAGACATTTGCATTTCTGATTAGCACACTCCATGAGGCAGGCGGACTTTAGCTGTGAGAAAAAGATGAAGCATTGTACTGGCTGGTTCTGTGTGTTAACTTGACACAAGCTGGAGTTATCACAGAGAAAGGAGTTTCAAGTTGAGAAAATGCCTCCATGAGATCCAGTGGCATTTTCTCAATTAGTGATCAAGGGGGGAGGCCCCCTTGTGAGTGCTACCATCTGTGGGCTGGTAGTCTTGGGTTCTATAAGAAAGCCAGCTGAGCAAGCCAGGAGAAGCAAGCAAGCCAGTAAGGAACACCCCTCCATGGCCTCTGCATCAGCTCCTGCTTCCTGACCTGCTTGAGTTCCAGTGCTGACTTCCTTTCGTGATGAACAGCTTCTTGGTCATGATGTTTGTGCAGGAATAGAAAACCTAAGACAAGCAGCAACTGGGCACTTACATACCAGGCAGAAAACCATGCACACTGAAACACAAGAGGAATGATATACTGTAACATCTACCCACAATATACTGTAACATGACCCACGACACACTATAACATCCACCCACAGGCAACAGCAAAATGAACAAGTATACATCTGACCCATGTAAGCTCCCACTGCCAACCCCACACCCACTTCAAGTTCTTTAAAAATTCAGGTATCCACATAACCTTCACTTAAATCAAACCAACACCACCACCACCACCCCCCAAAAAAGGCAACAGTTCTGAATCCAGGTAGATTTTTAAGGTAAGCAATTATTTTATTTCCCTGGCCTGAGAGCATTGACTTCAAAGTACCAGAACCTGAAGCTGACAAAGCAGACATACAGATTGCTCCCAACAGGGAGGACGCTCTTCATTTGTAGAGATGAATTGAAATGTCATGAGTGAATGCAATTCCTGCCCCTCCCCCCACAGAGTCCCTAAATGAAATGAATGAGTAAAGCCCCCATGAAACTCTGGCGCCCCTCGCTCCATCTTCTCTCAATAACAGATGCCACGGAGGGAGACAGCTGGCCATCGCTAAGCATTCCAGTGCATGTGAGACCGAAGAGACTGTAGCGGGGAGGGGGGAGGAGGAGTGGCAGGTGTGCAACCTAGCTTACCTTGTAACCTGGACCCTCCACACAAAGACATGCTGTCCCTGTACATCAGAAAGGTGAAGGAAATGATAGAGGACTGATCCTGAGGCTCCTGAAAGTCCAAGGTACTTATGAGCAGCACATGCATGCTCAACCCTGAACTCCAGGTTAATGCCATCCAAACCGCTGGCAATTGTAACCACATTTCTGCACAGCCCTATTTTCCAAGAGGACTCCATCGAAACATCTGTGCGAATGTCTACTGCCACACCTGGGGCGGTTCTAGGACACCTGGGTGGGAGAAAAGGACTAGGAGAGGGAGGCACTGGAGACATAGGTCAGGGGTGGCAATGCTTCAGTGACAGTGGGTATCTTTTGGTCCCTTAGGTATGGTCCCCTACAGCATTCTTTCCCCCTTTGCCTGTGTGGCTTGTACAAATGCCAAAAATCAAACCTCTGCCCAAAGAGACGGGAGTTGCTGCTGAACTGTATTCTTCTCTAGTGGCCACCTGCCCTCCTCCCAAACCTCTGATGAAACTGCACGAGAGAAAGCTCACAACAAGGCTGTGAATCATGTCGTCCCCATCCCACTCTCACAGCCAATCCAACACAAGTTCTTCCTGGGCTGAGGAAGCAGAGAAAAGTAACAATTGAGCTTGTGAAAAAAAGACGACAGCGTGTGCGGTGTGATGTTTCCCGATGTCTTCACCTTGCGTCTCCTCCATGGTTGGGAGCCCTCCCTCTGGTTCCCCAAGTCCCACACGCACCCCTCCCCTACCCCCAAGTCCAGGTGCTCCCATCTGCTGGGCTTCTGCCTCATTTCCCATAGACACTTTCATCACTGTACGCCACATACAGAAAATAGTCTTCCTCGTGGTTGTCCTAAGAGAGGAGACAAGAAGACAATTCAGAAAATATTAAACATTCATATTTATAATTGCTATGATTCTGAGCCTTGAACAATCTTGGAAAGGAGATGTGGAAGTCAGCATTATTCCCATTTAAATTATGGAAGAGGGCTTGGGGTGCAGCCCAGTGGTAGAGCACGTGCCTCAAATGTGTGAGGCCCTGGGTTCAAGTGTTAGCACTAGGAAAAAGGAAGACAAACAAACAACAAAAGGAACAAAGAATAAGAAGAGGTTATCAACTACATGACGGACTTTGACTTCACAAACACAAGTTTTCACAGAGACCGTATCTCACCAACAGCAGAAAAATAACCAGAGTAAGCCCTACTCTTAAAAAACAATCACTCTACAGTCAGCTTTAGTCACAGACATTTTCATTTGCAGTGGTCAGCAGTGGCTACAGAGCATAATAATTGGTCAAAGCACAGACAATACAGGATTACTTAGTGCCTGGCCACACACTGTTCATCTACATTGCCCCATCCAACCTCCAACGCTCAGGGAAGAATGAATGTCAGACTCCGAGGAAGGGTGAGGAGAGGTGGGAACGCTGGCTTCCAGGCATGAGGTGGCTGTTGTAATCCTAAACTCACAAGCAGCTTTGGTTGATTTGCACCAGTTCTCCACAAAATTGGGCCTATCAACAACATTCCATCATGACTGGGAGCAGGTTTCTGAGCCCCCCCTCTCCTTCTGAGGATCTATACTTGACTGATGGTTGATGGGGACAAGGAGTCATCTTCTATAGTAGTAAAGACACTGGAAAGGTGTCCGTGCTTCTGTAAACAAACTTACTGCTCTCCTGTAAATAACACTAATGCAATTCACTGAGTTAACAAAGCAAGACTGAGAGGGGAAAGAGACAGGGTGAGGGGTGGGGGTAAATGTGATTGAAATATGTTATGTACAAGTATGAGAACAAAATAAATACTAAAACCAATTTATATAATGAATATATGCTAATAAAAGGCACTGCAAAAAAAAATTGGCTGGGTGCAATGACCTGTAATCCCAGCATGGGGGAGGCTGAGGTGGGAACATTAAAGTTTGAAGCCAGCCTGGGCTACCTGGCAAATCCGAAGCCTGAGCTTCCTGTCAAGACCCCACCTCAGAGACACAAAGTGAAACAAACGAACAAACAAATAAAAAACCAAAAGTCTTCAGAGATGAACAGGGATGGATATCAAATGTCAAAGCACAAATATAGAGCCCTGGTAAGCTGCCCAGTACTATCAGTAAAATTCTTGCAAGTTTTTGGCATGTTTTCAAAGCTTTTACAAACAAAATATTGGGAAATAATTCTTCCCTTGAAAAAATATTATTCTTAGGTCATGGGTCAATCAGTAAAGGCTTGCCTTGCAAGCTCAGAGGACCTCAGTTCAATTCCCAGAACCCAGATAAAAATGTCATGTGTGATGTTGTGTGCTTGTAACTCCAGCTCTGGGGAGGTCAGGAGAATCCCTGGGGCTCACTGGTCTGTCAGGACAGCCTACTGGTATTCTAAGTCAATGAGAGATCTTGTCTCAAGAGAGGCACACAGTGCTCTTGAGGAAACATCCTGAAATTGTCCTCTGACTTCCACCTGTGTGCACACACACACGTACACTTGCAAGCATACACACACATAAAAAACAAACAAACAAAAATTCCTCAGTCTAGCAAGGAGAGCAGAGATACCAAACAGCTACTGACATACATCTCACAGGGACTATATGCTGTGGAATATGGGCCAGACCAGGGGTTACTGGATGTGCATCTGACTATTGGGACACAGCGGGAAGGCAGTATCTGCGTGACATCATTCAAGGACTAAGTAGTACAGTCGCAATCTTAGATCACATTATATGAAATCCCTACTACAATTTTTCTCAAATTAGATTCTACCTTAACGTGACATTTTGACTCCTTCCCTGTATTCAGATAATGGGAACTCTTAGTGGTCTTCGGTTTGTTCTAGAAAGAGAGCTTCCAGATGTGGCTGTCATAAACCGAATCGTGACAGTTTATGTGGGAACTAATTGTGAAGACAGGGCTCCAGGTTCAGACTGAAAAGGAGCCAAGCGTGGCTGGAGTTTCTTGTCTCCATCTATAGCTAGGTGTGAATGGCTGACAGGTAGGGAGTGGAGGGCACAGTTCACTAACAAATTATGCTTCCAGAGAAAGCAACAGAATGGTGGGCACGGGGATGCTTTGCTATCAAGAACCACTGGAGCGGGCAATAAAGTACTCCAGTCAGGCAGGCTAAAGAGAGATTTCAAAAGATTAAATCCAGTAGGTACTCAGTCCCTAAAGGACAAGGGGTATCTAATCTCCCAGCTTCACACTGCTGTGTGTAAGAGGATCCCCATAAACACCTCCTGCCCTACTTCCCAGGTGTTTAACAAACCCTGGAACCAGAGCTAGGGGACACCAGGCTGCTGGGTATTGTGACCAAGACCATTACCTCATACAGCTGGCCCATGGTAGCGCTGGTGGGAGGGATAGTGTTGTTGACAAAGAAGAATAAGGCGTCCTCAGGTCTCAGGTGGATCCTCTTCCGGATTAAGAAGTAGAACTGGCCGACTACAGGAAGGAGACAGAGAGCAGGGTGACAAATGAGAAAGGATTAGTAGGAGAAACCTTAGAGAACAAAACAAAAATCCATTGTGTGAGGACAAGCTTTTCAGACCTGAATACTGTCCAAGAGCCTTAGTGGCAAAATAGAAACGGAGGCCTATACAGTGCCTGACCCACCACAGTGGGACTGCCCCTCCCTTCCTCCTTATCTGTCTTCAGATTCAACATTAGAAAACCCACCCAGCCTAATGACTATTGTGGGGGAGTAGGACATAGATCCAAGCATTCCCTTCTAAATGGACCCCTGATTCCTTTCCATTTGCACCCTGAAAGCTAACAATAGGAAGAGATCCACTGGACTCTGGCCCTCCTAGTACCATGGGGGCCAGTGCTGGACCAACTTCTCCCTGCAAACAATGAAGCTCTGGGAGGCTGACAGAGAAATGCATGAACACTGTATCTAAAAGAATCTTTCTAGGGCACGCTGAAAGCACCTGGTACTTCTTTAAGAACAAGGTAAAGTCTAAATACCTATAATTCAAAACAAAAGGTACGCTAGGGTTTGCAGTTTTCTTCTCCCAAACAGACACATTTAAAGATAAAGTATTTAGAAATTTCTGAAATGTGATCCTCCCAAGACACAGCTGGCGCTGCTACAAATCGATTGACCTCAGAATACTATGGTTGAATTTTTTTTTTTTTTTTTTTTTTTTTTTTGGTTTTTTGAGACAGGGTTTCTGTGTAGCCCTGGCTGTCCTGGAACTCACTCTGTAGACCAGGCTGGCCTAGAACTCAGAAATGCACCTGCCTCTGCCTCCCAAGTGCTGGGATTAAAGGCGTGCGCCACCACTGCCTGGCTCCATGACTGATTTTTAAAGTGGTATAAATTACAAACTATTGTTCTTTACTCCCAGAGTACTGCTTTCCTATGTCTCCATGACTAAGGCACATGAGTATGGCATTGGGAAATACCAAACAGAACTGGAAATAGGACGACAGAGTGTGCTTATCCACACTGGCCAGCTCCCTGAAGAAAACCATGCATAGTCACAACCCACACACAGTGACAACCCCTACATAGTCACCAACTTAGACTTAAAGATCAAGAATGCTTTGCTTAGAATGAAGGGTCAGAAGAGGGAAAAACCATTACCAGTGAGGTCGGAGGGCACAAGGTACTTCCTCTTATCCAGATCGGGGACCCTGGCTTTAGGAGCCTTCTCCACAATGACCTAGAAGAAGAACAGGAAGGTGGGGATGAAAACCAGACACCCTAGCATTGTCTTTTTCCTTCCACACCTGAAATTTGCCCACACTGTCCAGGCTCAGTGTCATTTTTCGGTCCCCATTTCCAATACTCCTTGAGCTTAAGTAACTACAAATTACCTATAAAGGACTGTAAAACCATTTACCCTAGGATATTTTATTAGAGAATCGAAAAATTGTTCCCTGTTTCTAAGAGGTGTCTGATGACCTATTCATTTTATTTTTCCTCTGCAATATCATTTATGAACCCAGGAGATGAAGAAGTCATAAAAGCACTCTGTGAAAGTGTGAAGACTTAGTTCTGATCCCTAAAATCCATGTGAGTGCCCAGTGGATGTGAAGTCCCCGTGCTGGGAAGGCAGAAACTGGGGCTCCCTGGGTCAAGCTGTCTGGCTGGAGTAACTAGCATGGCAAGCTCTGGGTTCATATTGAGTAATGTGAATAAGCAAGAACTGTACAAGACATCCACATCTGCCCTCCACATACATGCACACAATCTCACACATACTCCGTCACATGTGGACACACTTACACAGAGGGGGACATGCCATTTGTTACAGACACAAAATTACAGTTTAGACCTTCACTCCCTTCCAAAGGCCGCTATGTTAAAAAAGTGCCCCTGCCTCGGTGCTATGAACAAGTGGTGAAACTTTAAGGGGTGGAGCATCATGGGAATTTTAGGTCATTGAGCTAAACCTGAAGACTCCCTCTTCTGTTCTTCTGTGCTTCTACCCCAATAGTCTGACTTACTACCAGCCCAAAGACTGGGGCCGACTAAGAGTGTGGACAAAGGCTTCTTAAGCCAGTAGCCTTCTTGCCCTATAGAAGTTGACTGTCTCAGACACTGCTACAGTGGACACACACACACACACACACACACACACACACAATGTGGCTCAGATTTCAATCTTTGCAGAAAAGTGTTCATTGCTGGGTGAAAACTATTATGAATTTTTATAATGAGTGACACTTTCTGAGAGTAATGCACTTACCTGTGTTAGGATTTTAAAGGATTTCCAATGTCAACATTAAATATTTTCATAACATTTTTAAAGATTATGCATTTTGTAACGAAGAAAAGGACACATAAGATCTTAGATATTTACATATTTGCTCAGAGAACAGAAAGTATCTTACAAGAATATTAACATTAGATTCTTTGTTTTGAAAAACTCATCTTAGATAAATACCAAAAAGCAAAGAAGCAGAAACAGATACTGGACAAGTATCCCTAGAAGCCTTGTGACTGTCAGTATATTTCTGACCTTTCTGAGCTGTTTCATCAAGCCACACACACACACACACACACACACACAGTCCCAAATGCCATATAAATAAGTGCAAGAAAATGCTTGGGTAGACAGACATAAATCCACAGCTTCAAATTAAATAGAAAAGAACTTAAAAAGAGACATAGACCAAAAAGGAGGAAGGAAAGAAGGCAGGTTACAAACAACACAGAACAGGAAACAGGGAGCCCTGGTAGTCACCCCAGGAACTCTGAGACCTGGCAACTCCTACCAAAAGGAGAGGGAAATTGTTTTCTGCATTGGTAGCAGTGGCTCATATGCCATAGGGCTATTTACGAATGTTTAAAAACAGTGTGTCCAGCAGTTCCTGTTGTTACAGGTTTCCAACACTGTTATTTCAAGATCCCATGATCCCTTCTCCCAAGGCCCACGCACAAGTCTTCTCAGGCTAAGTTTAAGTTGTGAGTCAGATTGCCTTAGAAACTTAGTGGCTTTTCTGTAAATACCTGAACATAGTAAGATTCCGCCCTGTGTCCAAGGCAGGAGAACTCCTGTTATAATCCAGTGATGGAGAAGACACCAGGCAAAGGATTCTAACTCCAGTGTTGTCCCCAGCCCCACCCAAATCTCTGTCATTTAGCAGAGTTCTGTGTCACAACCAGATGAGAGGTTGAGAACCTCTCAGATTGGGAGGCACCATCTGGGGGTGAAATCCAGAGGATCCCTGAGATCTGAGTGAAGGTTTCTTGGCTTACAAATTATCACTGAAGTAAAACATTCAACATCAAGTCACGAACAGGAGAATACAGAGAAACTGCAATATTCTGGGTAAGTGCCATAACCAATTGAATGAGAGGGGGTTCTGTCTTGAAGGACAGAGGTTTCAACTGAATTTGAAAACAGTTACAGGTCACAGCTCGTATTTCTGTTAATGTTCTGAATAATGGGTAGGCATTCACTTAAGTTTCCTGGCTGGCACTGACTACCATCTGAACTTCAGATGGCAGCAAGTGTTAACCTACTTCTAGGGCTCAGCCTTATAAGGTGTACACTTAATTCTGGTTCATCTAACTGTACTACAAACTGGAAAAAACAAAAAACAAAACTCTGAAGGCCAAGGGCTCTGGAAGTTCCGAAGCATGACAGCCAGAGCTGGAATTCTCTTCGGCCAGCCAGCAATGTCATACCTGTGGGTAGTGACTTCACTGCCCTGTGCTTCAGAGCATGTCTGTAGCACAGGGATTTTAATGCAGTGACAAGAGTTGGTGAGTATGCAGACAAGGCATTCAGAGGGCTGCCAGCTATGTGGTCCATATGTAATTTTATAATACCTAGTAGGGTTGAGAAATTGAGAGAAATTTTGAAAGCAATCCTCCACGGTCCTGAGTTCAAGGAAACATGTGAAGGACTATGTAGTAAGATGGCATGACTGGAGTGTTCCCAGCCGTTCTGGTACAGGCATGTATGTGTCGTTTCTGGAGAATGGTGGAATAGTTAACTCTCTTCTTCCTTACAGAAAATGGGGTTAAGGGCTTTCTCTTGCTGGGCCTCCATTTCTTCTGGTAGCCCTTGCTGAGATAAAGAATAAGGAAGCCCCTCCCCCAATTACTTATGCATTAAAAAAAATTATCCGGTTAGTACAGCTCTTTTACCCTTCAAAGTTAGAGGAATGCTAATCTAATATAACATCACTGCCTGTACAGATAAAGAGAACGATTTTTTAGTCTCTGCTCCTCTATCCACCATATTTAAAAGCGATGTCATCCTTTGCTTCCAATTTTGCTGCGCAGTCTTCAAAAGAGGAGGAAAAAAAAAAAAAAAGGCAAGTGGGCGGGGGAGGGGGTAAAGTGAAAAACACCCGGATGCTGAAGACTCCCTTAGCATTTTTCTCCCCATTGCAAGAACTAGGTTTTAGCTGCTTAAATCGGGGTATAATTCACGGAGGAAACAGTTCTCAGTCCAGGCTCTTGAGATCCAAGGGCCCACAGGGCAAAGCCCTTCTTTTTCCACACACCGCCCAGGAGACAATAATGATGAGGAAGGAGGCTGACTGTGACGCAGAGAATGACCTTGTTTGCAGGACCGCCTGGTGGAAACTCCCCCGTGCCCCCCAACTCTAAGAAAATGCAGGGCAGAATCTAAGGGTTTCTCGAGTTTTTCCTCCTATGCTCAAGGAAATGGGGATGAAACTCGGATTCACGGAGAACCAACTGGGAAGACATGGATGGGCACAAGGCTCATCTCACCTGCTGCTCCAGGGTTGGGCCGCGTTTTCTATAAACATATCCTATCTGGGGAGCTCAACCAGTCGCCAACACACACACACAGGCCGCGCCACACGCACATCCCAACCTCCACGGGTGCTGAATCCTGCTGACTCACCCACCACGCGCAGGCTGCGCTTTCGAGATGCCAAAAGTAGGCACAGGCCCTGGGGATACAAGCTTGTCAAAGCAGGTCAAGATTACGTGATTTCGATGACCCTCCTGCGCCAGGACCACCCGCCATCGCCAGGCTACCCCGCAGCTCCAGGGAAACCAGCTCCCAAACTCCCCAAGCTTGCCCTCTCCCTCCCCGCCCCCACTCACCGGCACCCGGTCCGGGTATTTCTTCCTAATCTTTTCACCTTCCTTTTTCCGATACTCGAAGGGGTGGTCCTCCTTATACTGGAACTTCATGATGGACCTCAGGATGTAGGGGCTCCCCGGACGGGGCCTGCTGCGCGCGCTGGTGACTGCGTCTCGCGTCTGGCCACCCTCAGTCAATGTCAGCCTTATCACAATCGCTCCACCCGCGTCAGCTCCCACGCGCCCGTCACCGTACTACGTGGCCAAACGTCCAGAGAAGGACTTGGAGATCTTCCGGCCTGAAGGTAAAGGACCACCAGGTAAAGAAATAGGGTGGCTTTTCCCAAGAGCTGGGAACACAAAAACACCAGGGCGGTGCTGTGACATCACGACGCCCCACCCCCGCCCCGCCCCCGGCGCGAAGGACCTGCTGGATGGGGTGGACCGAAGCATTGTTTATTTGTGTGTGTCTTCTTTTCGCCTAAGCTTTTCCTAAACCACTCCATCGAAACGCAAAAATCATTTAGTCGGGTTTTTATTTTTGAGAATTGATATTAAAGGTAGTTTGTTAATCCAAAGAATGTTCTAACAAATGTCTTCTTCCCTCCCTTTCAAGTTTCTTGTTTGATGCCCAAAACAAACACAGAGGAAGAAAATCCAGCTGTTTCCAGAGCAATGGAATCAGGAGTCTGGTGTTGGAAAAGCGCCAGGCGTCACGAGATTTGTAGCCGGGGCTGAAATGTCCTGTGCTTGCATTTTGACCTTTGCCTGGCACACACAGCGGGCCTGCCCAGCTCCTCCTCATGACTGGCGTCCTTATCTTTGTATCTGTGCTGGAATTGGTTCTGAGACAACATAAACGGAGTGTGACTCATGGATTTGAAGAAGTGTAAGGGTGAAGAACTTGAAATCATTGAGGTTAGAAGAAGAGATGCCAGAGATGAACACCGGGCTTCATGCATGTTAAAGGAGAGACGATTCCATTCGTTGTATAAGGTTCGCCCAGAAGTGTGGTTGTTGGGTTCTTGAAAATACAGAGGTCAAATAGTTTAGGTGTCTGTGTTTCCCCAACAATACTTTCCTCGGGGATGGGTATCACCTATAGGGTAGTTGTCCTGATAAAAAGGCTGATGGGCACCCAAAGCTCTGACTGGCATGCTGGTGGAAGACCTAAGTGGTACAGAGAGTCAGCCCAGGCCACTCTGGAATACCGGTTTTCCATCTTAGACTCTTTGGACACTGGGTCAACCTTCTGATCCTACTGGCAGTAACTCCAGACCTGTATCTTGGTAGCATCGGAGACAGAGGTCAAGGATGCTTTGTGCTGTGAAAATAGAATGACTACTAAATGGTACCAGGCAAGCAGTCCTGTTGCCTGATTATATGATAATATATATATATATATATATATATATATATATATATACACACACACACATATATATATATATGATAAATAGATATCATATATATCTTAGTGATTTGGCCTTAAAAACCGTGCAAAATAAAGTGAACTGAATTTAACTGGCAAAACAAGAACATGAAATGCATAGCCCACGTCTCAGTTTTCTCCTAGTAATCTTTCTTACATATAAAGACATATGAGTTGATGTATAATATTATGTTTATCTTAATTACTTTAAAGGTTTTATTTTCAAATTAAAAACAGTTTAATATCAGCTACACATTTTACTTTTGACTCAAATACAATTAAGTCTTTCAGAAGAGAATTTTACAACCAGTTGAGACAGATCTGGGGAATAAAATGCTAATAGTGTTGTTTTCTGAGTAATCTTCAGTTTTTTATAGATGTCCGGTGTCAGCTAGTTGAAGGGCAGTTCTTCAGTCCACTGACAATGTATTTAGTACATAAAAAATAAAAGATGAAATGTTGGTTAGTCAGCTCTTCCGAATTTTAAAATAATTTTAATAGTTTACATTAGAATGCAAAATGTATTGGGAGCTGGAGAGATGGTTCAGTGGTTAAGACCACTGGCTGCCCTTCCAGAGGACCAAGGTTTGATTTCCAGCACCCACATGAGAGCTCAGGAGTATCTGTAACTCCAGTTGCAGGGCATCTAATACCTTCTTCTGACCTCTACTACCTACTACATGCTCATGGTGCACATATATACATGTAGGCAGAACACCCATACAACTAAAATAAAAATAAATCATATAAAATTACAAAATGTATCTATTTTCACAATTTTACTATTGATTGTCAGTAGTACGATGTTGTACAGGAGTACATTTATAAAGTAACATTCAATCAGATAAAAATACTTTAAAGCTGCTTTCTTCAAGCAGACAAAAGGCAGTATTACAAAGAACACATTTTCTCATATAGCCACTACAAATGTTTCTTGTACTGTTCTGGTTTTTAAGGTTGATACTTTTTGGTTTTTTATGCATATTCAGTCATGGAGAAGATTTCAGCATAGTGCAAGCTTGAGCAATATGCCCACTGCTTCAGGTGTTTTCTTCCTATTTGAAAGTAAACTGCACTCCACCCCTGATGTCATGTCAACCACTGAACTACATCTTAAAATTATTAGTCCCTTCCCAATTAAATAATTCTTCCTAGAGTTTATACCCAGAGTTATGTGCCTCTCAAAACACATCTCCTCATTTTCCCCAGTCATTAGAGTTTGAAACTGAATATAAAGTTAAGTTTGATTTCTTCTAATTTGTATTGTTATATATAAGTCAATGAATAAAAGCCAGATTAGAGTACTGGCCTAGTTGTAGCTAGAAATAAATTACTACCAAAGTCAGAAAACTTATTTGTTCAGCTTGAACTTTTAAAAAGAAGGGTTTTGGTTTTTTTTTTTTTTTTTGGTTTTTTTTTGTTTGTTTGTTTTTTTGGTATTGTTTGGTTAATTTTTAAGTAAACGGTTACCTACAAAACAAAGATCATCTGACTGAGACTGGTTGATTCCTGTGCCAGGAACCTTTCTTGACCCTTCAGTCTCCTTCCTGGACACAGTAGTTTGGCTCTCTGTAGCTCACACATTCAGCACCATGAGGTGACAGCTATAGCTTCATTGTTTTACACACAGTTCTGCTTAGATGCAGGGCAGTATCTCAGTACAGGGGAGCTGTTAAAGACTCATGAATGGGCTTTAAAGACACCATTTTTATCTGCACCCATTCCTAATGGTGTTCAGTCTTGTTTTCATCACTTGTGGGTGGGGCCAAGAGGGACACTAGTGCTGAAATAAATGTATGAATGCTAGTTTTCAGTGTCACAATGTCATATCCCTCCACTTTTGTCTAGCTGTCAGCCAGTAGTCTTTGGAAGAAAGTCCAGTTCCTTAGAAAAGAAGTTGAATTATTAAACAGTGACCATAGTTTAATTCTCTGCTCTTCCATAGATGTGTTTCTGATTTCGCTCCAAGGTAAATATCACAGTTAGAGAACATCCTGAAAGTTAGGAGGTAGAGCCCACGGAAAGGATGTGAGCTCTCTGTGCAGCCTCTGCTTTGTAAGGGTACCGATCCCTATTATTAGGTCTTTGCCCTCAGGACTTGGTCATTTCCCAAAGGTCTCACCTCTCAATACCACTGACTTGGTGAATAGTGGGGAGTTAATCAGTGAGTAGATTTGGAAGGACCAAAGCAAATAGCAATGTTGTTTTAATCTCTGGTAGACACTAGATATGGGAGACAGACTCCACTCAGAACAATAATGAAGGTATGGATAGAGAGAGGTTTTAAAAGAGTCCTAATGGTATTTGGGGTCCTGATTTCAAGTAGCACCCTACTGAAGAAACTGTCCTTCACAGGCCAGTATGATCTCTAGCCATAGTAAAAGCTTCAGTCAGACCAGACTGATCCTCAGACTAGTGGAACCATTACTCTCCAATGCCTTGGATACCCAAGGGGGCAGCACTTCTCTGCCTTAATTGCCCTATTGCAACTATAGACCACTCAGCAATGAGAATAGACTGGAAACAACCTGGTAGAATGAAGCTATTCTAAAGAGACATTAGTCTCCCCATCTATCAGACTATTAAAACAGTTAACCCCCCAAGTGGAAGTTTCCCCAGGAATCTCATACTGGGAGAAAGAAAAGGCATTAACAATTTGTAAGATGGTCAGATTTCAAACAGTTCCAACAACTTATTTCATGACCTTCCATGAGACTGAAACCAAGAAAATGATGGTGGTGTGGAGGATCACACATCAACTGAGACTTAGGAGATGTACATATCTTGGCCCTCAATGTAAACTTTGATTTTACTTCAGGCCTCTGAAGACCTGACTTGAGGGATTTGCTGCAGCTCTTAGTCCCTCTTTCGCAATGTGGCCACGTTGAATAAATCTCCTTTCTCTGCTTTCTGCTATTGACTTGGCTTTTTTAATTGGTTGTTGAGGATGGGCTGCCAGATCTGAAACAAAGGTTGTGACCCCAAGTTTGATAACAAAATGGCATCCATGGAGCACAAAGGCACCACTTTGGGGGGCTGACCCCCATGTAAAGAGGAGGAAAGGACATTTCCTGTAGTTGCTGAAGTAACTTTCTCCAGGAACTTATTCCTCTTCCAACTTCAGAATTGGCTGCTTTTACCTGAGAATTGACTTTGGGCCCTGTTTAGGATTTTCAAGAAAATTGAGCCTTGGTAAGTATCCTCTCAATTGGTGAACTTCGGGCTTTGCTTCCCCATTTGCCTTTGGACTCTTCTGAGCAGTTTGGAGTTCTTTTGAACCATCTGAGATGTTACCATCTGGTGATTGGCTTTATCTTTAAGTATTCTTCTGTTGAAATGTACCAGAGTATTGTAAAACAGAAACACAGTGATGGTGGCTGAGGCAGCAGCCTTCCCCCTTGCACAGAAAAAGATAGGTATTCTGAGACATTGTCTCTGAGTCCCTCTCTAACAGACACTGTCACATTGGTGCTAGGATCTTACTTCCTATTCCACAACTGCATCCCTGCCTCCTGTCTGGGAATCAGAGGATTTAGCCAAGGGTTTATGCTATGAAACCTCCCTAATTCCATGAAAGCCAGTTCCCATGTTTGCCCCATGGGCTCTGATTTCTCTTTTCATGGACCCTGCCACTCTTTTGTTGCCTCTCTGTCTGTGGTACTAATTCACTTCTGATAAGCTTTGCTTCTTGTTCCCCAGTAGCGTGTCTCAGGCTTCTATTGAATCCCACTTTCCTGTATGCCAAAACTAACAAACTATCAACTATTATACAATGAACATGAAACAACTCGAATTTTTAAGGGCATCCAGGGAGATTAAAAACATCCAAAATAAATAAAAAAATTAAAAGTAGTATTAATAACCTCAAGAAATAGACAGAACCTCACAGAAACAGAAAATATCACCTCCAGAAAATGAAGATAATTGATTACAACCACAGAAAATACAGAGGGAAAAATATCTGACAAATGGTCAGCAGGGGAAAGCCAGAGGTGTTAAAGGAAAGGTGGAGAAGCAGCCTACAAAGTTTAGCAGTAGGACAAGTGGGTAAGGGAGGCAGGGGATCCTCACCAAGGGTCCGACATGTATAGTGAGTTGCAGAAAGAGCAGAGTAAACAACAGAGTTCTTCTCAATCCAACTGTGCCTTTAAAATCTAAAGGAAATAATCTTCTTCCTAGAATTTCATATCAGGCCACACTCGTCTTTAAGTGAGGTCGGTGAGGACGCTGGTGACATGGAGGTCATCCAAGTGTTTCCTTCTCACACACATATTTTCAGGAAACAATCCCAAGGTACAGATGCCAGCTAAGGAACGAAAAGGCAAGAGACAAGGATAAAAGAAACAGAACTTAGAGTAATGGAGAGGGAGGAACTATCTACAAGGTAATGCAAGTGACTAATATTATGGAAGTGTTAATTCTCATGCAATATTGTAGGTTAGATCTGCATTATGTTCCTGTTGATAATGAACGCAGTCACACACATAGTGTCACTGTTTAATCACCAATGAAGAAACTGGAACTCAGAATGATTAAATGGCTCTCCCAACACTGGGACAAAGTACAGGACAGCCATGATTTTAACCCTGAAAGTCTGGTTTCAGAATTTTAACCATTATAATCTTGTTCCTGCTCTCCACTATATTGATCTAATCAAAATTATTTGTCTCTTGATAAAATTTGTCTCCTTCCATTTGGATCCATATTTATCTATTTTTGTATTCACTGCTGCCTGGAGGAGAAAATAGCTCAGCTTTACACTTACACAGTCATCATGGTTAATACCACAAAGCAGAGAGGGCCAGTAGTCAAGTGTAAGAAACAGCTGTCCACCCGCAACCTCTCTACCCTCCAGTTTCCCACCCCATATGTCCCTACTCTCACCACCACCCACATCACCAACCTCCACCCCAGATCTCTGGGTAGAGATACTTTTTATATGTAATGTAGAATTCCTGAGCAGTCAAGATTCTTGGAGCCCCAGAGCCATACATAAGCAGGAATATGGGCAGCATGAGCATTCACTAGTGAACACCCAGAAGCTGAAACGCAGGAAGAGCCTTTGATTTGCCCTTCTCAACTCAGAACTTTGAACTTTCATCATATGAACTAAAGCAGTGGTGCTTTGGGGTGGTCCAGCAGCTCAGAGGCCATGCCACTTCTGTATTTCCTTGCTTCTATTCATCTTTTTATGAGGAACACATCCAAAAGAAAGTAAAGTTATCCTTTCTCCTTCAAATATTTGCTCTCGTCCAATGCAGGGCAAAGTCCAAAGTGCTTATTGGTCACAGTTATTATCTTTATAAAAACCAATTCTGACTTCTCTTCCGGGATTCATTCCACCTAGGTCACACTCAGAATTTTTACTATTTTCTTACTTATTTACTATTATTAATTTTTAAGTCTTTGTCACAGAAAGAAACAAACCTTCCATTGCTCATTTGGTATTTAAAATTTTATTATTTCTCATCTTGAAGCTTGGACACTTGTTTCCTGGTACCCTTTTCAAACATTAAAATTGTGAGGAATTCTGGGGTGGCAAATGGTGAAATTCTGGGTTGTCCAAGGTGTGTGTGCCAATGGAAGGATGATAGCCAACATTACTCAGAGCAAGGCAAATATTTTCCACACTTAACACTTGATGCTTCTGGAACAACCCATAAATCAATGAAGTTATTTTCCTACTCTTCTTGGTCAAGGGCAGGTTTTCCATCTGACCTCTTTATTACCTTCTAGTTGATGCATTTTAACCAAGGAGTGGGAAAGCAAAACTCATGATCTCTAGACTCTGCTAAACAATGCACTGTTTGCTTTCTTTCTAAACTCTGATCTACAACTGTTGTATCTACCAAGGTGACCCTCCACTAAGAATGGTAGAGTTTCATGCATATAGTTAACTTAGCAAAAATCTTTGGTACAGTTCCTAGCCTAGACTAGGACCAGAGGCAGACCACAACAGAGCATCTGTGTGTCTTGTTTGCTCTCCCTCCATGGAGAGCTGCCCACCACAGCCCAATTCACCTCCTTTCAGACAAAGCAATCTGTGCTGCGCTCTTGAGAATGGGTGTATGCCTGTTTCAGGACTCCCCCACACATAAGTGTAAACCTCCTCACAGGAATTACGTTATTCTAAACAGACACTGTGTACTCCCCTTTAGAATCAGACTATTGACATAATGTACTCCAAGAAATTGGGAATTTCCCTAGAACCTCATGAGAGGAAAGGAAAAGGCTGAGGAAGCCTAGGGCTAACCAGAAGAGGAACTGGTCTCCAGTTCTGAAAACTTGTCAGACTACCACCAGGAAAGACAGTCCATTGATGATGGGTAGAATCCTACTGCTTAGTCACAAAGCCTCTGGCCCTCTATTTAAACCTAAACTCATGTTAGAAAATGGAAGGCGGACTTTAGGTAGAAGGAGAGGAACCATTTCCCTCTTCCCGGTGTGTTCATACTGAACAAAACTCCCTCCCTTGCCTTTCACTATTACATGCTTGTTTAATTGGCCTATGAAGGGCAGATGTAGAACCTAGGCTGTTACAGCCTTCAGGACCTACGTTCTCACCTCCTGATGACTCCTGTAATGTGAGGAGCCTGGGGCTGTCCAGGTCACAAGCACCACACTAGACTCAGTTCCGAGTGTTTGCAGGAGTTATAATTTTGACCAACGTGAAGTGAAGAAAAAATGAATTATAGTCACCCTGAGACACTTCATAGTAAGCACTAGAGGATGTGGCATAAATCTGTGATGTGTTTGTGTGGGCTGAGAAAGAAAAGCTGGTGAATCTACATTGATTCAAATTAGAGGGGAGACACTGAAAACAATCAGCTAATCTCTTTGTTTCCTGACTGATTTCAACTTGGGCACAGCTAAGTATGTTGTTTAAAAAGAGAGATAATTGCCACCATTTTACACACACCCCATAATCTTTATCCTCTCGTTTTTATCCGAGACTTTATGCTGCTCCATAGAGTAAAAGTCTTTTCCAATGAATGTCACCCAAGGATTCAAATGTCCATTACAGCTTCTTCCTAAAACATTGATCACACCATGACATTCACTGCCAATAAGATATAACCCAATTCCTCATTGTCTTTGATTTCAATGTCTATATTAAATCACTTAACACTAAGCCTAACAATGTATCCCTTTTCTTCTATAATTATATGCTTCCTGCCTTCCTTTCATAGTAATGTAAATACCTTCCATAGAAGAAGATGTGAAGAAAGCAAAAGCAAAAAGAAGGAAGACATTGAGGATGGGGCATGATCACCTCATTTGTGCTGTGTCAGAAGCCATCTAGGAGATCCTATGGTTAGCAGATGACGCTCCTGAGGCGGTCCACCATTTTTACATGGTCTGCAATGGATGAGCTCTAGGAACCAAGGCCTGGAGATGAAATTCTTCATACCAGGATTGCTGCTTGCTATTGATATCAAGTCTTTCCTGTCACTATTAAATTCATATAATTTCTGAGCATTAGCCCACCCTAGTGGTCATACTTTTCTGTAGATCAATATGCAGATGAACTTTTTATAAATTAATGCTGTTTAGATGAATTAATGATATTATAGAATTCCTGATTTGATCTTACGAAGAAAATTTTAAAAGATGGTTTTAATTGTTTTGCTAGAAAGATGTAATAAAGTTAAAATCAAGAATAGAATGTGCTCACTCTTCATAATAGTAAGTAAAGGTTGCATAGTAAAAAAATACAATGAGCTTTCATAATTACGCCAAAAAGAGATATAGACTTGGGACAAGTTCGTGTTCAAGGAAAAGCATTCAAGTCCAAGAATGAAGCCACAGATGTGCCTATGATAAGACAAGGCCATGAAAAACTGTTGCTTTGAACTTATAATGAGCTTACAGAATGAAACACTGCTTTGAACTTAATATCATTTTTCTGTGACTCACCTTTATGTAACATTTTATCTATGAGATAATTCTTTCTTACATAGAGAACGTTTTGTTTTAAGGATATAAAAGGCTGAAAGCAATAAAGAAAGGCTGTGTAGCCATTTTCTGCTTCATCTGGTGTGATATTTTCTGTATGAGTGGCTTCTTCTTCTTTCTTTTCTGGTATATAAAGAGTTAACCAGCCCTGTCTGTGAGAGCTCATGGCAACCTGACCAGAGAAGGGATAAACCTTTTACTTAATTCCCTCCTTTTAACAATTGAGTGCTAATTGCCATTGGCCAGCAGCTTCTGGCCTCAGAGTAACTTAGAGTCAAGACAAGGAAGTGTTATTATAGAAAGCAACCTTTACTTTCACAAAACTAAGATTTCCCCTATCCCCACTCCCACCAATGCTTCCCTATGGCTGCTATTCAGAGAGAACCAGTGCTTGGGCAGACTTCTGGCAAAGCTGTATGTAAAAGCATGTCTAGGCATCATGCGGGACACCTTCAATTCCAGCACACAGAAGGCAGAAACAGGTGGATCTACCTGAGTCCAAGGCCAGCCTGGTCTATGTAGTAACACTATCTACAAACAAACAAACAAACAAACAAACAAACAAAGCTTCTCTTTTGGCTTCCAAACGTATACCCTCCTGTCTCAAGAGTCCAGAAGGACACGCTGAATTTAGTCTTTTCTCATTCAGTTGGAAGAACACTGGTTTATAGAACTGATTCACTTAGTTGGACTCACTAATTAATGAGGTTGTTCTTAATTGAGATTAAGGTTTTATACATTTCACCAGCAATTTTTTTTACATATGTAAACGTTCCTGAAGAAAGCATGTGTCTGCCAAGGCAGACTGACTGATAGAGAACACTGGTGATATGTAGATCCAGAGTCTGAGTACAATTTATCCTGTGCTAGACGGAGCCCCCTAAATCACCATTCCTTGCCTCCTCCACCCCATGTGGATCTAAAATCTTGTCACTAACCAGATAAAGCCAGATCAAACATTTTGCTGCCATCAGAGAAACACTTTTAAAATGTATTAATTTAATAAACCATAGTTCTACCAACCAAAGGACTAAGACTGTTCTTTCCCAGGTACACATTTCTTTATCCAACTTGTCAGCTTGTTGTGATGTTCCTGTTCCCAGTGTGGCACTCAAATCCCTGCATAGCTCTGCATTCTTTCCTTTGTCATTGTAGAGGACAGCTTTAGTCCATATTCTTCCTTTTGAAGATTTACTGATTTTAGTCTCTAACAAAACAATTTTATAGACTATTATGGTTGGTCTTAGTTGCCAGTTTGATTGAATTAAGAGATGTCTGGGGCTGCGTCTATGGGGGAGTGATGATTCCTCAAAGGTCTGACAGCAGGACAGTGACTGCCAGGTGGAGGAAACCTGCTCTGAATATGAGCAGCACCTTCCACTGTACTGTTGGCTCAGATGGAAAAAAATAAAGAAAGGCAGCAGAGTGAATAAACCCCTTCCATTTCTGAGTGTCTACATGCGGCTGACATCACCTGCTGTCTTTTAGAGTCCAGCATCTTAACACTTTAAACATGGGTTCTTGTTGTGTCTGGGCCTTCAGGAAAGTTGCATGGTAATCACCAAAGACCTGAAGAAAAATATAAACCACCAATTTCCTTAAAGATGCAAAATAATATAGTGTAAGCGAGGCATGGTAGTGCAGATCTATTATCCCAGATATTTGAGAGGATAAAGCTGGAAGGTTGTATGTTTAAGGCCTGCCTAACCCACAGAGTAAATTTAAGGTTAACCTGGTCTACTTGGTGAGGCCATTCCTCAAAATTAAAAAAAAACAAAACAAAAAACAAAAAAAACAACAAAAAAAAAACCTGAGGGATGAAAATCAAACTGTCCATCTTACAACTTCTTCTCTGGCTGGCTCTTTGCTATTCTTGGCATGCTACTTCTTAAATGATACTTCTTGCTTTAAAAGATCCTGCTGAATTAATGCCTTGTAAAGCACCATTAGCCATTAGCAGTAGTGTTACTAGGGAGGAGAAAGTACATTGGTTTTGATGGTAATAAACAGAGAAAGGAGCAGGAACAGATGTTTGGAGTGGTGGGATAGAAAATTACATATGGCTTTCATTCCCTCTCCTAACCAGGGCAAGAGCCTGCCTACACTTAGTAGATTGACGGTGGGGTATGGGTTAAGAAGAGAAACAGTGCTTTGAATATGTTCCAAAAAGAATACAGCAGTTACCATAGCAAATATAGAATTAATGCTAGATGTCCCAAGAGAGACTGAAGACTGTGAACCTACTTTGGATGAGTGGAGCTGTGAGATCTTTCTCTAGCATCATACAAAGCACAGGCATTGGGATGAAATTGTGTTATTTCACTGAACCAAGACTTAAGATTTATAAAACAGGTATGAAGCCATTTAAGAAGGGAGTAAGAACTTGAAAACAGTAATGAACTTGACTGAGGTTTCTAACATGTCTTAGGTTGAACAGAGAAAACGTTGCAGGATTTTTAATATCTATCCACCTCTTAACTTTCTCAAGTCAGTATCATCTTCAACAATGAAAAGCCAATGTATTGGGTGGAGCATAGTGGTATACCTATGTCATCCCACCTCTTAATCCTTGCTCTTAAGAGGCAGAATTAGTATCCACTTATCAATGGACACCTTGCTCAGGATAATATTTTCTAGTTCCATCCATTTGCCTGCAAAATTCTTGATGTCCTTACTTTGATGATAGTATTAATAGATGAATAGTGTTCCATTGTGTGAATGAACCACATTCTCTGTATCCATTCTTCAGTTGAGGGACATCTGAGTTGTTTCCACCAAAGTACAGACCATATGAAGTTTAACAAAAAGGAAGGCCCAAGTAAGGATGCTTCAATCCCACTTAGAAGGGGGAACAAAATAATCACCAGAGGCAGAGGGAAGGAGGGACCTGGATGGGAGAGGAAGGAGAAAAGACAGGCAGGAACAGGTATGGGGGGGAGGCAGGAGAGAAGCCCATAGGGCCAGGAGAATGAATGGACATATGCAGATGCAGGGACTTGGGGGGGTATGGGAAATTTCTAGAAAGTCCCAGAGACCTGAGATGTGAGAAGTTCTCAGGACTCAGTGGAGATAATCTTAGCCAAAATGCCCAATGGCGTGGAGATAGAACATGAAGAGACCATCTCCGAAAGATAGGGCCCCCAGTGGAGGGTTAGGGCCACCCATCTAACTTCAAACTTTTTGACTCAGAATTGTTTCTGTTTAAAAGAAATGCAAGGACAAAAATGGAGCAGAGATCAAAGGAGAGACCATCCAGTAACCAGCCCAACCTGGGATTCATCTCATGGCCAGGCACCAAACCCTGACACTATTACTGATGCCATGCTGTGCTTGCAGACAAGAGCCTAGCATGGCTGTCCTCTAAGAGGCTCTACCAGCAGCTGACTGGGACAGATACAGATATTTACAGCCAACCATTGGACTGAGGTTGGGACCTCTATGAAAGAGTTAGGGGAAGGATTGAAGGAGCTGAAGGGGTGGCAACCCCATAGGAAGACCAACAGCATCAACTAACCTGGATCCCTCAAAGCTCTCAGAGTCTAAACCACTAAACAAAGAGCATACATAGGCTAGTCTGTGGCCCCCAGGGCACTTATATAGCAGAGGACTGCCTTGTCTGGCCTCAGTGGGAAAGGATGCGTCTAATCCTGTAGAGACTTGATACCCCAGGAAAGGGGGATACTGGTGGAGGATGAGATGGGGATGAGTGGATGGGTGGGTGGGGGAGCACCCTCTTAGAGCCAAAGGGGAGGATAGATAGTGTGAAGAACTCTGGGAGGGGGCAACATTTGGAATGTAAATAAATAAAATAATTTAATAATAATAATAAAGGAGGCAGAGTTAGGCAGGAAATTGGCAGGTCAAGGCAAGCCTTGGCTTCATAGAAACCAGGAGACTACCTTAATCTGTACATCAAAGTACTTTCTCAAAAGAAAAGATAAACAATTGAAGGGGAAGAAAGTGAAGACTATTTTGTGAAATGCAGGATGACTTGATGGCTTTCTTGGTGGTGGTAAAGTAAAACCATCCTAGCTGCTGTTAACAAGTCATGCTCATCAGTATCCCCAGGTACTCTGATCTGTGATTCAGGAGCTCCAATCAGTAGCAGGTTACACTCACTTAAACTGCTTTTCCCTCAGGGCTTCAGTGAACATTGCAAGAATGTATTTAATGAGGTGAGGCACTAATCATCTCCCTGCCCCATCCAATCATCTCACCAGAGCATCCCAGCTAGTCACCTACACCACAGTTTTCTCAAATACCCCCCCCCGTGTGTGTGTGTGTGTGTGTGTGTGTGTGTGTGTGTGTGTGTGTGTGTTTTAGCTGTTTATCTCAATCAAGACCTTTTTATTGATAAAATAAAGGCACTTTAGCTATGGCTTTATAATAGCATAGCAGACAGGCAAAAGGACAAACCAGAACATAATTCTCAGTGAAGGCACCTGAAGAGCAGATGACAACAGGAAGAATAACATGTGATGCACGGCATATCTTACAAATTGTGCTTTGGGTATATGTGTTCTTGGATGTGCACAATGATGTCTAATTTACAGATGAGAAAATCATTATTCCAGGATTTGAGTAACTTCTCTAAGCAGTTTTTTTCATAGTGTATCTCACTGCTTTGATTGTAATGACAGTAGTGTGGAAGGCAGTACCTCACTAGGATAGCTTGGTGCTCGCTTTTGATTGTTTATACCATCAGAAGAAGATCCAGGCTTAGGGTAGCACTGAGAATTGGAAAGGTGCACATGACCTCAACGGAGTGAATGCATTTTCAATTATTGTTCCACTAGATGGCAGCAAGGCCCACCTCAAGAGCCATGATGAGTCCCTCTAGACTTTACATGGTGAAGGCTTTATGTCCTGGGAACAAGAAGGAAAAGAACCAGAGCAATGGTTTCTTTCAGAGCGTGTGTGTGTGTGTGTGTGTGTGTGTGTGTGTGTGTGTGTCTGTGTGTCTGTGTGTGTCTGTGTGTGTCTGTGTGTCTGTGCGTCGTATGTGTGTGTATCTGTGTATGTGTATGTGCGTGAGGGCATGTATGTGCTTGTGTGTGTGCACATCTGTGTCTGTGTGTGTGTGTGTGTGTTTGCAGAACAAAGCACTGAAAAGTTGCTAGGACCACTTTTGTACTCTATACCATGATTCACAGCTGTGGGTAAGACCAATATGATAGAAATGTTTTGACATCTGGCGCATACTATATTATAGTCTCTCCGCTCATATCAGCACCCCTGGCTGTGCAATCTGCAAATCCAGGTGGGGATTATACGTGTACATGGTTGCTTGTTCAGCATGATGGTGGTTGTTCCCTAGAAGGAAAGATGCGTGGATTTGGTGAACTGATGCCAATGGCTGTGTTCAAAGTGTATCTTCCTTCGAGATTACCACAGTCAAGCAGAGGGAAGAGCAGTTGGCAGGATCATAGGGTTAAAGGAACTTCATATGCATGCCATAGTTGACAGAATTCAAGGCACCTTAATGCTCCATGCTTTGGTAGTAATCAATATAGCTAAAGGTGAGTTGCAAACTTTGAACTGTGAATAACGAGTTAGAATTCAATTAGAAATTTGCATATCAGAAAAAGCATATTGTTGTGAATGAAGAGTGAGAACCCATCTTGTTCACAGAAAAAATGTCTAGATGGCATCCTGAACATTCCTGGGTGGTACAAAAGAAACCATTTCATGTATCAGGGATCTTTCTAGACCTGAGAATGCCTTGGATATCAGGATCCCCATCAGTGCGATGGGGTTTCTGTCCCAGGAGACTCCTTCCCTGTGGGAGGTAGCTGCTTTTCCTCTGGGACAGAGGGTAAATCAGGAGCCTTCTGCCCACACCTTGCCACTGTGAAGCGGCTCATGCTGAGAGCTTCCTCATAGCCTGGGAGTATGTCTGCAGAGGAGGGCAGCTGGCCCAGGGAGCTGTGTGCATGGGACATTGCCAGGATTCTCCGAGCTGCAGGGCCAAACACGGACTGCAGAGCTGTGAAGGAAGACAAAGTTGGTGTAGAGATGATAACATCCAAAGGCGATGTCCTCAAACAAGAGATATCTACATCACACCTAACTTCTCTTTGTCTTTCACCCATGTTCAAACTCGTTGCCATGACCTTTGACAAACTACAAAAATCCTTCAATGAACATTGGTTTCAATAATTTACTTTGTTCATCAATTTATCATCAGCCAAAAACTTGAGACTACAGACATCAGTGATAGCCCAGGTCACCACATTCATTGGCTTCTGGAAATGAAAACCAAACAAAACACTAGTTGGCAGGTTGCCTACATGCACCCTGAAACCTTTGAGTACATCTTCAAACCTGACCACCTATCTTGGTGTTCTGAGTACACTCACATGTAATGGTGCTCTGGACAGTGCTGTCATGGTCAAAAGCAATGACGGTCACTTCATAAGGCGGTGGGGCCCCACCTTCCCGGTTTTCCGGACGGCTCAGGCAGCAGCGGAAGCATACTGAAGTCAGGCCACACAGGAGAAGCAGTGCACCAACCACCACCAGCAACCTGCAAGAGCCCATGTGTCAAGTCCAAGCTGTGGTCAACTGGTTTCCCAGCTCTGACAAAACTGCACTTTGATCTCTGATCGCAATTGTTGTTGTTCTTTTAGAGAACACTAATAAGGCTTCAATCCCCAGGGTTTCATTTTGCATATATCAGTTACTGATTTTTCAGCAAGACTATGCCAGTCAGGAGAGCAAACAACACTGAAGATAGTTTGAAGGGACTGCTTCTTACTTCACAGTGCAGAAGTATTTCTTAAGCACATGCTGGGGGAGAGGCACTAAAATCTTTTGATGTTGGCTGAAGAGACTGTATTGAAATAGGAAACCGTGGCATATTGTCACATAGTCTGGAGGTGAACGAAGGAAACTTTACTGTGAAACATAGCTATGTTTCTTATTCACACTAAGAGCCAGTATATGAACAACTTTTTAAAAAATAATACCTGAAAAATGAAGTCTCTTTGAGGGTGTTATGTATCTCAAACTTACCATATATACCAGAGATGCACCCAGTCAGTAGTCAGGCAACTGGGGACAAAGAATGAAGTTTATTATATTAAAAAAATAGTCCAGGCTGCAATAATCATGTTGTTATATTTAATACCACGCTATAATTTTAAAACATCAAGGCCTATGGTTTTTTTTGTTTTTTTGTTTTTGTTTTTTTTTGTTTTTTTTTGAGAAAGGTCTCACTTTGTAACCTTGCTGGCCTGAAACTTTACTATCTGTACCAGGCTGACCTTGAACTCACCGCGATTTGCCTGCCTCTGCCTCCCTAGCGCTGGATTAAAGGCATGGACTACTATGTCCAGCTAAGAATTACTTCTGAAAAAGTCCAATGTAACAAGCTGAATAGGGTTCTATAATGCAGGTGGCATTGTTGTGCAAAGCATTTTTATAGTCACTAAAAATTTCATTAAGAAGAGTGGCCGTGAGAAGAATGAAGGGAGGGGTCTGGAAATGGAGAGGAGGAGAGAAATGGCTGCAACAATTTTGTTTGAAAAGCTACATGATGAAAGCTAATTATTTTCAAGTTGATAAAATAGAAAAGGAAAAGATGTCCCCAGGACTGTTATGAGCTGCTGAGATGGAGATTCTTAAGAACTAGGCATGCAAATGTCTAAAGAGTGGCTTTGAGAACATACATGAGCATCCAACTCCTATGCCTGTGAGGTCAACAAAATGTACACATCAGGAAAGTTTCAGTTGAAGGCATGAAAGAAGTCATATTTGTAATTTATATTTCACAAGTTCTTGCAACATCCTCCCCCTGAAAAGGGCCTACACTTTCACATCTAAACTCAGAACTGATGGGTACATCCACTGAGACCAAACAGGAAGGGAGAAAAGGGAGAGCCTGGCTTCACAAGGAGAACTGCGTGGGAGAGACTAAAATCGCAAGTCTGGGGTAGACAGAGGAATGCGTGTTTCTTTAAAGATTTACCAGTTTTTTCATTAAAATAATAAAATAAATGCTTTCTATTAAATAGATATTGAGACCCATTTCTGCATTTCATCTTTGGTCACCGTTCCATAGAAAATGCAGTTTGTATTTTCCCTGAAACAATGTATTATCTTGCTTCTCACATTTGTTATTTGTTCAAATTCTTTCATCTCTACCTTAGGTTCCAGATGGCAGCAGACATCTGAATCCTCCATGTCACCTAGTCAGTATCAGATATACACTTGCCAAGTAATCAAGATGGTCCTAATTACTTAGTTCCCCTCACATCCGATAGAGCTGGTTTCAGGGAAATGATTCTATTGCAGAATGTGTTTTCCTTCAGCGTGAACAGGATTGTTATTGTCCTTACTTGAAACCAAAAATTGCTTTTGGATTTGAAGTGGGCATGGAAATCACCCAAATAGATAAGCCAATGACTCGCTGTGAACCCAGTCTGTCCTGATGAGTCACTGGAAACCACAGCTAAGGAAGCCTTTTGCAGGTCTCTCTGACTACATGTGTTTAGATTAATTGTGCTGTGTTGATGAGAAGACTGGCTTGAAAAAAAAAAAGGCACTCTCTGTAGGGTTATTTTGAGCATTTGGAATGACACACATGTCTATGATGGTAGGTGGTGGCCATTTAATGAAAAAAGGAAGTTGTGTCTATCTGCTGACATTTTAGCCTATGTTTGCGTGTTGACACTTTGTCTGTCTCTCCTCCTAGCTTGAGCTCTCAGATACTTACTGTTCAGTGTTGACACAGTTCTCCTCGCCCCTGGCCCCAGGAAGCTGTGGGAAGGAAAGAATCTCAGACACGGAAATGGTCACATCTGCAGTTCTCAGCAGTCTATTAACTACCCATCATGGCTGTGACCTGTCAGACATACTTGTAAAGATGAGGATAGGGCGATAGGGTTGGTCTGTACTGGCCTGTGACATCGATCATTCCTTTGACTGATGTGAGGCAGAAGTTCCTGGAAGAGCAGGGCTCTTCTATGTGGCTTGGGCCATGGCTGACCATCATTCCTTTGGGAATGATGAATAGCCCTTTGTGTTAGTTTGTCACCCTAGAAGTCTTCTGACTCATCCCCTGGGACTCTATGATTGTCTTCCTTGTCCCTGCCCTGTTGAAAATTGAAGTCTAGCCTCACTGCTATTCTTTTTCAGCCTTCAACACATCAGTAACTCACTACACAAGAAGAGCAATGGAGGGGGGGGTGTTACAAAGAAAGAGGGGTAAAGAAGAAAGGGAAATGCAGAAACCAAGAGAACATATAAGAAAACTGTACTTTCAAATATTGGTTAACTTTTGTGGGAAGCAGACAGCCTGCTTCCGGCACAGGAATGTGATAGAGTCTGGTTTCTGCAGTGTCTTGCTCAGCTAGACTTCCTAGCTATGTGAACTTGGCCCTGGTATTTGTCCAGAATCCCTCACTGTACTGACCCTTTTCTCAGCTAATGGATGACTCACGGACTTTTCTTTCACAGAGGAGTTAAATAAGCTGTTTAAAATATTATTAAAGAGTCCTTTGGTACTGGGGACTCACTGGGTAATCCCTGAACCCTTGTTAAAGCTAGGTGTAACATCATCTACTATCTTTGATTGTCCTAATTTCTGTCCTTCTGTCCATGAGTATCATTCAGTCATACACAGAGACACACAGATTCAGACACAGACACAGACACAGACACACAGACACACAGACACACAGACACACACACATACACACACACACATGCATACACACACACATACACACACACACACACACACACACACACACACACACACACACACACACACACACGCATACACATGCACACGCATCTCTGAGACCCCCTGTTACTAAAAGAACACCATGGTACTCTTTTCTCACTCCCTTCTATGTTCTACATCTGTTTTTGCTCCATTCTTTTCCTCCTAGAGACAATATAGCTAAAGCAACAAGCAGAAGAAAGTTTCTTCTCGCCTTTTCACAACCGAACTCACCTGGATGAAATAAACCAGGCCAGAGGCCATCAGCACCTGGGCCCAGGCTGTCATCAGGCTGAACATCTGGTCCAGAAGGGTCACACCGGGTGTATCTGCTGCATCCTTTCCATCCTCTGTGCCATGCGGAAATTAGTGGTCCAGAATTCCTAAGATGTTTTTCTCAGCAGTAAATCAATCTCCCTTTCCTTATTCCCTTTGGATTTATATTTTAGGGTTTCTGTCTCCTCTTCCCTTTCAGTTTCCTTCTTATTTCTCTTTATGTGGTCTCCACATTTGCTTCCTCTCCACTTCCTTTCTGCTATTAAACTTTCCTGTGTATTTAATCTTTCTTCCTCTGCCCCTAATAAAACGGCATTGAAGAGGAACACATTTGTCCTCTGAATAAGATTTTTTCCCCAGTCTCTAATGAGAGACTTGGACCTGAAATAGGTCAAAGGCAGATTGTGAGTGATCAGATGTGTTCTTGTGTTCATCAGGAAACTGGTTACACACTCTTGGCTCCTGGATGACCATTGAAGTCTGAAAGTCACTCTGCCAATCTCCCTCCACCCCCTCTTCATGTGATTGGCATCCCCCTTCTTGCTCCTTGAAATTCTCCCCTCACTGTGTTGATAATCAGCCCTGCTGGTTCTGGGTCATTTATTGCAGCCACTCAGCAGGACTAAGGGATTCCAAATAAGGTAGAAAGCTAGCCCTTCTTTTGAGTGGGTAGTGGGTCTCAAAACTTGAATTGCCAGGTGCTAACCATGGTCTCAGCCTTCTACTTCA
>CM052700.1:17794709-17876712 GCA_028551405.1 Uromys caudimaculatus
TCTCTCTCTCTCTCTCTGTCTCTCTCTGTCTCTCTGTCTCCCTGTCTCTCTATCTGTCTGTCTGTCTGTCTGTCTCTCTCTCTCTGCCCTTGCCCTCTCAAAGCAATATTGTGGTGTTGCCACTTGAGAATCAGGCTCAGTGCATACAATTGTGGTTCCATCTACTGAGGAGACTGAGACAGGAGGATCATTTGGGTCTAGTTCAGGAAAGTGAGACTACGCTAGGAAACAGTATGATCTCCATCTAAAAAAATAATGTATCATCAACAATAAAACAAAGCTTAAAAGTCATATTTAAAAGTAAGCACACCACACGGAAAGGATATAAAGTGGCTAAAAAGGACAATAATATCTGGAGCCAGTGAATGCCATATAAATGTCTGACATTTAAGGAGGAATCTTTTACTCAGCCCAAAGTACTAAGCAAGAACATTCAGTGTTAGTTTACAGTGACATGCTCGTTTCACAAGACTGAACAAAGTTTTACTTCAGCTGCTTTCTAATTGACGAGTGGAGGCTTAGGGTGAGTCCTGATGAGGGAAGTTTGTGAGGTGGGTCCCACCACACTCAAGGTCCCACACACCATGTGATCATATTATGAAGGTATGATGTGGGATTGATGAATGCAAACAATTTCCTGTTCTCAGCTACAGAGAGCAAGCAGTGAGAGAACTCTCTGGTACAGTGTTGCTGCCTCCAAGTCGACCCATTTCTTTTTATAACGTAGGCTCTTGAGTGAAAGATATTTTCCAAATTTCAATAGAAAAGTCCATGAGGCAGAAGGCATTCTGTATGACTAGAGAATAGGATTTTAGTTACAACCTTTCACTAGGCCTGGGCCTTATTGTACCTACATCTAGAGAGGAGCATAATAACCACTGAACAAGCATCAGCTGTTGTTTCACAGAGAAAGGAAATTGCGAACAAGGAGACATCTTGTGCAGAATATTTTTATTCAAACACTATGGAATGGAAAACCACATGAACCCTTCCCCCTTTTTCCTTTTCTTGTGGGAAAGACAGTAAACTAGCATGGCTTAATGCATAGCCCAGGGTCTTGTTTGACTCCTTGTTTGCTGTGGAATCTTGGACAAAGCGTTCCATCTCTCTGTCAGCTCAGTTCAATTTGATATGAAAAGCACTCTGGTCTCAGTACCCACATGGTGACTGGTGAACTGTACCTCCACTCAGAGGGATCTCATCATGCCTTCTTCTGTTCTCCTTGGGAATCAGACAGGGGTAGTGAGCATAATACACAAAGGCAAAGTACTAATATAGATAAGTAACAACAAAAGAATCTTTAAGATGTATATTACAGTCCTGATAGCAAGTATTTGATGTTAGTTAAGGTGCTTTTAATTTAGCTCTGTCATGTGATGGTTCCTTCCAATATGCAGGATCATTAATGTCCACTATGCCGATTCTGTCTTTCTACCAGCCCTTTCTAGATGGCAATATATTTTTCTAATAGTCTTTTTTTCTTGAACAGTTCCCATGCCTGACCAGGCCATTATTTTTCTCACCCTTACTAGTCTTCACCTGCGTGAGCAGGTTTCCCAATTACTTTGGCTTAGCCCCATGGCAGTTTCTGGCCACATGATTGCAATCATCCTTGCCCTGGAGCTTCCCAGCAGGCCTGAATACCACAGGCTTTGGTTAATGACTCCCTTGTTGTTTTCTTTTTCAGAATCACTGTTACCATTTCTTTTTTATTCTTAAGCAGGAAAAACTTCCTTTGCTGATTCTAATGTGTCAATGTCCTGTGATGGCTTCCATCACAACTATTAAGTAGGAAATGATGATAGAGGGAAGATCATTCAAAGAAGAAAAGATCCTCATGGCATAAAGACAGAGGAGCACAGAACTGGGGACATTGAGAACATTCTCATTACCAGCCTACATAACCCCATTACATTAAGCTTGTCAATCATTAACTTATACTGTTGTGAAGGACTAGGACTCAGGCCAGTGGGAGGTACATGTACACTGCCCTCTTCACCTGTGCTTCAGGGAGTTGTTATACAACCATTCTAACAACTGTAGCCAAAGAATTGCTAATGTGGGGTTTCTTTGACCTTGGTTGTCAGGTGCACCCCCTCCTGCTCTCCTTCCTTTCTATGCCTCAATGAATAGAAACCAGGAATATTGGTACTCTGAGTTACCAACCTCAAGCTGTACATGGCTGAGCAGTGGGTTGGGTCATCTCCAATGGCCAAGAATGGAGAAGTAGCAGAAGTCAGTTTCATTCTAAAACCTTGGGGTGTTTCACTAAGAAGCATCTCTGTTTTAGGATCCAAGATCATAGCATAGATGTTAAATTCCAACCTCAGAGACATGGAAAATTAGTAAAAGAATTAAACAGGAGGGTTTTTTTTTCCTCCCTCAAGAAAGGGTTTCATGTCTGATCTCAAACTTTTTATGTAGCTAAAAGTGACTCTGACTTCTGATCTTGCCTTGCCATCCCAGTGCTGGGAGTACAAGCATGTGCCACCACTCCCACCTTTATGAAGTGCTGTTGATCAAACTCAGAGCTTTGTGCTAAAATCATGGAATGTAAACAAGACAGAGGGTTCAGCTTGTCAAAGGATGTATGATTTATACACCACGTAGCTCAGTACTACAAATTGTGTGAGCAACCGTTTAAGGCAACACACACACACACACACACACACACACACACACACTCAACATTCACAGCAGGATCAGATATATGGATAAAGCTTAGCTTGTTCCATTGCTTGAGATTGTATAAGAATGAGATCAAAGTGTCTGCATAGCAACATTCTTGTCTGAAGGTTGTCATGGCAGAGAACCCATTTGCAAGCCCTCTTGGGCAAAATGTATTTTTTTAGTTGGCTGTAGGATTAGTTGAGTCATGCTTCTTTAAATATTCTAATTAAAATATAAATGCATTATTTCCCCCTTCCCTGTCCTTCCCTCCAACCCTTCTCATGTACTCACTTCTGCTCCCTCTCAAATTCATGTCTTCTTTCTCTTTAATGTATAGATAGATAGATAGATAGATAGATAGATTGATAGATAGATAGATAGATATAGATATATATCCAAAGTGTTGGATAACTGCTGCGGGAGCTCATTCCTGGAGAAGGTTATTTCTCTCTCTCTCTCTCTCTCAGCATTAACAACACTCATGGTACCTCAAAAATACAATCTAAACTATACCTGAACAAGGACAACACCAATAGATATGCTAACATGGAGATGGGAAGTCTCACAGGACCTCACTCCTAGACAAAGAGCTACAGGCAGACAAGGAATGCTTCTTTAAATCCTAATGATGAGCACAGAGAGACACAGGAAGAGAGAGGCTTCAGCACACTCCTTATGTGCCTGAAGTAATTTCTTGTGTATGGTCACATGCATTCTGTGACCTTTGCTACATTTTAGGTTATACCTCTGAGAACGTAGGCTCAAAGACATGAAATTCCACTGAGGTGTGATACCAGGTGTCATGGAGCATTCCTTCAAGTCTTTACAGTTTCCTGGAAACTTCGCTGTAGAGGTTTAAGCACAAGAGAAAAGTCCAGGTGTGGTGGTATGATATCACCTTTAATCCTAGGACTTGGGAAGAAGAGAGAAGATCTCTGTGAGTTTGAGCCAGTTTTGTCTACCTAGCGAGTTCCAAGCCAGGATTATACAGTGAAACACTGTCTCAAAAGAAAAACAAAATAAAACAAACAAAAACCCTAACAAAAAACAACATAACATAAACTCATACCAACAGATGAAAAGATAAATAAAATGTGTTCTACAGAAAGAAAGGGTATTCTAGGCTGTTCTGTAATATAGATGAACCTTGAAAACAATATTCAGTAAAATAAACCAAACATAAAAAGAAAACTGGTGAATGTTTCCATTTACATGAGGTATGTTCTAACAGATTAATATCCACCAATGTCTCATGTATTGAAGGGCTGGTTGCAGGCCAGTGACAACTGTTAGAAGATTGTAGTATCAAAGAGAGGCTTTAGAAAAAGGTTCTTGAATGAGACTGCTTCCTTCCACACTTTGGCAAGTTGAGCATCTTTTCCTGCTGATGTCTGTCCCACCAGACATCAAAAGCAGTAGATATAACTGACCGTGGATGAATGAAATCTCTGAAAGCATGAGCCAAGATAACTTTTCCTATTTGTAGGATTGATACCTTTGTTAAGAAATTAGAAATCAAATACAAAGTACCGTATCAAAATTTAAGAGACAGAAAATACAGGACTAACTTCAAGAAAGAACAGGAAGTAGGCAGTAGAGTTTACAGGAAGTGGTCATTAGAGTTCTTCAGAGAGGCAGATTATTAGGATGTGATATAGAGACAGAACTTTTTTAGGTGAGCTTGTTTCATGTGACTATAGGGGCTGCCTCATGTAAATCTGCAGTGCTACCCAGCAGACTAAGGATCCTAAAGGATAAAGAGAGGGTGGAATTCCAGTCTAAAGGCCAGTATGAAGGCCAGAGAAAGCAGGTGCTCAAGTTGAAATCCAAAGGCCATCTGCTAGAAAATTCCTCATTTTATGTAGGCAGATTGTTTCATCTATTCTTTTGACCTTCAGATTTTGAATCTTGCCCAAAATATAAATAGTCATCTTTTCTGATTGCTTTGTTTATGTGTTGTGTGACCTTTCATGGCAAGATGTGAATAAAACCTATTCACTTTAGATAGGGCACGAAGGACAGATAAAAGAATCAATTCCACCCAAGTATAGATTGGCAAACCAAAGGTTTATTGGGGTCACCACTTGCAAGAACATGTGTGAGGTGCTACTTACAGAAACACAAGTAACTTTTAGGCAGCCATATCACTAAAACTCCCAACCCAGTATGGGTGAAGAAGTTTTATGAAGAGTAACCTTGAAGCTTTCTGTTCAACTTGAAGGTAGTCTTCATTGAAGAGGCTCCCTATGAAATTTCAGCTGTAGGTTGTGCTTATGACATTGCAGAGGGAGGTCTTACAAATTTTACGACTTTGATCTTCCATCACATGTAATTTACTAGTGTCGTATGAGCCTCTCTTCCTACTTCATCCATACAGACAGGCTTCAGTTCAGAGGATATAGCTGCATAACATGACCTCCATCCCCAAACACTCTGTCTAGGCACCAAGTGATCCAGACAAGGCAAGGAATAGAGTGGACCATCATAGGAACTGTTAGTAAGGATGTTTTCAGCTAGAAAAGATGGGAACATTGCAGAGAAGGATTGTGGTGCAGCTGTACAGCAATGTGAATGTAATTAATGCCATATCAAGCAGTATATCTAAAAGAGATAAAACAGCAGTCATTGTATTGTTTACATTTTGTGATATTAATGTCTGAGATAACTGAGTCACTGTAGGCATAAAAAAGTGTTTTTCTCATTGTCGTGTGATTTCAGTGATCATGAAATCATCATTACAAGAAATTTCCTGAGATTCTACTAAATCTCAGCAGAAGTACAAATTAAAAGGCCACGTTGGAAATTGAGGAATATATCCAATCAGGACCTCATTTCCTGGCACCCACTCCCCAGCTCAGAAGCTCTGGTAGGCAGTAGATAAGAGCGGGCATTGGATTTTAAAATGCTGATCTGTGATAAACTTGTGTTAGCTCTGTGTTTGGATTGTTTTGTGAACCATGAGAAGAAAACTTTAAGTAGCAAATAAGTTGTTTTTAGCTTGCGCTATATATCCTACATAAGAAGAGGGAAAACACAAGGTTTGAATGGAGGAGGGATACAGAGTCCTACAGACACTGTCAGTATTAATGAGTTTTCCTATGTAACTTCCTAGATACCTTACCGATTCTTCTTTTATCTATCCCCTTTGCACCACCACTTTTTCCTCTCAGTGGTTTAAAACAAAATTCAGCTGTCATAAAACCTTGTATACTCAAATTCATATATATATGTGTGTGTGTGTGTGTGTGTGTGTGTGTGTGTGTGTGTGTGTGTGTGTATGTATGTTTAGTATATAGAGGGCTACATTTATGAAAGCACATACAAGGGCTGGACCTGCCAGGCAGTAGTGGCGCACACCTTTAATCCCAGCACTTGGGAGGCAGAGGCAGGTGGATTTCTGAGTTCCAGGCCAGCCTGGTCTACAGAGTGAGTTCCAGGACAGCCAGGGCTACACAGAGAAACCCTGTCTCGAAAAACAAAACAAAAAAACAAAACAAAACCAAAAACAAACAAACAAACAAACAAACAAACAAACAAGGTCTGTACCTGAGTTAGGAACCCAAGAACTCATAAAGTCCGTTTGTTAAAACACCTGTCTGTAATTTCAGCATTCCTACTGTGAGATGGAGGGCAGAGATAGGGACTCTGGAATCTTGTAGGTCAGCTAGCCTGGAGCATGCACCAGCCAATAAGAGACCTTTGCTTAACCGTGAGAGACCTGGGTTATCCTCTGACCTCCACTTGCACTCATGCGACACACACACACACACACACACACACACACACTGGTTAAAAAGTATAAGTAATTTCAAAGAGACATATCTTTTCATGGTGGAAAAACAGGGGAAGATTCTATCTATGAGCGTGTATAGGTATAAAAAGCCCAGGCATCAGTCAGAGTAAAACATCCTCCTTTCTGGTCAACTTCACTGTCCTGTATATAACATTAATAGTAATTTTAACTATTATTTCTGAGTTTTATGTTCCAAAATACAAAACTTGTCATTTCTCACATCTACGTTCCTATTGAGACATTACCTGAACCAAGCGCTGGATTAAAAGCTAATACCATTATACTTGGCTATTGAAACATTATCAGTCATTATCCTCAAACCCCAGACAAATGTATAAATTCAATATAAGTATTTCCCAAGATGACAGACCTAGAGAGAGATCCAAGACTTACCCTAGCTATTTCTACTGTTCTCATGCTGCTGTTTAAAGTCTCTGTATACAGGACTTCCCTGCTAACCCTAGCACTCAGGGCTGGAAATGGGAATCCTACATGATTTATGTTACATTTTTGATAGCCCATTAAAACTATTAAAAGTAAAACATACTGCTTATAAAAAGACACCATATAGTGACAATCTGCCTTGGTGAATCAGCAAACAGAGCAATGTGAACACTGAAGTGAACCATCTGGTCCAATCGCATTCCTCTCTACAAACCTAACTTGAAGAATGTGCTTCTTTGAGTCTCAAGCCCTTATCTGATAGGTCTACAGTATCTTTCCTATAATTGTCCTTCACAGTGTTCTTCCCCCTGCTGTCTGTTTCTTAGTGAAAGGTCATGAAGCACGACTGGAATTACCATTCTCCCCACCCACAAGAGACACAACCTAAGAATTTGTGTTAGCCAACTTTCCAATATGAAGCAAAGCTTCCCTTCCTCCCGCGACGGTTGAGTCATCCTCTGCTAGATAAGAGCGGCTATTTAAACTGCATCAGAAGCTCTCACCCTGGCAGTTGGCTGAGGTCCTTGACTGTTTCAGTCTTCCATTCTTGGCATGAATTTGGAAATGACTTTTGATGACAAGATGAAGCCTGTGATTGACCAGTCTGATCAGAAGTCATGTGGCAAGAAGCCTAAAGGTAACAGGGGTGGGTAGATGCTTATGGAGACAGAATACCAGGCTTAGCTCAGAAATATAAATTAAATGTACTGAAGAATGAGGTTAGAAGGTAAAGACATTCAAATATCAGAAAATACAAGAGACTAATACCGTTTATTTAGAAGGAAAGCAAGTAGGATTCAAGACAATAACTAGCCGGTACTTCATTTTTAGTATAAGCTGTTCTCCAAGCTATGGCTTTAAATTAATACCTTCTCCAGTACTGATATTATCTGCTTTCAATATAAAGTTAACTCAGAATCAGGAGGAGTAATAAAGTTACTCAGTTTCCTTGAATTGTACAGAGTAGAGCCAAAATAATACCAGTTTCCCATGTATGAAGAATCCAGTCCCCCAGAAATGACAGAAAATGCATGCATCCAGAGCACACGGTAATTGTTTTTATGTGTGTTGCCAAAGTACTGCAAAAATCTGAAGTGCTTGGTGAATTATCTAAAGCAAATTTGGTATATTCAGTATGGCCGAGTATATGTTAGACTTTCTTGTCCATTGTTGCTTTGAAAAAATTGTAATTTGTATTTGACTATTACAGTAAATTGAATTACTTAGGTTTAATTGATAACTCATTTCTGTAGACAACTACAGATAAAATGTCTTTTATTTTATAAAATTAAGAGAAAAAGGCCAGGTGGTGGCGGTGCACACCTTTAATCCTAACACTTGGGAGACAGAGGCAAGTCAGCCTGCTCTACAGAGTGAGTCAGGACAGCCAGGGATATACAGAGAAACCCTGACTCAGAAAAAAAAGGAACAAGTTGTAAGAAGAGGAAGAAAGACAGACTGTGTCTGTAAATAAGCCTGAAATCTTTCAATGGGTAGGATAGGGTAAGTGTGGTGTGATTTAATATCCGAGTGGCTGAACTAGCACAGAGTCGAAACAGTGCTGGGGCTTAGTAGTAGACCCAGTAGCTGTTGAACTAGCTTGGTGTGAGGAAGTCCTGGTGTTTAGTAGTAGATTTAGGAGCTAACACCAGTTTTTAATTTGCTCAACCATTCACTCATTATTTGTGCAATAAATATTGTTTTTACTTGACTTTTACCATAAATATGATTAATTCTTTAAGAGTCCTTGTTAGATTAGTTACTTACTGTGAATGGTATAAGTTATACACTGAAGTTAGTGTACAAATATTTATTGATTGATTAGAGGTTGTTTTCTGACTAGAAAGTCAATAATCCCTTCCTACTACTGAGATGGGATGAAAGTGCCTTTTAGATAATAGGAGCTTGTATCTTCCTTTCACACGGTGGCTCATCCAATTGGTGTTTTCATTCAAGAGTTGTGGGCATACAATGTGTGATGAATACTGGGGTGGAGGAAAGGACTTTTACACTCAGATACCTGACGCCAGGTGACAGGATAAGACAACTGCTTGTAAGAGATATTACTGTCTTCTATTATCTGCCAGCTCACCACACATGCAGAGAGAGAAATCCTTCAGCCAGAGAATGAGCTGTGTTTCTCCCTGTCAGAATTTCTATCTTTTTTGTATCATCTGTGGATTCTAACACAAACTAACAGAAAAGAACTCTGAACATATTTGACCATTTATTAACTTGGACCCTTACCAAATTCATGCTGAAAGCTCGATAATATAATACTCCGAGCATTTTGGCTTATGAGCATTGGATTAAAGAACTACATAGGTGGTACTGCATGCCTGATATCCGAACACTGGGGAGGCTGAGGTAAGAGGATTCCCAGTCTAAGGCCAGCCTGGGCTGAGTTCCAGGGAAGCCTGGATTACAAAGTAAACAGCTTTGAATAACATCAAACCCAATGATCTACATTGTAAGTTTTTACTACACATGTGTTATCAAGTTAGTGAAACTGATGCTTTCAGTTTCTTCTTTATGTGGAGAGAGTAACATCAGTGTTCTGTTTACCATACAAGGAGAGGAAACCAAATACATTGTGTGTGATGTTTTCCTCTCAGATCTGTGATGGCTGCAGTTATGCAATGCTCAGACATGTAACTGGACAATCACATGTCTGAGAGCTGCATGACTTGTTTTCATAAATCAGGTGGCTTTTCCTCTGGGGATAACAGGCGACACCTAACGAAAGTGTAAGACAGTTATTACAAGAAGCCAAGTGCTTATCAAGGTTTTATTCCTAATTTCCTTTGGTCAATAATTCCAGTTCTAGGAGGCAATAAGAATTGAATGGTATGATATTAGGCATAGAATTTCTTGAGGAAATCTCAGGTCGCTGACTAAAATATTTTGCTTAACGTCTGACAATTGTTTATACAATGTTACTTATGAGTACCTGTGTAAAGCTAAGATTATTTATTGGGGGATTGTTATCCCCTTCTGATTCTTAATATCTATTGGAGGTTTCTACCTCACTTATGCCTGTTTTGCATCCAAAAGATGATACAGAAACACTGTAATTTATTAATAAGCTGTAGGTGCTATGATTCTGTGCTATACAATTCCTTCTGTGCTGTCAAAACCCACATGAATCCCTCATGACTCACCAAATTAATGTCTCCTGGGCATCGTCTGCATAGTTTCCTGACCTCAGAGCAAATTTCTCTTGGCCATGTGCTCCTGGTCCATTCCATCTAATAGCTATCTTCTCCTCCTCCTGACTCTTCTTCCTTTTTCTCATGGTCCCTACCTGAGACCACCCCTACTTGATCTCTAGTTCAACCTTTCTCTCTCTCCTGCCCAATCACAGGCCACAGGCTTTTATCATCAAACCAGAGATTATTAAGAAGCATTCTTTGCCACACATTGTTCAATACAATGCCCATGTCCAGACTGCAACCTGATATTGGGGCCCAGAACTCAGCATCTGAATACAAGGTGCACAAGACTAACCCCAACTCCTGTGTGTATATATATATATGTAAATGCTAGGAGCCTCCCTGGCCCAGAGAGGGTAGTGGCAGGGGTGGGGGACACAGAGTAGGACTCTGGTGATGGCTTTCAAGCCTGAGAGTCTCGGGACATTCTAGTTCTCTAACTGTACTGAAATGCTGATGATAACTTCTGAAAAATCCTAAAAACTTTCTTGCTCTTTCCTAGGGTAGAAAGCTGCTGGTTTAGGGGATTAACATCTGTAGCCTAACAGCAGAGGATTAAGTAATGTGGCCTTTGTTCTATCTCAGTAGGAACTGCTCAGCTCTATCAGCCTGCTAGTCACAGGAAGAAAAAGGGACACTTAGAAAAAATGATTATAGCATTTATTACTAAATTGTAAAAAGTTTCCGATGAAAGCTAACTAAGGGGAAAAGCAGAAAGATCCTAACAAGAGAAAGGAGAAAAAATTCTAAGGGAAAAAATTCTCCTCTATCTCCTCTATCTGCTTCTTATCTCTTCGTCCTCAGTACTTATACGTCTTTCAAAATACATGATCGCATGTTACAACGCTCATCACAAGTTCACATAGAAACTCAAATCATAAATCAAAATAGAAGTTTACAACAGAGAATGTTTACATGCATATTCATTAGGAGTAATTATCTGGCTAAACATCCATCACCTGTCTCAGCTCCACAGGTTCCCTGAAGGTTCAAAACTATAACTAAGTTATTAGTGAAGTTTTGTCTAGATAAACCCAGTCAATATTTTATCTCCTGTCCTAGCACCTATGATAAATCTTTAGTTCCCTTTTTAGGACCTTTGGTTAATTGTTTCACAACCTCTTGGAATGTGCTCTGAGTAGGAGAAAGTCTGGTTAGTATCTAAGAGCAATTAACTTGTGACACTAGGGAGACTGGCAGAGTTCTCATTGCAGCTTTGACTATCAGAAAAGGACCTAATAGCAGTCCCACTATAAAAGAGCTTCATAATCACTGATATAATTTTAGGAATTCTTATATGATCATCATTAAGACTTAAGTCATCTATTTGTCTATATAGCATCACTACTAGACATCTTCATAGATCTGCAAAGATCTGCTCCAAAGGGTATTTTACAAATACCTAGTTATTGTTATATATGTTTAATAACAGGAAACGCATATTAATAGCAGGAATCTTTCCTAAAATGAATTCTCATATGGCCTTGTCTGATACCAGCGAACCTGTCACAGATTATATAATAATCTGAAGCAGGCCATCTCAGGAAGATCACCTGCTAGTTATTAGCTTGTCCCATTATGGCTCCTGACATGTAAACATCACTCTTTTTGTATAGTAGATGAAGTTGTTACGCTGTGTTGAAAGGTCTTATAAGGACATTGTGCATAGACTAGATGAAGTACAAGAGACTATTCACAGTAGAATGTTTTTGTTTTGCTTCAAAATTTCATGGAGAAGTCTAGTTACATCTTAGAGTAGATGAGGTACAAGCTTCAGGAAGAAGTATTTAGTGTCTATATCTCATGAATCCCAGCTGTTATTTTTTTTCCCATGTGAGACCATAAGTAATTTACTTCCGTTCCTTATAATCATTCATTGTTTCATCAGCACAGGAGCAGTGCCAGTGGGATTGGGGGCGAGGCATGCTAAAGGATGCAGATCACAAAGCAAGCACAGACACAGACAGGATTCAGCATCTTTTCCAATTTTCTGATTCTCCTTCCCTGCAGGTCTGCATTTGCTTTCCTCCCCATGGTGGTGCCCGGCTGCTATGATTCTGATCATGCTTTGCCTGGTGTTATCAGTGATCCTTATTGTACAGTGGACACAATGTAAGTGTTGAAATAGGAAACTGGAGGTGAGCAATGAGGGTTATAAACACAGCACATAACTCCGATTGGCCTAGCTTTACATTCACTTTAGGCTACATCTTTGAGTATTAATGAATGAATGAGTATTAAGTAATGAATGTACTGTGCTCATTCCTCTTTTAGAGAGGGGAATGGGATGGAGACTATTCACAGTAGAATATTTTTATTTTGCTTCATAATTTCTTGGAGGAGCCTAGTTACATCTTAGAATAATTTGAAGTTTCTAATACATAGGGCCATCTGAGCAACCCAGCAGAAAAGAAATCCTATTTATTTTTGTTTTGATAGATCTGATTACATTTTAAGAATCATAATGGCTCTCTTAAAATAAGTAAAACACTGACAGCAAAATGTATTTTGAGTTTATAACATGTAGGAAAGTAGAGATGCTGAAAGGGAAAAAGGATAACTGAGAATAAGGACAAGACTGGCTAAGAAGGAAAGATAATATTTTCTCTGTGTCACACAGCATGAATAGGTTGCAGGTCTGAGTTGTTCCACCAGCCAGGTCCAAGATATTATAACTCAAGAGTACCAATTGCTTCCATGTGTTTAACTTATCTAACTCCTTGTAATTGGGGGAGGGGTTTGTGAGAACTTGAGGCTTCTCCTAATGATGGTTCAGGGCAGGGGATCCCACTTGATGGCAGCAGTCAGAAGAATCTTCCTTTGTGGTATATATCACCATCCAGCAGGCTCAGATTTGACCTAGAGGCAAAGAGTCAGCAGTCCCTCGCTTGCACTGGAAGAGAGCGGAGATATTAGAACAGAGTTCTTCAAATATGTTTGATTACACAACATTCATTTCATCTCCACCCTCCTAAACTGTTCTGTGGCTAAAAAACAAGAAGAAAAAAATTACTCTCACTGCCAACATACAGAAATGTACAAACATTTCATGGGTGGTTGTCTCAAAAATGAAGGCAGATGTCAAAGTTCCTAATAAAATTAGGAAGTCTGGCAGTGTAGACAGTGGGAGGAGCTATAGAGAAATTAAGCTGACTAAATCACTAATGGCAATTTCTTCTATGAGTCAGAGTCTTGGGAAAAGGTGACTGCTATAGACTGCCAATATTTTATTTATTCTATTATAGTATCTCTTACCTTATCATTATCTTAATTTTTTTTATTTTACAATTTTATGTTTGGGGGAATTTCAAACATGTACATAATGCATTTTTGATCAAACACAGCCCCATTTTCTTCATTTCAATTTCTCACCACCCACCCATCCCCCTGTCCTCTGAATTTCATGTGCTCTGGTTTTTCTTTTTAAGCCCATTGACTCCACTTAATGCTGCCTGTATGTATATGGTATAGGGCCCTCTGCTGGAGCATAGGTAACCTCACAGGGGTCATATCCATAAAGAAAACTGACTCTCCCTTTCCAGGATTCATCAATTGCCAATAGCTCCTCAACTAAAGGTGAGATTTCATGAAGGAATGCTCATCCATTGTCTTTACCCTATTATTTTCAAGCTAAATATAGCTTGTGCATTATGCATGCTGGCCAAGTCTTCTTCCACTAAAGGACATCACAACCCTTCATAACTCTGCTGGAGCTACATCTCCACCCCTCCCCGTTACGTCACTAAGCTACATTTCCATTCCTCGCCACTCTGCCTCTAGGCTATACTATTATATCTCAAGAAAACACAGAACCATGGCATTTTTTTGTTTAGAAATATCTGCACGATCACTAATAAAATTGTAATTTTCAAAAATACAATTGAATAACATCTAAGCCCATAAATTGTGAATAAATGTGGGCCATTTCCCAGAAGTCATTGAAGTCCATCATTGTTCATGTTCATAAAACATTTCTGTCAACACTCATCTGCTGTCAAAATAGATTGCTTGAGTTGATGTCTTAGTTTTGTGGGCATCTAAGTGCAGGATATGTATTGGACTGGCTAGACTGAATCTTAATTCTCTCTGGTTTAGTACTTCAGGTATCTGACCTCCTAAAGCAATACCAAGCAAACCTTACTCAGCAGGATCATATCCTGGAAGGGCAGATGTTAGCCCAGAAGAAGGCAGAAAATGCTTCACAGGAATCAAAGAGGGAACTGAAGGAAAAGATAGACACCCTCACCTGGAAGCTGAACGAGAAATCCAAAGAACAGGAGGAGCTTATGCTGCAGAATCTAAACCTCCAAGAAGACCTGCAAAGAGCTTCGAACTTTTCAGGTACTGGGGAGAACTGGTGGGTATTCAGCCCAGTTTTAATTAGGTTTAACAAAACCACCCAGCACACATGTGACAAGCATTCAGAATGCCCTACACAGTTTCTCTGTTAGTGCCATTTCAAACCTAGCCCATGGGTGGCCTGGTAATCATTGGAAATCTTGGAGCTCTGCTTCTCATGGCCATAAAGTTTTCTTCCTTCTTTCATACTCTAGCTTTGAGGTTTGGGCTTGAAAGGCCCCCGGAGGGGAGACTCTCACTCAAGTCTCGGGATGGCGAACCCCCCAGTAACGCGCGAGAGACCGTTCTTGATGTAAATACAACAGGTTTATTTGGGCCTATTCTAGTGCACTAGGGCCGACTCATAGTCTATGCAGAGACAAGAGGAGTCGACCCCTATCAGCTAAAATTAAAAGTATTTATAGGAAAGAGCAGATGGAATTTTTCATGCATCAGAAAAAAATACAGGGTTTCAGTTACATAAATGTCCTTGTGATTTTTTTTTTTATCTTATGGCAGGAAAAACAGAATATCCTTGGTCAAGCTGCCCCTGAGTTAGGGGAGGGGGGAAGGCGGGAGTGTCTGGGCTAGTCTGGGCTGAGAGGAGGGGAGGGGGAAGGCGGGAGTGTCTGGGTCAGTCTGGACTTATCTTGGCCTACCTGCATCTTTATTTTAACTCTTCAGGCTGAAGCACCATCCTGTCCCATTGTTACCTCTTGCCACAGATATGTTATTGTATCCTTCCAAATGCATCTTAGTCACTGGCCTCCCTCTCCTTGGGGTCTTCCTGTCATTGCAGCTCTTTAGCCCAGCTCCTCTGTTAGCTTCATTCTGACCCTGTTTCTTAAATGGGCACTACATCTGTCTAAGTACAAGCAGTGGGGATCAGCTGACTGAAGACTTAGGGGATACTTCAGGGTGAACAAAAGTAAGAGGTCTGGAAATTGGGTCTATATAGGAATTGAGATGGTTTCATCTGTCTAAAGGGATTAAGAATCTAGGGAGCAGAGAAAGAATAGATTGTGCTGACAACCTTTGTTCTAGGAGAGATTATTACTACATTTCTGCAATATTGATCTTTTCTGCAGTGCAATCAATGAGGTCTGTGCTTCTAAGTACAGAGTTAGGTATGACAGTTGCTTTTCCTACCATATCCATTCTCAGGAAGTGTTCAAGTGAGGACTCTCTTCTCAGGATTAGCAATTAAGTGCTAGTCAAAAGCAAATTTCTCCAATGTCTTGCTTATGTGGCTAACAGGCTAAAATGTGCAGTTTCTTTGAATACATATATAATAATGATATAGATAGCCATTCCTTCATTGTATAGACAAAAATGTTGCAAGCAGGATAGTTATCAATAATGATGAGTGGTTTGATGTAAAGATACTCAGTCTTGACAGGCTCTGAATGGTGATGCATACCTTTAATCATAACCGAGGAGATAGATCTCTGAGTTCAAAGCCAGTGTGGTCAACATGGGGACATCTAATCAGGGATACATGGAGGAATTAAATAAACAAACAAACAAACAAACAAACAAATCCTTTCTTATGAATAGGGTAATTTCAATTTGCAAAAATAAACAGAATTTTTTAGACAAATTGACCCTGACTAGTATCAAACATATATTTAATTTCTCTAAGGAGGAACTTTTCAATAAGGTGAAGGGACCCAACCCTTCAAATCAATTTTTAAGGTAAGAGGACTTAAGTATCAAAGATGGGAGTGTTTATATACACAGGGAGCCAAAATCCCTACTAGTGGTTTATTTCACAAATATAGTAGTAAAACAGTTTACATTTATCAGCTCTAGATTGTGTGGGATTCAATCTGTGTCAGGACCATGAGGAACCCTCTCTCTCAGAGATGCCAGACATGAACTGTAGATCAGACATGGAACTCACATGTCTCTTTCTGGCAGATATACTAGGTGTTGTTTTCCATTCCTTCTGATGTTAGATATAGCCAACTGATAGAGACCTGTCTTAGTCTGGGTTTCTATTCCTACACAAACATCATGACCAAGAAGCAAGTTGGGAAGGAAAGGGTTTATTCAGCTTACACTTCCAATTGCTGTTCATTACGAAAGGAAGTCAGGACTGGAACTCAAGCAGGTCAGGAAGCAGGAGCTGATGCAGAGGCCAAGGAGGGATGTTTCTTACTGGCTTGCTTGCTTCCCCTGGCTTGCTCAGCTGGCTTTCTTATAGAGCACAAGACTACCAGCCCACAGATGGTACCACCCACAAGGGGCCCTACCCCCTTGATCACTAATTGAGAAAATGCCTTAACAGCTGGATCTCATGGAGGCATTTTCTCAACTGAAACTCCTTTCTCTGTGATAACTCCAGCTTCTGTCAAGTTGACACAAAACCAGCCAGTACAAGACCACAGATGAAACTTTGATTCCGTGGCTTCAAAAAAGCCTCATATAAATATGATAATACTGAAATCTCATGTGTAAATATGAAGCTAATTTTCTCAAATTTGAGAAAGGCTTTATCTATTCTACTAACAAATATGGTATGATTTACTTGGAAGCTAAGGTGATGCAGGGCTTTGAAATGAATAGATTTTAATAATTTGCAATCAGATTAGTAGTCCTTCTCAATCTTTATCTCTGTAAATATCTTGATGAAAATGGTTGTAGGCCAACAGATCCTGAACCTCTAGCAAGTCTAGATCCTATACACTACTTTCTCAATTAGTTCATCCACAAAGACATTTGAAAGGAAGTGTGCTCAGTGACTATATTAGGATCCGAAGAGGAACAGAAGCAACAGAATGACTATATATTTAAAGGACATTTATTGGGTCGGCTTACATAATATGTCTGGAATGTTCAACAGTGGTTACCTTGCACTGGATGGGTGGAGATCCACTTGGCAGTTGATCAACTAGTGAGCTTGGTTGTCTCAGCAACATCAATGTCTTCTGGCCCAGAAGATCTGGAATATCTCTGAAGAGCTACTGATCTTCAGTCTATTTTGGAAGCCAGAAGAAGCTGATTCTAAAATCAGTAAAGGAATGCACCCATGGGATTGATAAACTTGCCTGCAGAGTGAATGTTCATTAGCACGAAGTAAAATTCCCTTTTGTCTCCTTGTCTCTGTGTTGGAAGGGGATGCCCACATTTAGTTCTTTCTACTTCAGCCATCACAGGCATGGCCAGCAGCCTGGCGTGTATTCCATTCCAGATCCAGATAAGTTGACAACCAAGGTTTATCAGAAGACATCAAATACACACTCAATATTAGGTTCATTTTTCTCACTTCTTGATCTGTCAAATGAAGAAGATTGGCGGAGTTTATCTCTGAGTTTTACAATGGTTAAATGAGTTCACATATGTAAAGTACTTCTAACAGTTTGTGCAATTGGTAAATAATATTTGTATTCATTAACTTTTGTATGTACTAGTAGACATTTTTATATGCTATATAAGGTTTTACACACACACAAACACACACACACATACACAAAGAAATGTAGCTGATTTTAATCAGTACATACAGGCATGCCTTTCTCACTTTGCCATAACATAGGCAAAGTTTCTAGACCAATTCTTTAGTTAAAAAACTGATTTGTTTACACTTACATACTATGATGGGGCTAGACAAATTAGGAGGGAAGTTCACATTTAGTTTCTGTTTTCAGTATTCCAGAATTTTCCTACCTTATTGTTTAGGTACATATTTGCATTTTCTGTGGTTTTGTTTCTTTTTGTTTGTTTGTTTGTTTGTTTTAGATAGATTCTCATTCTGTAGTGCAGGTTAGTCTGGGAATCACTATTTAGAACAGATTGGCCTTGAACTCACTGAAATCCTCTAGCCTTAGTCTCTTGAGTGCTGAGATTGCAGGCAAGAGCTAACATATTAGGCTTACATTTCTCTTACTGAGGAAGCTTGCTCTCTAAAATTATCAGATATATTTGTTCTACAATGAGAATTGAATTTTTTTTAATGTAATTCTTCTTAAGGACTTTTTCCCTCTTTGCTTACACTGTAGAGGAGTCCCAGAGAGAACTTAAGGAAAAGATAGACACCCTCACCTGGAAGCTGAACGAGAAATCCAAAGAGCAGGAGGAACTTCTGCAGAAGAATCAGAACCTCCAAGAAGCCCTGCAAAGAGCCATAAACTCTTCAGGTACAGGGGAGGACTGGTGGGTGTCGGCCTGGTCTTAATTAGGTTTAACAAAACCACTACACCACACATATGACAAGCATTCAGAGTGCCCTACACAAGCTCTCTGTGAGTGCTATTTCTAACCCAGCCCATAGTAATCATGACTTTGAGGTTTGTGCTGAAGCACCATCCTGTCCCATTGTCACATCTTGCCACAGATATGTTATTGTATCCTTCCAAATGCATCTTAGTCACTGGCCTCCTTCTCCTTGGGGTCTTCCTGTCACTGCAGCTCTTTTGCTCAGCTCCTGTGTTAGCTTCATTCTGACCCTGTTTCTTAAATGGGCACTACATCTGTCTAAGTGCAACCAGTAGTGATCAGCTGACTGGAAACTTAGGTGGATACTTCAGGGTGAACAAAAATAAGAGGTCTGGAAAATGGGTGTATATAGGAATTGAGATGGTTTCATCTGTTAACGGGATTCAGAACCTAATTTCACAATGCAATGCACTATTGAGCTTTTCTGCAGTGAGATCAGTGAGGTCTGTGCTTCTAGGTACAGAGTTAGATGTGTCAAAGTCTCTGTCACTGCAATGCCTTTTCCTAAGAAGTACTCAGATGAGGGCTCCATTCTCAGGATTTGCAATTAAGTGACAGTCAAAAGCAAGTTTCCCCAATGTCTTGCTTATATGGCTAACAGTTTAAATGTGCAGTTTCTTTGAATACAGATTATATAATAATGATATATATACATATATATATATGTATATATATATATATATATATATAGCTACTCCTTCAATATATATATATAAATATTGAGAGTAGGATAGAGTTTATCAATAAAGATGATGAGTGGTTTGATATAAGGTTATTCAGTTTATAAGTCTCTTTGTGCTGAGCATGGTTGAACATACCTTTACTCCTAAGAGGAGAGGCAGAAACAGGCAGATATCTGAGTGCGAGGCCAGGCTTGTTTACACAGTAAGTTCTAGCCAAGGCTAGAAGGAGAAAAGAAATAGACAGATGGGGAAGAGAGAAAAGGAGGGAGGGAGAAAGGGAGAGAGGGAGACTTTCAATAGGAAAGGAGTAATTTAGATTTACAAAATTAAACAGAAAGTTTTAGACAAATTGACCTTCAACTACTGTCAAACATATATTTAATTTCTCTAGGGAGGAACTTTTCAATAAATTAAGGGGACCCAACCCTTCAAACCAATTTTTAAGGGAAGGAGGCTTAAATATCAAGGATGGGGGTGTTTGCATACACAGAAACCAAAATCCTAACCAATGGTTTGTTTCCAGATGCAACAGTGAAACAGTTTACATTTATCAGCTGTAGATTGTGTGGGAGTCAGTGTCAGGATTATGGAGAACCCTGTCTCAGAGATACTGGAGATGAACTGTGGATCAGACACAGAACTCACATGATTCTTTCTGGCAGATATTCTAGGTTTCGTGTTCTATTCCTTCTAATGCTAGATATATCCAACTAGTAGAGACCCCAGATGCACACTTTGATCATATGGCTTCAGAAAAAGTCTATTAAAAATATAAAAGTTGAGGAAGTTTTATCTGTCTTACTAACAGATCTGGTATAATTTACTTAGATGCTAAGGAGATGCAATATCATTAGAAGAATAGTTTTTCTATTCAGCATCAGAGCTGGTGGTTCTTCTAATCTTTATCCATGAAAATAGTTTGATAAAAATGGCAGGTTCCCTGTAGGCCCCCAAATCTTGAATGTCTAGCATGTCCTGTATCTAGCATGTCTAGATCCCACAGAGGAATATTTCCTCAATTAGTTCACCCTCAGAGCCATTTGAGAGGAAGTGTGCCATAGTGAAGGTACTAGGATCTAAAGAGGAACAGAAGGAACAGGATTACTATAAATAAATGGGGTTTTATTTGATTGGTTTACATGATATGTCTGGAGCATCCAACAAGGGATATCTCACATTGGATAGGTAGAAAATTTGGCAGTTGAATAGTTGTTAAGGCTGGGAGTCTCACTTGTCATTGTCTGGCACTGAAAATCTGAAATATCTTTGAACAGCTACTTATATTCATCTATTTTAGAGATGAGAAGAAGCTGATTCTAATATCAGTAAAGGAATGCACCCATGGGATTGATAAACTTGCCTGCAGAGGGAATGTTTATTAGCACAGAACAAAATTCCCTTCTTCCTTGTCTTTGTGTTGACACAGGAAGGGGATGTCCATATTTAGAGGTTTTCCCACTTCAGATAATCTCATTGTGAAACTGTCTCACAGGTATGACCAGCAGCCTGGCTTTTAGCCTATTCCAGATCCAAATAAGTTGAAACAAAGGTTTATCTAAAGACATTAAATACACACTCAACATTAGGTTCATTTTCCTGACTTCTTGATCTGTAAATGAAGATGATTGGTGGAGTTTATCTCTGAGTTTCACAACGATTAAATCAGTTCACATCTGCAAAGTACTTCCAACAGTTTGTGTGACTGGTAAATAATATTTGTGTTCTATAAATTTTGTACATACTAATAGGTATTGCTACAAGTTATATTATATTTTACACACACACACACACACACACACACACACACAAAGAAATATAGTTGATTTTAATACAGTACATACAAGCATGCCTTTCTCACTTTGCCATAATATAGGCAAGGTGTCTAGACCAATCAATTGGTCCACAAGCCTGATTTGTTTATATTTATGTACTACAATGGATCTAGACAAATTATGAGGAAAGGTCACATTCTGCTTTAGATTTCTGTGTGCCCATTTTACTTTAATTTCTGCTTTCATTACTCTAGAATCTTCCTATCTTATTGTTCATGTACATGTTTTCATTTCCTGTAGTCTGTTTGATTTTTTGTGTTTTGTTTTGCTTGGTTTTGGTTTGTTTATTTGTTTGTTTTAGATAGATTCTCATTCTGTAGTGCAGGTTGGCCTGGAAATCACTATTTAGATCAGACTGGTCTTGAACTTGTGGGAATCCTCCTGCCTTAGTCTCTTGAGTGCTGAGAATACAGGTAAGAGACACCACATTAGGCCTACATTTGTCTTCCTGATGAAGCTTGCTTCTCTAAAGTTATCAGGTATATTTGTGCTACAGTGAAAATTGAATTTTTTTTAAATGTAACTCTCTTAAGGACTTTTTCCCATTTTGCTCACACTATAGAGGAGTCCCAGAGAGAACTCAAGGGAAAGATAGACATCCTTACCTGGAAGCTGAACGAGAAATCTAAAGAGCAGAAGGAGCTTCTGCAGAAGAATCAGAACCTCCAAGAAGCTCTGCAGAGAGCTGCGAACTTTTCAGGTACAGCAGGGGACTGGTGGGTGTTCGGCCCAGTCTTAATTAGGTTTAACAAAACCACCACAGCACACATATGACAAGCATTCAGAGTGCCCTACACAAGCTCTCTATGAGTGCCATTTCCACCCTTGCCCATGGAAAATCATTGAAAATCTTGGAGCTCTGCTTCTCATGGCCATAAAGTTTTCTGCCTTCGTTCTTTCTTTGAGGTTTGGGCTGAAGCACCATCCTGTCACCTCTTGCCACAGATATGTTATTGTATCCTTCCAAATGCATCTTAGTCACTGGCCTCCCTTTCCTTGGGGTCTTTCTGTCATTGCAGCTCTTTAGCTCAGCTCCTGTGTTAGCTTTATTCTGACCTTGTTTCTTAAATGGGCACTATATCTAAGTACAAGCAGTAGAGGTCAGCTGACTGGAAACTTAGGTGGACGAACAAAAGCAAAGCAAACAAAAGCAAGAGGTCTGGAAAGTGGGTTTATATAGGAATTGAGATAGTTTCATCTGTCAAAAGGGATTAAGAATCTAAGGAGCAGAGAAAGAAGGTTGTGCTAACAACCTTTGTTCCATCAGAGATTGTTACTGCATCTCTGCAATACTGATATTTTCTGCAGTGTACACAATGAGGCATGTGCTTCTAAGTATAGAGTTAAGTGTGACAGAGTCTCTTTTACTACCATGGCCCTTCCTAGGAAGTGTTCAAATAAGGGCTCTATTGTCAGGATTATCAATTGTCACTCAAAAGCAAATGTCCCCAGTGTCTTGTGTGGCTAACAGTTTAAATGTGCAGTTTCTTTGAAAAAGGATTCCATAGTAATAGTGTAGATTGACCTTCCTTCACTGTATAGACAAAAGTATTAAGAGCAGGATAGAGCTTAACAGTAATGATGATGAATGGATAGATGTAAAGTTACTCAGTTTATAAGTCTGTTCAGGCTCAGAACGAAAGGGCATGTCTTTTATCCTAACTGGTGAGACAGAGGCAGGTAGGTCTCTGGGTTTATGGCCAGCCAGGTCTACATAAGAAGTTTTAGGCATGGTTACAGGAAGAGATTAATTGAATAGATAAATACATGTCTTTTCTGTATAAATTGGGTCGTTGTCATTCAAATTTGCAAAATAAACATTAAGTTTTAGACAAATTGACCTTCGACTAGTATCAAACTTATATTTATTTCTCTAGGGAAGAATTTTTCAATAAGTTAAAGGGACCCAATATTTCAAATCAATTTTTAAGGGAAGAAGGCTTAAATATCAAAGATGAGAGTGTTTACATACGCAGGCATCCAAAATCCCAAAAAGTGGTTTGTTTCACAGATGTAGTAGTAAAACAGCTTACATTTATCACCTGAAAGTTGTTTGGGATTCATCTGTGTCAGGACCATGAGAAGCCCTCAGAGATGCCAGAAATGAGCAACATCAGACACAGAGTATGCATGTCCCTCTCTGGCAGATATATAGATCTTGTTTTCCATTCCTTTAAATGGTAGATGTAACCAATTAGTAGCAATCTCAGATGCATGCTTTGATCATGTGGCTTCAAGAAAAGCTTCATAAAAATATCATAATACTGAAATACCATGTGGAAAAATGAGGCTGGTTTTCTCAAATTTGAGGAAGGTTTTACCTGTCCTACTAACAGATCTGGTATGATCTGGAAGCATGGAAGCAAAAGAGATGCAGGGTCTTCAAAGGAATAGATTTTTTTATCTAGCATCAGATTCGGTGAGCCTTCTTAATCTTTATCTATAAAAATAGCTGATGTAAATGGCATGTTCCCTGTAAGCTCTTAAATCCTGAAAGAACATGTCTAGAGTCCAAAGTGGAATATTTCCTCAATTAGTTCATCCACAAAGACATAGAGGAAGTGTCCTACAGTGGCTGTATTAGGTTCTAAAGAGAAACAGAAGCAATGGAATAACTGTATATCTAAAGGGCATTTGTTGGGTTGCTTTACATAATATGTTTGGAGAGTCCAACAATGGTTATCTCATACTGAATGGGTGGAGAATTTGGCAGTTGGTCAATTAGCAAGCTTGGTTGTGTCACTTGTCATTGTCTGGCCCTGAGGTTCTGGAATATCCTGGAAGAACTACTGAGCTTCAGTCTATTTTGGAAGCCAGAAGAGGTTTATTCTAATATCAGGGAAGGAATGAAGCCATGAGATTGATAAACTTGCCTTCAGAGTGAATGTTCATTAGCACAAAGCAAAATTCTCCTTTCCCTCCTTGTCTCTGTGCTGACATAGGAAGGGATGCCCACATTTAGTTCTCCCCACTTCAGATCATTTGAATGAGAAAATCCCTCACAGGCATGCCCAGCAGCCTGGCATTTAGTCCATTCCAGATCCAGATAAGTTGACAACCAAGATTTATCAGCAGACATTAAATATACATGCAACACTAGGTGCAAATTCCTGACTTCTTGATCTGTCAATTGAAGATAATTAGTGGAGTCTGCTTCTGAGTTTCACAATGATTAAATGGTTCACATATGCAAAGTACTTCCACTATCTTGTGCACTTGGTAAATAATATTTGTATTCATAAATTTGTATGTAATAATAGATATTGTTATGTGCTATATAATGTTTTACACACATGCACACACGTGCACCTAAATACACACAGAGTTGTAGTCTGTTTTAAAACCACATATAAAGGCATGCCTTTCTCATTTTGGCACAATGTCGACAAGGTGTCTAGACCATCGCTTTAATTAAAATAAACCCTGATTTGTTTACATTTGCAACTTCAATGGGCTAGACTAATCATGAAGAACATTGCACATCCTGCTTTAGACTCATATGTGCCCTTTAAACTTTTTTTTCTGCTTTCATTATTCCAAAATCTTCCTACTTTATCATTTATATACATATTTTTGATTTTTGCAATTTTGTTTCTTTTTTATTGTTTGTTTTAGATAGAGTCCCACTCTGTAGCCAGGGTTGGCCTGGGACTCATTGTATAGAACAGATTGGCTTTGAACTCTTGGAAATCCTTTTGACTTAGTCTCCTGAGTGCTGGGATTTCAGGCAAGAGCCACCACATTAGGCCCACATTTGTCTTTCTGATGAAGCTTACTTGTATAAAATTATCAGGTGGATTTGATCCAAAACCAAAATTTAAATTATAGTGTAACTCTCCTTAAGGACTTTCTTCCCCCTTTTGTCACACTGTAGAGCAAAAGGCAATTTCTTTTGTGTCACCATCACAACAGGGTTGGTGATGACCATGCTGATGGTCTGGGAGGTCTCAGCACATAGATATTGATACCTTCACCTACTGCCTTCTACCAGATTGGCTTTGCTGGATTCCTCATAAATTTTTGCTGCTGGGAACATCTCAGTTCCTGAAGTCTTAATGAAATTAAGAATCCTCATTTTATATCAATACAACATTCTCCCAAAACAAACTTGTCCAAAAGAATGTGAGCCACTGTGCAAAGGTAAACTTTGTAGTGCACACATGTTTAAGGAAGGAAATAGGAGCAGATAAAATTGATTATAATGATATAGGCTTTTTAACCAAAGCATCTGAAATATTAATTTAACATAAACCAGTATGATGTTCTCAGTGGGCTAGTCTGCATTGTTCTGACTAGCTCTCAAAGTCACATGTGTGCTTTAAATGCAAGCACAGTTGTCTGCAAAGGTTTCTTAGGTTTCACAAACCACATTGGGGACTATATTGGGTAGCACATGGATAAAAGAAGGAGATGAAGTAGTGAAAACTAATTCTGTTACTCAGAGAAATGAAGCTTTAAAATGCATGTCTGACTTTGTAATAACAGAATTGCCAGTGAAGATATATTTCTTTAACTCTCCTTTTCAACATTTCTAATATAACTTTTTAAAAAATTAAATTCCAAACTTATATACTAATCTATGTCTCCAAAGAGAGGAGATGAAATGCTAAATGGAAAGTCAGCTTAGATTACTAAAATCAGAATGCCTTATCTCTTTTTGTTCGAAAGTATATATAGTTGAATACACACATGCACGCACGCACACACACACACACACACACACACACATACACACATACACACACACATATATAAAGGGAAGCAAGAGGAACTGTGAGGATTCAAAATATAATGTATAAAAACCATCTATTTTCAATAAAAAAGAAAATATAGAAAGGGAAATAAGAATTGGAAATATGACTTAGTGACAAGAGTACTGGCTGCTCTTCCAGAGAACTTAGGTTGGGCACCCACATAGCAGTTCATCGCTGTCAACAATCCAGTTCCAGTAGATCTGACACTATCTTCCAGCCTCCGAGAGCACTACATGCACATGGTGCGTATAGATATAGCTACAGATACACATACATAAATATGAAAAGTAAAGACACCATTCTGGTGTCTATAGAATCTGGGTATCTTTCTAAAACAGAATTACTCAGAACTCATCCATTCTATGTTAACACTTCCTAGGTCCTTGTCCACAAGACTGGCTCTGGCATAAAGAAAAATGTTACTTCTTCCATGGGCCCTTTAGCTGGGAAAAAAGCCGAGAGAACTGCCTGTCTTTGGATGCCCAGTTACTACAAATTAATAACACGGATGATCTGGTGAGTTATTGGGGTGGTGGTGATGGATTATGGATTGGTAAAAGAAAATGAAGGCTTATGAGTTTAGGGGGAGTGTCTTAGTCAGGTTTTTCTTCTTTTGTTTTTGTTTGTTTATTTTGTTTTTGTTTTCGTTTTCTATGAATAGATGCCATGATCGTGGCAACTCAGAAAGCATTTATTTTGGACTAGCTAACAGTTCAGAAGATTAGTCCTTTGTCAGCATGTGAGAAACATGGGAGCACACAAGCAGACATGGTGCTGTAGCGGAGCTGAGAGTTCTATATCTGGACATGCAGACAGGAGAAAGAGAGTGACACTGGGCTTGGCTTGAGCTTCTCAAAAAGCCCACCCCCAGTGACATAATTCCCCCAACAGGGCACACATCCAATTATGCCATACCCCATGAGTCTATGAGAGCTATTTTCATTCAAACCATCATAGGGAGGAACACATATTTGAGAGAGAAAACAGCTGTTTTTCCACCAGATTACATACTTGGCCTTGGGCATGTAGGATGTGAAGTCTCCATAGACCTTGTAAACATTTTCATTAAAGCACCAAGGGCTGTTGGAGAGCTTTTTGCTATTTAGTTTGATGAATGGAAAACTCAGAGTGGTGTCTTTCCACAGACCTTCATCTTACAGGCAACTTCCCACTCCACCTCCCCGTTCTGGATGGGACTGCGTCGGAAGAAGCCCAACCACCCATGGCTATGGGAGAATGGCTCTCCTTTGAGTTTTCAATTGTAAGTCTACTACTCCTCTTGGTGGCCATTTTGATTGTTCTATTTCTGTCTGGGCCTGCTTTGAAATCCCTGTCACATTCCACTTATGTCCTCTTCTTGTCAGAAAGAAGAGTGGGAAATCCACTAAAATCACAAGAGGGTTTGTCATTTGCCCCTTCAGACCTTGTTGGAATTTTTTTTCACATTACTGCTGATTTCAAGCTTTGAGATGTGGTTGATTTCTGACATAAAAATGATATCTTTCCTGTTTATTTTTTTTTTCTCCACCTGCAGCTTTAGGATCAGGGGCATTTCTTTACAGATGCGTTCATCAGGCAGCTGTGCATACCTTCAGCAGGGAGCTGTGTTCGCTGAAAACTGCGTTTTAACTGCATTCAGCATATGCCAGAAGAAGGCAAATCTATTGCTAACTCAGTGACTCTAAAGGTTCTGGAGAAGAACATGAGAAGACCTTTGACTGTCATTCTGAAATTTAAGCTATTCTTTCTTACTTGGGTGTAAAACATGATGGCCTTGACAGCTGTCAGTTACCTGCTAGCTGCAGCTCACCTCAGCAGAGACAAGGACCAGAAGCGAAAACTGGGGGTCCAGCTGTTTGACATCTTTGTATCAAAAGTTGTGAGTTCAATTGTTTATCCATATACACTGGCCTTACCCCTTCCAAGCCCCCCAACCAACCTGCAATCCTCTTGCCTTTCTTGTTTTAAATGATACTTCCTGCCTGACCTGGGAGATGCTTTATCCTCAGTCTCCTCTACCTCAGTATGCCTTCTGTGCTGCATGAAAGACAGAATGTAGAAAACTTTCTCAAGTGCAGGCAGAGCTCAAAGGTGAAGCATGCCCAAGAAATAACATGCAAAGAAACATAACTGGAAAAGCTACACTGCAAGCAAAAGCTTATGATCTCTAAAAAGCCATAGCTTGATCTTTATGACTGGGGTCCATCTCCAGACTGTACCATTTACACATCTATATTTTTTTAATTTTATTTGTATTGTATATGGATAGTTTGCCTACATGTATCTCTGTGTACCACATGAGTGCCTGGTACCATTGGAGGTCAGAAGATGACATCAGATTCTCTGGAACTGGAATTGCAGATGGCTATAAACTACTGTGTACATACAAAGAATTGAATTCATGTCCTCTGGAAGAACAGGCAGTATTCTTAACCACGAGCTATCTCTCCAGCTCCTGTGATCAATTCTTGTATCAGTTATTTCTTCATTTTTGCTCTACCAAAGAACAGTTGTAACTTTAAAACAGTAATTGCTAAAACCATAGAATACATGGCCCCAAAACAAAATGAGAATTTTTTCCCTTAAATCACATACTTTTTGTAGATAGCCTCCTCTTTACCCTGTCGTGCCATGCTATGACTCAGAAACATACATGACCAAAATGGATGAAACTCAGTTTGAGGAACAAGTTCTTAGAATAATCTGAGCTAGGTATAAAAATATTGAAACAGATAACAGATCAATTTAGAAATTTCTATTATCAGGGCCTCCACTATCCCCACTTGTCACAGACTCTTCCACTTCAAAGGAAGCTTTCGGTTATTCTAGGGCATATATATAGTATATAGTGTGTGTGTGTGTGTGTGTGTGTGTGTGTGTGTGTGTGTGTATCTATATGCTAGATACATCCTTGAGAAGATGAGATATTGGCAGTTTTGTGTGTCATGAATTTGTAATAATCCAAATTTATAAGTAATTTCCATGGCTCCCTGTAGTAACCATATCAGCACAGCCAAGATGGTGAACATACCTGTCACTTCTGCCCCTTTCCAATGCCTCCTCCCTAGAATGAACACCAATCTGCTTTCAGTTTGCATTTCATAGAGTTTATCATTTTGTTTTAAAGACAGAATCTCACTATATAGTTCGGGCTGGCCTGAAACTCACTACACAGACCAGGCTGTCTTGCACCTTCCAGAGCTCCTCCTGCTTCTGACTCCCAAGTCCTAAGACTGAAGGAGTGCACTGCCACGTATGACTCATACAGTTTATGTGAATGGAATAGTATAACATGTCTGGGATTTTTTTCAGTCCAGCTTCTTCCACTTGGTGCTATTATTTGGTATTGATACATCTCCACCTCAGTGTTTGCATCAGTTCTTCATTCTTTTTAAATGTTGAGCATGCCCCTGTGGACATATATTGTCTTTTTTTAAATCTGTGTATTTGTTGATGCCATTTGGGTTGTTTTTGTTTGGGGTCACCACAAATAAAGCTGCTATGAATGTCCATGGACAAGTCTGTTTTCTCGGGTAAGCGCCTACAAGTGTGATGCTTGAATCATGCAGTATGTGAATATATGTTGGCCATTTTAACCAGTCCTTTTTGAAAATCTTAATTTTTTTATTTTTGAAGTTACATTTTAAAAAAAAAATTAGTATACTTTACATCTCAACCCCAGTTTCCTTCCCTCCTCTCTTCTCAGTCTTCCCCCACCTCCCTCCCCCACCCCCATCCACTCCTCCCTTTCTCTTCAGAAAAGAGGAGGCCTCCCATGGATGTCAACCAGCCTTGGCATATCAAGTTGCAGTAAGAACAGGTTTATCTTCTACAAAAATCGTAATTTTTAAACTTTTCTATTGTGTATGCATTAGTACTTTGCTTGCATGTATGTATTGGAACCATGTACATGCCTGGTACCAAAGGAAGTCAGAAGAGGGCATTGTATCTTCTGCGACTGAAATTACAGATGTTTTTGAGCCATACTATAGACTCTGGGAACTGAACCCAGGTCCTCTGGAAAGTCAGTCAGTGCTCTTAACCCCTGAGCCACCTCTCCAGAGCTCTCAGCAATTTTTATTGATATATATCTGCATATAATTGCACTTTTAGTTTGAAGTTCTTAAATGACCAATAGTCTTGGATTTATTTTCATGTTATCACTATCTGTATGTTTTCTATGATGAAATAACTGAGCATATCTTTTGAGAATTTTGTTTTCTTAAATTTTAAATGTGAAGGATTTACATACGTGAGAATAAAAACAGCCTGATATGCAACAAGAGTGTTTGTTTGTTTGTTTGTTTTAGTTACAGCTCATCTTTTTTGTGGCTGGTTTTTGATGTTGTTTTTTTAACAGAACATACACAAAATAGACATTTTTAAACTTTGATGAAGTCTGTTTCCATATTTCAGCTATTTTTTTCTAAGAACTCACTGTCTAATTCAACACTACAAAGCTTTTTTCTAATACCTTTTGGTCCTGAAAGATTATAGTATCGGATTTTACCTTGAGGGCTATGACTATTTCAGATGCTTTGCAGGTTATGTCTTGAAGTTCCTGGTTTTGCATGTGGACATCCAAGTGTTTCAACCATCTCATGGGGTTACTGTTGCCCTTAAAAGTCCTTTTCAGTTTCCACATGCTCTGTCCCAATGGCTTCTCTGTGTATTTTTCTACCATGACCACTGCACTCTTTTGGATGCTGTAGTTTTATAATAAACATTGAAATCAGGCAGTGATGATGCTTGAAGTATATTCTTATCCAAAGCTATTTCAGTTGATTTGTGCCACTGTGTTCAGTTTCAACTGGCTCATCACTCCATGAAACCCCTTTTGGAATTTTGGTTTTAGTCATACTGAATCTATAAATAAGTTTTTAGAGAGTTAAAACCTTTAAAAGGCTAATTCATAGACAGGCATGGTGGCACACATCTTTAATCCCAACTCTCAGGAGGCAGAGGCAAGTGAAAGTCTATGAGTCCAAGGCCATTCAGGGCTACATAGTGAGATCCTATCTCAAAATAAAATAACACTGATTCCCAAACAAAGCACAATTGTTCATGCATTCTTTTAACTCTCTGGACAATGTTTTGTATTTTCCTCTGACATTATTATACATTTCATACAAGTTACTATAGGTGGAATTATCACCTATAGTTTTGATTTATAAGTATTTGCTGTTAGTGTACTGAAAAGCAACAGATTTTATATTAGTTTCGTACCATGAGGCCTTGGCAAACTCATTCCATAGTTCTTGCAACTTTTCTTCCATAAGCTATTAGAGTTTCAGCACAAGCAGTCTAAACCTATTTAAATTAATATACTCATGCTTTTGTGAAAGTCTGTATTTTGATCTTACCTTAGGTTATTAAACCTTAAGTATAATGTCAACTATACATTTTTCATAGATGATTTTTGTCAAGAAAGTTACTTCTTAAACACTTTTATATTAATGTGCCTTTCTGCATGTGTGCATAAACGTGCATGAGTGATTGTGTGTGTGTGTGTGTGTGTGTGTGTGTGTGTGTGTGTGTGTGTGTGTTACCATTTGTCTGTATGTATATACACATGTTGTGTGGGTATGCTGGCACGTTCAGAGAACTGAAGAGGCCAGAGGCTTGTCTTCCTCTATCACTCTCTGGTTTATGAGACAGAGTTTCTAACAGAACATGGAGTTCACAGATTGAGTTGGCTGGCCAGCAAGCTCCAGGCATATTCTCTCTGCTTAATACCCTACTAGAACCAGTAAGAGGCCTATGCCAGCATGCCCAGCCTTTACCTGAGTGCTGGTGGTCTGAACTCTGGATGTTTCCTGTGCTCTCCATATTTATCTCTAGATAAACATTTTCATCATGGGACATGTTTTCTAAAGATCTTTGTTCCTTTTTAATAAGAATTATGTGTTGTGTGCACGATGGTGGCGAGTATGTGTGTCTACCGCAGCAGGCACAGCCAAGGGCAGCTGCACGGAGCTGGTTTTCTCTTCCCATTGTACGTTCCCAGGCATGGGACTCAGGTCATCTGGCTTGGTGGCAAGTGTCCTGATCTGCTAAGCCATCTTGCTAGACCCAAGTCTCTTCCTTTTCCTCTAGTGAAAGTCTCCTGGGGATGGACGAATTCTTGTTGCTCTTTCATGTTTGATGCTATTATTCCAGAACCATTTGTGATGGTTCCGCCGAGGGAATTCTCCAGGATCCTCTTACCTCTCTTGCCCAGATTCGTGGTCCTATTCTAAACATGCTAAGCTTGGACAAGCACAGGGTTTATTTTCTTTCCTTTCTGTTGTTTTTATTGTTCGTTGACAGCTTGTTATCCACTGTTTTGAAAATGATTGCTTTGTGCATCATGACTACTTTCAGTCTGGGATGGAAGGCATACACAAGCCCCACTGCTCCATCCAGGCAAAAGTCCAAAGTAAATTTTTTTAAAGCTGGGGCATTAGCACTGAACAAAGATGTATCCAGCTGAAAACATAAATAAACTGCAAAAATAAAAAAAATAAATAAACTGGAGTCTAAGACTGAAGGGTGAATTTCTTAGCTGCCTGCTGCAATTGCTATTTCAAAGCTGATGACAGAGCTCTCTTTTGGACGCATGCTGATGGCATATGAGCCCTCATTGCTGTTCCCTGCAGCTTTCAGAGAGTCTGGCGCATGCATCCCTGCCTGAGCCTCCGTTCTGAAGCAGATGCCCTGATCTGGCCTCTCCTGGTTGCATCTGTTGGTTCGTACACTGAATTCTGATTCCAACGCTTGGCTATGCTCCTGCTTTTGGTATTATTTAAATCAGGTCTCAACTAGATACAGCACTTGCCTGTGGCTTGTTTATGCCCTGTATGCTGAGATTATTCGTTTACATTTTTAAAGTGGAACTAAAAATACATATGCAGTGAAGTATAAATGGCTTGCAAATCTTTAACCATTTACCTCAGTGTGTGGGGTGTTTTGTTTGTTTGTTTCTTTCTTTTGTTTTTTTTTTGGGGGGGTATTGTTGTTCATTTATTTTTTTCCCCATAGAAAGTTTGCTGATTGTGGGTATAAATTTGCTGTTGTTTACATATGCCTTCCTTCAATATGAAATGAGTAGGCTGGGCAGTGGTGGTGCACGCCTTTAATCCCAGCACTTCGGAGGCAGAGGCAGGTGGATTTCTGAGTTCGAGGCCAGCCTGGTCTACAGAGGGAGTTCCAGGACAGCCAGGGCTACCCAGAGAAACCCTGTCTCGAAAAAACCAAAAAAAAAAAAAAAAAAAAAAGAAATGAAATGAGTATGCTGGTTTATTACAAGGGCTTTGAAGTCGGACTATCTGAGTTCAATTCAGCTGTTGACTTTCTGAGTTGTCAAGGGCAAGTTCCTGACCACGGATTGTGGGTCTTTCATTTCTTCAGGTGAAACACAAGAACAGCATCACTTGCTACCTCATAGCTATCTGAGAATCTATCAGATTTATGGAATACTATTAGTGCTTAGGATTTGATGAGTTGAGGGAAAAAACTCAATTCTTCATAGTATTTATTTAATTACTTACTTATTGTCTTTTTAACACCCTACAGAGATGTTCTTGCCTTCTTAGCAGAATCTAAAACTTTTATGCATAGTAAATGAATAACCTAGAGATATCAATTGGGCTCGACTCTATGTGTGGTATTTAGGAGTCTTGTGTTGAACACCACGCTATTGGAATGTACTGTCTTGCACATAAAAAATGAGTGGCATCTCTTTTATTTTTCATCATAGAAGTTTATGGTGGGATTTCTTAGGGCTCCACAGGACATTTGGATTAACAGAGGAACACACAATATACAACTGCACACATTTTCAAAGACTGGGTTTCCTCAGAGAACTTCATCCAGTGTAGCTCTAACTGGTAACATGAACCAAGTAGACATTTTCCTGAATCTACTACTAATTTATTTTTACAACTTATAAAGTAAGTTGAATAAATTAAAAATATTTCATCTTGAAGCTGTACTTAAGAGGTTGAGACAGAACGATTGCTATGAGTTTCAGGATAGCCTAGGCTACCTAATGAATTCTAGGCCAACCTGGGCTACAGAGTCAGACTCTGTCTCAACAAACAAAGATAAATGAAAATAAAGTATCTAATATTTATATCTTAATATCAAAGCTACTCTAAATTATTTTGAATTTGTATTTATTTATTTATTTTGTTTGTGTTTTTACTTATGTGTGGGCACATGTGTTGTGGCACACATGGTGGTCTGAAAACAACTTATAGGAGTTAATACTCTTCTTCCACCCTGGGATCAAACTCAGATCATGAAACCAGGCAGCTGAGCCATGTTGCCACTCCTCAAAGGCACTATCTTGGTACCTGAACCTACTTTGTAAATCCTCCCAAACCCTACCCCTCCACATCAGCTCCTTCATCATGGGCAAAGCATTAATCTGTAGAGCCCCAGTTTCCTGCGAGAAAGTAGGAATGAGGGTTTGACTCCAAAGGAATGGTGTAGTTGTTCAGAGGAGTTGTGTGTGGACGTGGAGCAATCTGGGCTTTAGTGGTTATTAAGCTGGCCTCCGGTTACAACATATTGAAACTTAATGGTCTGTGTCATGGTTCAGCCAACAGCCACATGCCTCAGCTCTTCCTTAGTTGCCTAACTTCATTTGAGCACACCCGGCAATTCATTTATAATTTAACTTTTACAGAATAAGCAAATCAATTGCACTATGAATAATTTAAGCCCAATAAAACATCTCATAGCACTGGCAACAGAAACCTAGCTCAATATATTCGTAAATGTCAAATCATCGGTTTTTGCTAAGCTATTTGTAAAAGCTAAGATTGCTTATAAAGCACTATGTCACTTGGTATCAATTTCAAAGTTAAGTAATTTTTCTATGAGTGTATGCCTACCTAAGAATATTTTTGAAATGATACAGAATGCCTAATTTGTGAATTAAAACCCCATCTAGAGCAGAATATGGCAGGACATACCTGCAATGTCTAAACTCAGGAGGATGAAGCACCAGAATGCTGTATGGTCAATGTCAACCTGGACTACATGTTTTAGCCCAGTCTGAGTGTCCTGGCTAGCTTTAACTGTCAACTTGACAGAACCTAAAACTATTTGGGGAGAAAATCTTTACTGAAGAATTGCTAGATCAGATTGGCCTGACAAAGGGTCTTGGTAATTGATGTAGGAAGCGCCAGTCCACAGTGGGCAGTACCAACCCTAGGCAGGGGTTCCTGACTGCATAAGTAAGCTTGTAAGTAAGCAAGCTGACAACAAGATGTATTTGTTTCTCTCTGCCTTTGACTATAGCTGTCATGTGACTAGCTGCCTGAGTTCACACCTTACCTCCCACTCAATGATGGCCAGTAGCATGAAACTATAAGCCTAATAAGCCCTTTCCTCCCCTAAGTCACCTATCAGCAACAAAAATAAAAGTAGAACACTGGGCTACTGTATAAGACCCTGTCTCAGCCACAATAATGGAAATAGCATTTGGGATGCAGAGGCAGGTGGAAATCTGTGAGTTTGAGTCTGTCCTTGTCTACACAGTGACTTCTAGGCCAGCCAAGGCTACATAGTGAGAACATGTCTGCAAAAAACAAACAAAAATTAAAACAAACCAACCAGCCAGCAAACAGAAGTACTCATAACATGCTTCAGTAACTTAGATAACAAAGTAATTGTATCAAGCATTTTTGCTTTTCCATCATTTTAATTAGCCTTGACAAAGAGATGCGGGTTATAGTTCCTTCAGTTTTTAGTTCATCTATGCATTCATTCACTCAGTGATTGTTTAATGGGAATTAATTCTAAAGAGAATTTTTCTGTAGCAGAAACAGTGTAGACAGCAGAGAAGATACACAGAGGCCATTCCCATGATGCTCAGAGTCTGCGTTTAGAAAGAAAAGGAATTTAAAACAAGCGTATGTATATCATTGTATTAATTTAACACACAGAAGTTGTTTCTTTAGATACTTGGAATTGGTAATAAACAAGACAACTATAGGCAAGTTTCTATTAATGTGAAAAGTTGTAGATTGGTAGTCGACTTTAAAAATTAGAAACAAAATGGGCATAAAAGATTATGACTGAGCCACATAAGCTCGGAGGGGGTGGGGGTAATCAATTTCTAAAAACCATGGCTCTGGGGGCTGGAGAGAAGGCTCAGCGGTTAAGAGCACTGGCTGATCTTCCAGAGGTCCTGAGTTCAATTCCCAGCAATCACGTGGCAACTCAAAACTGTCTGCAATTCCATTTCCAGGGAATCTGACACCCTCAAACACCAATGCACGTAAAATAAAAATGAAAACCATGGCTGTGATTCAGGTCCGGCCTGCTTAAATTCTGCAGCTTGACTCCTGCGCTGATAGACAGGATTTATGGTCTAACTTGCCTTGAAATACCTACGACAAGACTGTAGATGGGGCTATCACTTTGACTATTTGCTGTGTGATTTTGCTAACCGTTTTGAGTTATTCCCACCAGTCTTGGCTTAAATCACACACCATAGAAGAGCTTTTGTCATTCATCAGTTTTCCCTCTTGTTTCGATGTACAAGGATCTCGATGGACATTTTCACAGGAAGAAACCAGCTCAGAAATCGAAACATTTTTAAAGTCATTCAGTCACTGCACAGCAGGCTCAGGAGACAGGACACCACCACCTGCTGTGTCTCTGGATTCTGAATTTAGAAGCTGCACTGGTGATTTATTTACACTGTGATCCGATGCCTGCTCCTCTCTGTAAGAACACCAGGTGAACTGCTGCCAATGTGTTAAGCTCAGTTACTTTGTTCTAAATAAAACAGCATATAAAATCCCCACATACAGAGGGAAAGTCACCCGAGGTGCTGTTGTTGGCAACTAAAGCAGTCTTGAAACCTTCCTCAGGGATATCGACACTACATCCTGTTTACACTCTCTCTGTTAAGTATGATTGTGAAATTAAAAGTACAAGATGTAAAAGTCAGTACATCTGACTGGTCTACCGGTGGCTAGCAACGTATTAAAAGTGCAATGGAAAAAGGAAGAGCCACCATGAGAGGAATGAAGGACAAAGCATAGGTCACCCAAGACACACAAATAAATACCCAAGGAAAGCACATCCCACACAGATACCCAAACATCACATCACACTTGGTAAATGTACCAGTTATGACTTTCAATTAAATGCGAGACAGAATTACATGAATTACGTGTGTGTGTGTGTGTGTGTGTGTGCATGTGTGTGTGTATGTATATATATATATATATATGTGTGTGTGTGTGTGTGTGTGTGTGTTCCCACTTTTTAAAACAGCAAATCAAAAATGAATGCATGAATGAATGAATGAATGAATGAATGAATAAAATGCTCCCTCCTTGAAAATAGCAGTCAGCATTCTTTCTTCAATTCCTCCTATCTTCCCAGGGCAATTTAGAGACAATCCTATTGTAATATGGGACTAGAAGTTGGACTTGCTGATAGTTTGGCATGATGAGAAGCGTGGTTGTTTCCCTGTCTGGCTCCAGGCACTGTGCTGGACATTGAACTCAGAGTATCTGGAAAGAGAATGCTCTTCCTCTTCAGGGTTATAGACTGAATCACACAACGGCATTGAATGTAGCATAGATGATGGTATATGCTATTGCTTTTGAAGCATTACCATTTATCTTTACATCGGGAATAGATAGATGATTTCTTTAAGACAGTGTCTCAATTGCAATCATCTTACTTCAGCGTCTCTCATGCTAAGGTTACACTATGCCTCCGTTCTTAACCAGAGATAAGTAGGAAGGAGAACAAATGAGAATAAAGTATAATGACATATATGGATAGAAATGTCGCTAGAAAGCCCACTGGTTTGCATGCTCTTCTAAAAACAAGAACAAGGAGAATTGTCAACTGAAGAATGATAATTGTTATTGTTTTTTTAAAGTATCTTTTCTCTGATATTTATAGACACATAAATGTACAAATATGTTTATACATTGAATCAATATGTACTCATTGAAAATCCATGTTGAGTAAAAATATGAATTTCTTAGGAAATATCAGTATGATGAATATACATAAGATTCTTAACTCTTAGAAGCAGTTTTTCATGTTTTTGTCATTTGACGTTTTTATAAATTTATATGATAAAATTTAGTTCTTTTCATACCCCATACTCCTTTGTTGCCCACTACCCTCCCCCACAGGAGGCTATGGTGTTAACACCCCCCTCAGACTTTCACGTCTCCATCTCATGGATGACTCACAGAATTTAATTAATTAATAAGGACCGAGGGGAACTTGGCAGGGACTATTGGCCTGCATTCTCTTGTCTGTGTCTTCTTATGAAATACCGATGTTGTTTTCCTCTAGACACTGAAAGAGGATCCTTCTCTCATTCTCCCACTCATGTGAAGATCTCATGGCCTGTGCCAGGGTCACCTTCCTCTTTGTGTTGTTTTCTCAGATGTCAGCATGCCTTATTTGGTGGTAGAATTTCTACATCTCACCATGCTGCTTTGCAAAGATTGCATTATTGAGTTGAATGGCTAGTGGATATTGAGAATAGATAGACATGACCCCTCTATGACATATCCAGGAATAGTCAGTGAGACGTGTGGCAGACTATGTAAGACGAAGACTCTCACTCACTGCTGAGTGTTCTATCATCTGTTCATATTAGACTTTGAGAAGTACATACTCACTTTCAGATAAGAACCCCTCCTACCTTTACCAATACACCTGGCAGGGCCATCATGGCTTCCAAGTAACTGAGGGCTTTGTTCCTAAGGATTGATAGGTCCAAAAGCCTGAGGTGCCTACCCAAGTATACTGGTAGTGCTACCAGCTTCTTATGTCAGAGGTGAGTTTGCTATCTCATGATCAGGAAGAATGATGAGTTTTTGAGATCTTATCAAAACAAAACAAAACAAAACAAAAAACCATCTTGGCTGCAGGTGATAGGTCAATCCACTCTTACAGCAGACATGTTTGGAATTTACAATACAATATCTCTTCTCTGCCCTTGGCATGAGAAGTCCACTACCCTGAAGAGTCTCCTCCAGGGCAAACATCCAAGAGTGATCATCCTTGCTCTTCCTCACAGTCTCTGGGAGTTGAAGGAGAGTGCATTGCTTCAAGGTGTACCACTGCCTCGAGTCATAAAGATGAGGTGTTTCTTAGTTTAACAAGTGCCAATTTACAAGTCCTGACCAAGACTCCTCACTCTGGATCTTCCTTTACTACTGCAGCTTCTTTTCATTAGCACACTCCAGCCTTGAAAAAGTCTTCAAATTTTGTTTTGTGAACTCTGACTTCAGTTCATAGTGAACCTTCTCCAATGCAATGGTATCCTTAGACTAAATCTGTCCTTATTTCTTTGATGTCCTCCTTGTTGTCCTTAGCAGTAATCAAATGATGGTTATTTTCCAACTTTACTGATTTGATCACTTTTTGTTAACCTGTGAACTGCAAGACAGAGAGAGAGAGAGAGAGAGAGAGAGAGAGAGAGAGAGAGAGAGAATTTAGCCTTATGTTTCAGTCTATTGTATGCATCATAAAAGTCCAGAAGAATGAAGCCAGTGCAACTGTAGACAATTCCAAGTCTTAAAAACTTAGTAGACTTTATTCTAGTCTCTTGTTCTAGTTTTGAAATTCCCATCGTCTGAGTATCCATGTCTTTTTCTCCTCATTTGAAAATAGTCATGCTAATACATGCTAAAGTGTAATTCTTAGAGGGGGAGACAGAATGAGAAAGCATGCTTGCTGTGTCGTACCCAAGGCAGAGTCATTAACAATAAATGTTTACTCCTATATATTTCTACTCCATGATAAACCTCAAAGAGAACCATTCGATTTGTGTTGCTGGAGTAATGTATTTTGGATACTCATCTGTGGTTTCCTCCATTAGGTAATAAGTTTCTTTGTGGATAACCTTCCTGCAAATGTTGCCAACTCCTGGAAGTTATAGACTATTTAATACATATATATGGTATGGACACATGAAAGGGTGTGTGCATGCAAGCAGAGTTATAACAAACCAATGCTGAATTCAAGATACCCAAACTGCTTAACAGTTTACTTAGGCCATACCAATGAATCATGTCAGTTCCGATGGGAAGTGTAACCAGTCTCTTTTAAGACTGTAATCTATGCATCAGTCCGACTGTGATCTAAAACGACAGTTATGCACCATACAACATTTCAGTTTTCTTCAGAATTTACAGCCTCAGAAACGGGATCTAGAGGCGAAAAGGGAAATTACTCCAACGTGCTTTTCATTTCCTGCTTTGGGTACTGGCTAGACTACTTAAGCTGTGCTCCTGGAAACTCAGGGAAGGGCTGTCTGAGGGTTTGCCTTAGTGAACCTCATCCTGGCAGTTACTTTACTTGTAAAGAACATTCAAGTGCTCTGCTTACCTAGGGCTCTGTGGAGCAATGAAATATCACTCTCATACAGAGAATCTGGATGAAGATGGATATACTCAATTAGACTTCAGCACACGAGACATCCATAAAAGGCCCGTGAGATCAGAGAAAGGTATCTATTTTCTTTCTGCTAACAACACCTTCGTTCTCATGAACTGAAATAACAGAAGTAGAGACCTGGAGAGACTCTTGATTTGTAGGATTTCCTATAAAATATTTTCATATATAGCTATATATATATATATATATGGGTGTGTGATATATATATATATATGTATATATATGGTATAAGTATTTGGTGTATATATATGATATATACCAATTATATATATATATATATATATATATATATATATATATATATATAGAGAGAGAGAGAGAGAGAGAGAGAGAGAGAGAGAGGGAGAGAGGCATATAGCTTTAAAAGCAGCTGGAAGTCATTATGTATCCATTGAATGCTCACCAAGCCTCATTCCCTGAGAAGTAAACAACAGTTTCCACAAATTGCTTTTGGTTTATGGCAGAAAACAGGACTACTTCACTCTACAGTCACAGCCACTGCTTCAGTGAGAGGTGGCATTGGTAACATGAGTAAAAGAGAAAGATGAAAGAATTTTAGTAGAGTTGCTATTTGCTTATCTTTTCAGTAACTTGTGATGGGGCCAGGAAACAGATAAAAAAACAACCTGTACAATCATACAACATAGGATTCTGAAGTAGTGGAGTGTGAAACCATGGAGGATTGTGTGCCAAATAAAAATGAATGGATCTTTGGTTAAACCCAAAGAGAATCCAGGAGTCATGGGGTTTAAATTACCAAATCTGATATCCTTTTATGGTAAGAGATTAATTTGGATTTTATAAAATGAGATGTTAGTATATCAGTGATGGAAAACACATGATAGATTAAAATGCCTCATTATCAGGAGATAGATATTAAAGAGAAAACAAGATGAGAATAAAGGACATTAAAGTCCTAACACAAAGTGAGTGGTTTAGTCTCTTTCAGGGTCACCTATTGGGCAGTTCTATGACTTGGGTTTCTGCTGCTGCTGTCATAAGCTTAAAACAAAATCTATTCACTGTTAACTTAAAGGAAGAGATGACTCATGGGTTCTAACATCAGTCTGCTTTCTTCTGCTTTTTGGTGTTCACATTATGCAACTATTTTCCTCTTATAACCACCTACACAATTCCTTTCTTGTGAAATTTGCTTGGAAAGTAGTATCAAAAGTGATTGAGGGAAGGGGCAAGGCTTAAAAGCTTATGCGTGTAAACTTAAGTGCTCACTCCCAACAACAGCATTTGACAGTGTTATTGATCTGATTTCAAAACTTGAAAATAAAAAAATTAAAAAGAAGGACATGGAAAAAATAATTTGTTTAAATCATGCACCATATAAACGACAAGCAAAAGCTATCCTTGGTAATTGGTGCTGTTTCTCCTACAGAAAGCTGTTTGCTCTATGACCAAGTAGGACTTCAGGGAATGAATAATGTTAAGACCTATAGACTAGCCTGTGAGCCTACAGTTGAGGAGTTACAGATGGTATGGCCATGATACCGCAGCTGAAGCAACGGTGGAAGAAGCATCCCGAAGCTGGAGGACAATGGAGACTCACACTACAATTCTAGATTCTCAAGTCACTAGAGCCTAGTGGCTGCTGATCCATTTAGAGCCATCCCCATTTCAGTGAGCTGAGCTGTTAAAGTTCTATATTCTTCCCTCATTTTTGTTCTCATCTCTCTGACTTTCCAGGAAGCCAGGCTCCATCTTCTCCTTGGCGGCCCATTGCAGTGGCTTTAGGAATCCTGTGCTTGGTGGTAGTAGTGGTTGCTATAGTGCTGGGTGCCCTAGGTGAGTAGGGGCGAGGGAGGTTGATGCAGTCTCAGACAGTGATTATGCAATTAATTTATGCTAGGCATTCTCTTAAGGCTTGGCATGCATAATCTCATTTAATCTCTACATTAATCCCATTGAGTTTGTGCTATTAATTTCTGTTTCAGTTATAGGAGAATTGGGAGACTAGAAGATTAACTCTTCCATAGTTATCAGCTAGTTAATGGTGGGATTATAAGAAATGTAAAAATCTGCTTAATAAAACATATATTCTTGAGTATACTGCTCTACTATTCTACATAGATAGGTGATTTTTTTTAAAAGTGGAATTCAAAGTATAAGTTAGTGGAGTAAAACTTTCAGAACCAAAAGAAGCACAATCTTTTCTAGGAGACAGCTGTATTAAATGAGTTGTGTGTAATTTTTTGAAAGTCACATGATACATGGGAATTAACTTACACATGATCGTTAATAAAAAATATCTTGACTCTACCAAGCATTGCCTGAGGCATTGAAAAATTACTAAGCAGATGTTTTATGAAGACTTACTAGATCTCTCGTGAATCCTGTGTTAATAAACTTGTATGATACCTTCAAAGAGTCTTCATCTCTCATAGTCAAATGCTTACTGAGTACAGAAACATTCTATGTATTACATGTTGGGTAATTCTTAAAGAGCTAGCTAACATTTTTAAAAGAAGAAAGCAAAAGGTATTATTTCATTACATTATTAGTATTTTAAATTGTTTGCAGTTGCAGTTAGATCTATGTCATTTTCTTTTTGCTACCTTCTTTATAGTCCTTTCCATACATTTGATATATCATCTATGTGTGAACCATATAACTCTGTCTTTTCATCAGCAATGTACCATTTATTTGTCATTAATCATAGGCATCCCCTATGTGCTTCCATAAAATATGAGTGCTGGCATTTCAGTTCTCAAACACAGCAGAATGACTTTCTTTTTCTGTCACTATTGCTGTTCGTGATATATGAAGCATTTTGGAGATTCAATTCAGGGAGAAATCCAGAGGAGAAAGACAACTTCCCATCAAGAAATAAAGAGAACCACAAACCCACAGAATCATCTTTAGATGAGAAGGTGGCTCCCTCCAAGGCACCCCAAACTACAGGCAAGGGCAGAACCAAAGGAGCAATGGGATCCTGGATTCCAGAGGTTCATTTCCTGGTGCTGAGGCCTGGGGTGGGGAATATGTTTACATCCAATAACAGCACATTCAAGGCAAGCAGACCTAACTGAATTTTCTTAGCATAAGATACCCTACCAGACAGCTGGTAAAGTGTCATCACAAATCCACCACTCTTTCACTTACTAAAAGGAGCAGTAACTGCTGTGTGCCGAGACCTACAGGATATGATATAATTTGAAAGGGCAGTGTTCAGTGCCCTTATGGAACTGATATTTTTAGGTGATATTGTTAGAATAAGATAGATGTAAGGGGAAAAGAATGTAGGGGGGGAAGTGAGGAAGGGACATTGAAGATTGTAAATGCTAATAAGAATATACAGAAGAAATGGACCTAATACATAAATCACTAAAAACTCCGGTTAAACACATTCAATCTCAGCATTTAATTTATTTCATAATGATTTTTTTCTATATACAGCCTGTGTTTCAATTGCATCATAATTGACTGACAATGCTTTCCCTTTGGCATTCCATCTTTGGACTTACCTCCCTATTGTCTTCATTTAACAAAACTCAAAAGAATCTTTGAAATATAAATAATTACATTTATGCCACTTTATAGGATAAATTAAGTCAAGTACAACTCGTTTTTGTAGCAATTGATTTTGAGTGTTATTTGTTTTACAGAGAATCAATAAAGAAAGGGAATCTAGGCCTAAATTTGAAGTAATGGAAGAGATAAGTCTAGTCATCGAGTTACAACACTATAATTCCTCAGCTGATTTTAAGTTTTAATTATTTTATGTGTTTTGCTCTGTGCACCACTTGCATGCCTGGTACCCTCAGAGGCCAGAAGAGGGTATCAATCCCCTGAAATTGAAGCTCTAAATGTTTGCAAAGTGTCAGATGGGTGCTAGGAATCAAAGCTATGTTCTCTGGAAGAACAACCAGTGTTCTTAAACACGGAATCACCTCTTTAGCCCCTTTACTTTAAATTTTTAAGTGAGCAAAGTGATTTTAATATATTCTGTAAAATTATCGTCTAATTTGTATCAAAACTTAAAGATGTGTTAAAGAAATATGTTAATGAAAATCTATTATTAGCTATTTGTAAAAATGCACTAAGAGAATTGTTATACTGTGAATTTCATGAGATTAATTTTCTTTCCAGGAGTTTTTTCTGGGCCTTGCCTTCCTAATTGGATCATGCATGCGAAGAGCTGTTATCTATTTAGCTTCTCACAAAATTCCTGGTATGGAAGCAAGAGACACTGCTCCCAGCTAGGTTCTCATCTACTGAAAATAGACAACTCAAAAGAATTCGTAAGCACACCCTTCTACAATTACCTGTGGTCTATATTCATCAGGGCAAGAGAGGTTCCTGCACTAACCATGTTAATAGCATAATTCTATGTAACTGCAAAATTATGTAGTAGGCCTGTAGAGTACATAATGCATGATTTTATTCTTAATTAATTGATTTGAAAATGAATCACATTTTACTTTAAAATAAGCAACTTCAGGGCTTGCCAAGTAGCACTTGGCGCTAAGCTTGACCTGAATTTGGTTCCTAGAGCCCATATAACATAAAAGGAAAAAAACGACTCCCACAAGTTGCTCTCTGACCTCCACATGAGTGCTGTGGCTTGCCACATATGCACAAAATGAATGAGCAAATGAAAATGTTAAAGCAAATACTTTAAAACAAACTTTATGATTATTTGAATATTGTAGTAAGGGCTCTTAAAGTTTGTATATTTGTCCTTCAGTTTTCTAAGTTGAAGTATGGGAGAAATACTGCTCACTTGTTACTTTAATATTAAGAAAGATGTCAGCAATGACAATATACATTTATGAATTGTTTGGTCTTTGTAAAATACTGGGGAAGGCAAAGAGGCAGTTTTTTGTTTGTGTTTTTGTCTTTTTTTAATTTAATACATAGTTTTCATCTTAGCCCATACAGATCTGGACAAGAAATTCCTTCTAAGTAGCAAAAAGGATTAAAAAGTAACTCTTCTATATATATAGTTGAAAAGAGAAACAATAGTTGTTAAAAGTTGAACATCATATATTAATAACAAATAAGCTGAAAGTTTAGAAGCACCCCTATTAACAAGAAATTGTATAGAAACAGGAGGATTTACTATGCGTGTTGAAGGAAAGGTGGGTGAGAACGACAGAAAGCATTCCGTAATGCAATCCTAATCTGCATACTCTATTCTATCTTCACTACTCGGTTTTTATCCATCTGGAACTCCACACCTGATAGCTGCAGTTCTTGTGAAAGTTAATAAAAGCAGGAATACAGTCAAGGAAGAGGATCATATTAGAAATTCACCTGGCCTTTTGATATCCACCTGTAGTTGGCAAAGAATCATCCCATTTGTGTGACCAATTCAAGAGTCCTCATTGAAACCTGGATTATTTTAATCATAAAGCATGCAGTTCAGGGCTGGGGATGTAGGTCTGTGGAAGAGAACTTACCTGACACCTGACAGGCTCTGGGTCTCATCCACAGCATTGTGTTCCTTGGTAAAGCTATTAAGAGTTTATACTTGCTACTTGTACAAACACTAACGGCCCATTTCCCATGAAACTGCTTGGGAGCTGGACACTGCTCTATTTTGTGTAGTTTATTGAATGAAGTAGAATGTTGTTAAATATAAGCCTATTTTCCCCCTTTTATGAGTGCTTCTATGTATGTGTGCATGTGTGTATGTGATTGTGTGTGTGTGTGTGTGTGTGTGTGTGTGTGTGTGTGTGTGTGCTGAACTTGGAGAGCTAGGCTTACAACCACCCAACCCGAGGACTCTCCTATCTTCAGCTCCTACCATACAGGAGTTAAAGGCACGCACAGATGCACCTGGCATTTTAACATGAATATTGGGAATTCAAATCCAGGTCCTCATGTGTTGGCAGCAAGCGTTCTTACCCACCGAGTCATCTCCCTAGCTCACATCCTTTATTAACATTGTGAATCTATTCTTGCCGGGAAAATTGAAAATGACTCCAAAACACCTCTCTAGACATTCAGGGATATTCAGTGACTGGCAGATCTCTCTAGACTGCCATCTTCCATGAGCATCCTTCTGTAAAAGGCTTCATTCAGCTCTGAACGCCTGTAGCTTTGTTTCAGGCTCTCCCTGATGTATGTTTGTTTGCATTTTTGTTTTACTACAGGAGTTCATTGAAAGCCAAACATCTTCTCATCATGTTAATTCATTTTGGATAGGCCTTTCCCGCAATCAGAGTGAAGGGCCTTGGTTCTGGGAGGATGGAACAACATTCACCCCCAACTCGTAAGTTTCTGTAGAAACATGGAGAGATGGAATCCTGCCATGCAGTTAAAAACCTACTTCTCTGGTCACATATGAGAAAAAGGAGTCATGGTGGCAGAGGAAGAGGGAGAAAGGGACATAGGGATGAAGAGAAAAGCTCTGAGGGAGGCTGTAGAGGATGCTCACCTGGTCCTGATTAAGGGATTCCCGTGGCATCTGGTACATCTGGTCCAGTGAGGAGAGATGCTGCTGTTCACTGCAGCCTTGGACTTTGAGGTCGTACCTCAGTCTGAGGTAATGATTAACCTACTCAACGGACATGAGACATTCGACAAATCTCTGTACTTCTTTTAGAGCTGCATTCTTTATCCAAAACTGAGAATAGAAAGAGTGGCTACCCATTACAATGGTAAAATAAAGGCATAAAAGTAAAATCATTAGCATAATGTTTTTCTCACAGAGCTGATGAAAAATGACATCTTATGTCATTATTTCAACTGCGTGTTACATTTGTGAAGTTACAATTTCTTCCTATTTGTGCACTGAAGTCTTTGAAATTTCTATTCATCTGCTCGTTAATATTTGTAAATATAAAATTTTATCCCCCTTTCAATGTATATTCATGCATGAATGTGTGTATTTTTTCTCCCATTAATCTTAATACATATACTTTAATTAAATTTTAATTTTTTAATTTTTGCTAATGCTTCTCTTTTATCACTTTGGCTAGTGTTGATTCTCATATATTTATTATTACCTTACATCTAATTTCTCTGTGTCAAACTGAATTCTCTAAATTCTTATACTGGATGCTTAACTCATCATCTCCAATCTTTCTTTGGCTTTGGGGTCATTCGGTTCACATGCTTTCTAACTTCCACTGTGAGTTGTTCTTTGATCTATGACATAGAAATAAATTTCTCAATTTTTGCACATACTCATGCTTCTCACATTCTTATTTATCCTTTAGATTTCAGGCTTAGTTCTTCTGTGATCAGAGAACATACTGCATGCAGTGCTCATTCCCTCTTCCAGCCCAGAGATTTGCATTGAAAACCTCTACACATCTTCTGTATTTCCTTAAGAGTTTCAAAACACTTGATATTTTAAAGCCATATTAAAAGGCCCATGTGGATTTAGAATTGTTGCATCTTCCTGTTTGATGTCACTGTCCTTCCTTCCTTCCTTCCTCCCTCCCTTCCTCCCTCCTCCCCTCCCTCCCTCCCTTCCTTCCGGTGTATTTTACTGATTTCTGTTTTGATTTTTATTTCTCATGATTCTTCCGGATTGGCTGTTTTGTTTTTATTTTGTTTTGTTTTTGTCACTTTCAGCTCATTTTGCTCACAGTATTCTCAATTCTATCTATTCACTCCTAGAGTCCACTCAGGACAGTTGTTTTAAAGTCTGTACCTGCTAACTCTGTGTGCATTCTGTTTTTCTCCTGTGCATTATTCAAGTTGGTTTGTTTTCTTAAACACCTAATTGTGTTTGACAGCTGCTTATCACCACTGTGAACTGTTTAGGGCTTTTTGTATGAGCCTGAAGTTCACAGAGTAGCATCTCACTTGCTTCCTGAGGATACTGGTGGCAATGAAAAGCCCACTCCCCTACCCTCACCCAGTGTTACATCTACAGTGCTCAGCTACCTCTCCTCAACGAATTCAGTCCAAATGCATTCATTAACAATGCACAGAGCATCTTCCTCTTCTGCAGCATCTATTCACCTTGATATGTTTTCCCATTGTAACCATGTAATTATTCCTTGTAAATTCACATCATGGGCTTAACATTTTAAAATGTTACTATTCCTGTGTTCCAGCGTAATAGTAACTTAATCTCTGCCCCCAAACCACTTAAATGTCAGGGAAATTTTCAGAAATTACTGATAAAAAATTCACCTTGAGGTCTGGGTCAAGGCAGTTTATCTTACCCCTGTCATTTCAAGAGCAGATTCTCTGTCTACCAACCATGGGGTCAAGAAGAGGCAGCCATTCGAGGTAGAGTTCAGTAGGTGGTGACTTTTGCACTATGACCCAATGATATTCCTTGCCTGTGACTAATTGGCATGCCTTTTTATTTCATGCAACTATTAATAATAGCATTTCTGAGGGGAAAAAGTAATTTTCTTTCCCTAATTATAAAGACAAGTCTATTACCACTTGAAGATTAATACAATCCAAATTAAATATTCCTTTTAAAATAATTTAGATTCCTCAAAACTATTTTTACCGATGTCCTTAAACTTTCTAGCTCCATGAAAGACCTCTCTGGATCTCTGATTGTTTTGATTACCTCACTGTATTTCTTTCTATCAGGTTTCAAGTAAGAAATACGGCTCCCCAGGAAAGCTTACTGCACAATTGTGTATGGATTCACGGGTCGGAGGTCTACAACCAAATTTGTAATATTTCCTCATTCAGTATCTGTGAGAAGGAACTGTAAATGTAATGTATGTGAGAGTGTAAAGGTGGTGTGTGGGTGTGTGTGTGCGCACACACACACACTGACTACCACCACCATCATCAACAACAACAACAACAGAACAGAACAGAACAGAACAGGAAAGATGAATATTGAAAATCAGAGAAAATGATGAAATGCTAAGAGACTTTAACCTCAGCTGAGAACTTGGATGAAGAAGCTGAGACTTCTTTACTTGTCAGGTTCATAAAGAAGTCAGCGCTATCTTCCAGTTAGTAAGTCACTAGACGTGGAGTCAAGGCAGCTCAGAAATACAGAGAATATGTGAACATGAGGTACCTTGACTCAAATGTCATAACCACAACAAAACCCTACACCATCAGGAAACACTTTAGAGGAGGAGGCTGAAGACTGTAAGAGCCAGAGGACCAACATGCCTACTGCTAGTGTCTTCTATACAGGACAGGGAGAGTGTATCCAAGAAATAAGCAAACAAGACCTATATAATGGCAACTTCAGTTGGTATGCCAACATGGATGTAGAAACTTCACAAGATCCTAGTCCCCACATGAAGAACTCCAGGCACACGAAGAGGGGGAAGAGCTTTCTCTAGGAACAAGCCTCCTGATGGGTTACTGAACCCCAAGCAGTCAGCATTGAACCCATGTACAGACCAGTATCATTAAATGAACATATATGTATATGTTAATCAAAATAGTCACTGGAGTACACACTGTGTTTGCATGTGTGTCTCCCTGTGTCTAGCACTACATCAGACACAGGGAGAAAGCAAAATGTACTTCTAAATTGAGAAGTGAAGAAATGAGGAAGAAAATCTTTACTACAAATAGATCCACGTGATCGCTATTAAAATTATCATCACCCAAAAGTAGTGACCCAAGCTTCTTCCTCAACTAGATAACCCAGAGAGTGTGCCCACCTTTTCTGATAGCAGAATCTGATATGGCAAAGGTGCTGCCCTTACAGGAAGCATTCTCCTTAAATATTATAGTTGGAAAGATAAATCATATCTGATAGTGAATATTTAAAAAGCACCCAGTCAGGAGTAGTGCTTTGGAGCACAGAACATATTTCATCTTTCTATGATATACTATTTTGCAGTTAACAATCAATTCTTTAGTCATTTCTTTACAAATGTATGACTGGACTGTGACTCTGTTTCCTATTGTGATCTGTCTTGTTAACTTCTAAGATTATTCATTATTTCCAGTGCGGATTTCCAAATTCCTAGGGATCTGTTTGTAGCTTCCTCGGACTAATCAATATGTGGGCAGAAATTGTGCTGAGTCCACTGAATTGTTCACTTGAAAATGATTGGTTTTATGTCACTTTCATCTCAATTGAAAAACTGCTTATTAAAGTATCTTTGGCCTCTGAGTAACCTGCCTATATGTCACAATCACTAACCTAATTTGCCTCCTCCCCCAAAAAGGTTGATGACTTTGATACTAGGTAGGGAATATGTATACTAGATAGTTTTTCATTGAAGCAGAAAGTTGGGTTCTTAAAGATTTTGAAATCTTTAAGAATCTCCAAGAAAAACATATACATTTTTGGAGGTTTGCTCTCATCTTTTAATATTCAAATTTGAATTGTCAACATCTGAAAAAACAATAGAGAAGACAGTGGTCCATATGAGAGAAGTGTGATTAATTAGCTCAGGTAGTTAAAGCACAGGATGGGATTTCAAAAGACATGAATGCTGTGTGTGTGCATGTGTGAGCTCATGTGCGTATGTATGGATGAGTGTGCTCACTCACCTGGGCATATCTAGAGACCAGAGGTCTACATCCAGTGCCATCCATTATCACTTGCCATCACCTTCTTTGTTGAAACCGGGTTTTCCACTGAACTAGATTTCACTGTTTCTTTATGCTGTCTGGCCAGCTGTCCCACATCCACCTGTCTTTCCCTCTCATCCAACCCTGGGAGATGCAGGACACTGTAAATGGCTCCCAAGTGGATATAATACCACATTGGATTCTCATGCTTACACAGCAGCTACTGGGCCACCCCCCCGAGCCTAAGGTACAAATATTTTAATTTTAGTTTTGGTTTGATTGACTCTGGGTACCTAGTATTGAACAGATAAGTTCAAGAAACCATCATCCTCAAGAAGATAAATCTGGATGAAATCAAGATGTCTTTCTAAAACCAGGCAGCTGTGAAATTCCCATGTGTGTAGGTTAAAGAAGCAAGTAGAACCTGAGTGAAGATATGAGGGATGGTCCAGGGTGTTCTATTGCCTGGCATGCTGACGACTTACATGGAAACGTACAAGTAAACAGGAACACATACATTTGTCCAAGGGATGGAGAGGGGATACCAGTGCTGAACTGATGTCTGAAGGATAAACTGCAGATGGTTACACTTGAGGAAACACCTGCCCAGGGGCTTCTGTCATTGGCTGACCTGGGAACAGCACTAATTTTGGGAGTTGTCCCTAATCTTTATTTTTGTCCCTCTACGATGTGCTTCAGACTTAGCTCTGTTAAATTCATATACAGTCGTGTCAGGTCTCTGCTAAAAGCTCTCATTGACTTAATATGTTTCAGAGTAAAGGCAAAGTATGATATCAAAACAGTGCTTATAATTGTCTTTAAGTCTTCATGTGCTCTAAGTCCCTTTATTCTTTCAGGTACCACTGGCCTCTCTACTTCTCCAGCAAGGATGCTAGCCTCACTATGGTATCTCAGCCCCATTTGCATGTTTCCAACTCAAAGTCTTTGTGATTTCCCTCTTTAAATGAGCCTGTCTGAGATGGCTGCAGAGCCTTCTGACTTTTTTATTTTAATTTTTTTTTTTTTTTTACACTCCAGATTTTATCCCCCTCCTGGTCCAACCTCTGACTGTTACGCATCGCATCTCATACCCTCCCCCTCCCCCATCTCCACACCCCCCTTCCCCCCACCCCACCAAACCTCCCCACTCCTTGGAGCCTCCAGTCTCTTGAGGGTTAGGTGCATCTTCTCTGACTGAACCCAGACCCAGCAGTACTCTGCTGTATATGTGTTGGGGGCCTCATATCAACTGGTGTATGCTGCCTGGCTGGTGTTCCAGTGTCTGAGAGACCTCGGGAGTCCAGGTTAATTGAGACAGCTGATCCTCCTACAGGGTTGCCCTTCCCCTCAGCTTCTTCCAGCTTTTCTCTAATTAAAACACAGGGGTCAGTAGCTTCTGTCCATTGGTTGGGTGCAAATATCTTCAGCTGACTCTTTCAGCTGCTTGTTGGGTCTTTCGGAGGGCAGTCATGCTAGGTCCCTTTTTGTGAGTGCTCCATAGCCTCAGTAATAGTGTCAGGCCTTGGGACCTCTCCTTGAACTGGATCCCAATTTAGACCTGTTATTGGACCTCCTTTTCCTCAAGCTCGTTTCCATTTTCTCCCTGCAGTTCTTTCAGACAAGAACAACTATAGGTCAGAGTTTTTGACTGTGGGATGGCGATCCCATCCCTCACTTGATGCCCTGTCTTTCTGATGGAGGTGGGCTCTGTCTTACTTACCAGGTCTGTACACATATTAAGTGAATGAGAGTCCTCTGGGTACTCTATTTCAAATCACTAGCGTTCTTTCATTACCTTCTTTGGGCTTCTTGGTCCTTTATATATTTGCTTTAACATTTACAGCAGTCAATTTTCTCCATAGGAGATAGTGCTTAAAAGAGCCAGGGACTTCTGTGTCAGAAGCATGTCCCTACAGCATAGCATGCTTAAAAAAAAATATTTCGTTATTATTGAAATAAATGGTTAAGGAACATAGTATAGTTGTCAATATATGTGGTCAAAAAATTAGCGAGGATCTACTTGAATGACTGCAGCTGGGCAAACACTTCTGGTTACTGTTTTATAGGGTTTTGATAAACTTAGAATCTCCTCTATTTTCCTGCCCTATTTGTAGTTTATCTCCTCCACTCACATACTCCTACATTTCCCCCTCTTCCCCTCCTCCCCTTCCCCTTCATTTATTCCTCTCTCCCTTCCTCCTTTCTATCTTCCTTCCTCTCTCTCTCTTTCTACCTTCCTTCCTTTCCTTCTTCCTTGCTTCCTTTCTTCCTTCCTTCCTTCCTTTCCTTCTTCCTTCCTTCCTTCCTTGCTTGCTTCCTTTCTTCCTTCCTTCCTTTCTTCCTTCCTTCATTTTTCACAGTGTATCTACATAGTCCAGGCTGACTTTGAACTTGAGATCCATCTGCTCAGCCCTGTGAATGCTGGGCTTACAAATCCTGAGCGAGGTAACTCAGTCACAAAAGAACGAACATGGTGTGTACTCACTGATAAGTAGATATTAGCCCAAAAGTTCGGAATACCCAAGATTCACTTTACAGTAACCACTGGACTGAGAGTGAGGTCTCAGATGGAGGAGTTGGAGAAGGAACTGAAGAAGCTGAGGGAGTTTACAGTCCCATGGAGGGAGCAACAGTGTCAACTGGCCCGACCCCCCAGGTCCTCCTGGAGGCTGGACCACCAACCAAAGAATACACATCGAGGGACCCATGGCTCGGATCACATATGTGGCAGAGGAGGGCCTTGTTGGCCATCAGGGGGAGGAGAGGCCCTTGGGCCTGAGGGTGTTAGAGGCCCCAGTAAAGGGGAATGTCAAGGTGGGAAGATGGGAGGGGGTGGGCGGGTGGGTGGGAGGTGGAATACCCTCATAGAGGCGGGGAGGGGGAGGGAAGGGGGTAGGGGGTTTCCAAAGAGGAGACCTGGAAAGGGGGAAACATTGGAAATGTAAATAAAGTATCAAAAAATAAATAAATAATTTAAAACAAAACAAAACAAATGTGTACTAGCACAGCTGCTCTGTAATTTTAACATTCTGTCTTCTTAATACGTCATTACACTCTGTGATTCACATACCTTGACCTTCAAATTTCTTGCTATCTCCCTCTCTTTACAGCATTCTAATACCCGACCCAATGCAAACAGAAGTATTTTTATCTTCAACTTTTCAACAAGTCATTATTCAATGAATGGTTTCCATTATTCCTCATCTTAACATTACAATAATCAGCTGAACAATTTTCAGCTTGAAACACACACAAATTCACAATCTGTGGTTCCTGGTGGTCTTTTATAGGTTCTGCTTGCTTTAACTGTGTTTCTACACTAGTGTGCTTGTTTTTGCCAGGCATTACCCATGTAGAACAACATATACTATATAGAACATAGATATACATATAGATATAAATATAGGTATAGATATATAGATATGTGTGTATTGTGTAAACTAGATATGTATACACAAAGATGAGATAGATAGATAGATAGATAGATAGATAGATAGATAGATAGATAGATAGATAGATAGATAGATAGATATTTACTGGCCTGACAGCACACTGTCCAATATATGATGGTACAATATCTCCTTAGAGGATACATCCCTCTCCTCACCAATGGATTTGTCAACACCTTGATCTTGAGTCAGAATTATGAGAATACTTTTTAAAATTATGTACGAATGATCTGGTCTCAGGTAGTCAGTTGTTGCAACACACTCACTCACACAAACATGACAAATAATAGAATTATACTATACTGGTTCTGGAGTAAGGCTGGACATAGACTGAGGCAATTTTCTCATTTCTTATCTTAACAACCGTAGGAACACATAGCTAGTTGTCTTCCCAAAGTTGCACAATGGTCACTAACAGCACTTAAGTCAGGCTGCCAATAGAGCTTGGGATTGCTCCTGACCACAATGTGCCTGGTGTGTTATAAAATGTTAAACCAAGTCCAGAGAAGAAGAAAGGATATGAAGTTGACAACAGGGGCGAACTTTCAGAGCTAATCGGACTGTAGCCAGCTATGTGTCCTCCAAAGAAATCTCTTCACGTAGATAGCTCTCACTTTCTCTTTGAGTAAAATCAAAGAATTAAATCGATTGGATGTTCTCAGGGGGTCTGCTGCGGGGCCGCCTAGTGAATGATGTTTTGCACTCTGCCTTTGGGGACAGGAAAAGTCTCCCTTGCTTCCCCAAAGGTACAGGTGAGTAATCAGATTGCGATGCATACTGGGGGGAAAAAAAGCAGTCCAGTTCTGATTATGCTTTAGAGTCAGAGGACCTTCAGTGCTACTGGGAGGGGTCATCATTCCCACCTTGCAATTCTGAAAGACTTGGAAACAGATACACACAGGGTCTGGAAAAGGCAGATACTTTAATAACTGTTCACGGAACGCCCAGCCAGAAAACACATGCGATTTCCCCTCAGCCAGACTAACTTGGCATTCTGAATACAGGCTCAGAGGGGAGGGGCCGGGGCCTCTCCATGCAGGAACTGGAGTCAGAGGCTTCCCTTGCTGCCTGCAGGGAGAGACCATTAAGAATGCCTCTCGGTGCCTGGTTTCCTGAGGTATCTGAGGGTAGACTGGCGGCCTCAAGCAATCTGAGCGCATCTCACCGGCATCTCTGCAGGAATCAGGATGCAGGCCAAATACAGCAGCACAAGAGACATGCTCGATGACGATGACACCACCATAAGCCTGTATTCTGGAACCTCCACTGTCACCAGACGTGCAGAGCCCAGGCACTCAGGTACTTACTTCTGTCTCCTTGAATCCAAGCAGATCAGAGCCCTGGAGAAATTCATGAGATGAGGCACTTTTCCTAGGCATGTGCAAGGCAGAGGGAAGGGAGGGAATTTTCCCATGGCTTACAGTGAGGAATAACTGCACTTTCCACAACTTGTCTACAGTATGTAACATTTGAAAGATGGAACCAGCATACACACAGGGGTCTGAATCGCTAACGCTGGATTGCTTAGCAGTTTGCAAGGAGGGAATGTGAGCTTTCCAATTAGGTATAGCAGGGCAAGATGAGATGGTATATACCTTAAAGCAACAGCTGCTTCCTTTTCCTTTCTCAGGAAGGCCCAATCAGGACAGCTTGTTGTTTGTCCATGTGGACTGTCACCTGTGATGGGATTTGGAAATTTAGGGTAATAAAAGTGACCATTTCACTTTTGTCCGTTTTCAACTCTTGACTTTAAGGGAGAGATTTCCAAGGAGGCTAATTAACTCTGGTATTTGTTAGAATCTCTGCATCTTGAATCTGCAAGACCTTGGAGGAGCCATGTCAGTCAGGTACTGGTTTTACCGTCCGTTATATCAAGGACATCAGAAGTAAATCCTAATCTTTCCTGTTAGGTCTGAAATTCTGTGATTTGCCGCTGAGATTGAACCTAGGGTTTTACTCTGGTAGGCAACAACATAAAACTGAGCTATGCTGTAGGCTTGGCTTAATTCAGTAGGAGACAGTAAGTTGCTCACTGGCCTCAAATCTGAAACCTTCCTATGTCTGTCGCCTCAGTAGCTGGATTATAAGCAGGCACCACCATTTTCTGTCCCCCTTTACTCTGTTGATTTAAAAACATCGAAATGATTGAATCATACTTAGAAGATATTTAATTTAGCTTATGTCTTACTATTTTCATTACCGTTATTTGTCATACAATAGGGTAGAATTTTCCAGTTCTACTCATTTTCATAATCTACACACAGAGAGAGGGGCTTATCTGGTTGGTCTATAGCAGTCACTTGACTTGGTTCTAGAGCAAAGACCCCACTCACTAGTACAAATAGCATGCTGTGTGTTCAAGTTCTGACACCAAGTGGGCCACTTACCACTGCCTGACCTCAGTGTCCTGGTGCTCGGTGCTATTGCTTATAAAGCATTAATGGTGGGAGGTGGACTTTAATGCACTTTCATGGTATGCCTGGCATTGCTTTAAGTGCCAGATGCACGTTTGTTCGTATTAACTTCAGCTAACAGTAAACGGAAGTAACAGAACACCTTTATAAGACATCCAAGAATACTAAGACTGACCAAGACAGACATTCTAAAACTGTTTCTCTCAACGCTCTCAATGCTCTGCCCATTGCGAATTCCTACAGTGCTCTGTTTAACACTTTTGTGTCAGTTTCTATCAATGGTACTTACTCCCCGCCTATGTCTTCACGTTATGTATTTTCGGATCCAGGGATTCTTCACTTCTGTGAATCAGGACACATCTTCGTGCTGTTCTCTCTTTCTTTTATTAAATAACTTTTGGCCCCCTTTTCCTTCATAAAGCCATTCCATACACTTCCGTTTTACCAATGATTCTCCATTTGAGGCTTACTGCTATGGTTTCTTGTTTTCCCACTAAACTACCCAAAGAGCTGTTTAAAGGATATTGGGGTTTTCCAGCTTCCTTCACCTGGAGCTCAGTGGCTGCAGGAAGAAGGATAGATGGGGCAGGAAGTGGGTACAACCGTTGGAAAGGCCCTGGGAGCGGATTGTTCATGAGGCTTGCGGGAGGAAGGCCTTTCAAGAGAACAGTGTGCAATTTCGGTTTTTTTCGCCTTTGCCTAGAGAAGGGCTAATGATCTGCATAAGCAGGAACAGTGTGTACAAATAAGTACCTTGAGATGGAAGGGTGGAGACAGAGGTGGGGCGAGATGAAACACTTGGTACAACACTTGGCAGCCTCCTGGTAAGAAATGGAAATTGGAACAGTGGGAGGGAAGGTTACAAGGAAGTGAGTCAGAGGCTAACATCTGGAAAAGGTTTCCTCAGCCTCCCAGTGTGATATCTTAGTTTCTTCTTGTGATATGCAAATATTTAGAGGAAGGTCATAAAAAACTTTTTTGTAAGAAAACAATTTTTACACACCTCTACTGTAGAAATAGCAGTAGAAATCAGAATTTTGGGCAATTTCAGATTCAGTATGAGACTGTGACAAAATACAACTGCGCATTTTTTTTTTAACTTTTTCTTTTGAACTGTTAGAAATAGATACCACAGGTGTTTTAAGATTTTAATGTTATCTATATAACGAGTGTGCTTATCTAAAAATACAAAAGAGTTATGAAGACAGAAAGTCAAAAATAATAGAAATAACTGTACACCCAATTTCCACAAATTCAGATCAAGTATGCCAAGGTCTGGGCACACAGTGCCAAACATGGCAGACCATCTGCTATGAGCTATGAGGAAAACAGGTTCCCAACTCAGCTTTATATACAATATCATACTACTTTGGAGCATGTACAAGCACATGAAAGCCTGGCCATTTGTGTCTAGAGGGCTAAAGGAGACCCAAAAAGATCTGGAGAGAGTGATCATTGCATTGAGTTGATTTTAGGATTTTCCATATTATAAAGAACCAAGAGTGGGAGTGTCCAGGGCTGAGGATGCTCTACCGAGAGAGACTTATGAGAGGAAAGTGAAGGGAATTGTAAGGAACTCCATGTTTTCAGAGAACTCTTTGCAGTAAGTATGGCTGAGGCACAGAGCTGAGGGGCGGCTATGAGGAACAGGTCTGGAGAGCTAAGGAAGGTCTTTTTAGGCTCCCTGAAGTGTTTTAGGTCTGTTCTAAATGAGATTAAAGAATAAGAAAAAGATTCAGTGAGAAAAATGATATATCGTTAGAAGTATCTCTAGGCTATGCTGACGATGGACTGAAGGAGAATCCACAGACCTGGATGACTCAATGTCGTGTTTTATTTCTAGTCCAGGTACTTCCTCAACTGAGGAAAAAGAGTAAGAAGGAAGAGGAGTAAGAAGGAAGAGGAGAGAGTGATAGATATTGAGGGGAAGGAGCTTCAAGGATTGCTTCAGGTTACCAGTGCGGAGACAGGCTATGTGAGTCCAAGTTTGACTGAGTATTTAGACATGCTGTAGGTGCTGCTATCAGGGGTTATGTAGAAGGTCATGACCTGCAGTAGAAACTACAGGAAGAATCACAGGATGATGAATTCAGCCTGAGTCCAAGGGTCTGGAAGGTGAGACACATTTAGAGCTGTCTAAAGACACATATATTTGAAGAATCTGAGTCCAAGGTAAGAATTTTGGGCTAGATACCTATGTAGTAATCATATATGAATACATGATAACATAGATAAATCATTTAAATAATATGAATAGAAATTAAATTTTAGATGAGTGAATAAGATCACTGAGGGAGGATATATAAAACCAGAAACCTACAAAATAAAATTGGCTGACAAGGAAACAATCCAGGGAATATCAGCCACAGCCTGGAGGATATGAAGATCCAATCAGAGGCTGCTAGAAAGGAGCAGCAGAGAGAGCAGAAATGGGAATCTGGTACAAAGAAGCATCTGGAACACTGGGAGAGTAAACTGGAAATAAATGGGAGACACAATGGAAGGAAGGCAAGAGTGGGATGTTAAAAATAACATACTGCCAAACATTTATGAGGAGACTAAATACAGCTCATTATTTCAACAATAAGGAGAAAAACAGAATTTTATTTATCATCATAATCATCATGTTTTAAGACTGAGACTCCCTGCATAGCTCAGAATGCTCCTCAGCTCAAAACTCTTCTTATCTTAGTCTACCGAAGAGTCAGGGTCACTGCTGTGTACCACTACCCTAGGTCAAGCCATTGGTTATTTTACAGTAATGTCTCAAAAAGAGGGTTGATGATGAAGTGAAACTATTTATGATTCTTATCATCTCATTTCTTTATCTTCTTTGAAGAAAACATAATATGTTATTGCTGAAGTGCCACAAGATTGGGTGAGGACATTTTAATTTTTTTTTTTTTAAGGTGGGAGGGAGTCTAACCACACTGTAAATTAAAAAGAAGCCCAGGATGGCCAGCTCAGCTGAACAACATCAAGAATAGGGTAATGATGTCACAAGATTCCTGCTGCAATGGAAATGCTATCCTACCAAAAAGATACAAAAAATACACTCTCATTAGTAATAATTTGAAAAACATATTTAAAAGTCAGTTCAGTTTCTGGTTTGTCCTATTCCTATTAATGTGATGCTGTTGCATTTTTCTCCCAGGTTTTTGGTTTCATTTCTACACATCTGTCATTGCAGCAATAAGGCATAAGTCACATTCCCGTGATCTCATAAATCTTTCAGGCATACCCGCTAAATATTAAATACCATCGTGGGCACTGAGGAGGTGCTATTTTTTGAGGCATTAGCAAGCACAGAATAATCTAAATCAACAGTTTGATTTGTACATCCCAAGAGAAGGTGCCAATTGTCACAGGTCTACAAGGCTCAGCCTGGACTTGCCAGAAAAGCAAGATGGACACTGGTGACTCTTCCACTCAGTGGATGACAGTGTAGAGAGGACATCAGAAAAGAACAAATAGCCTGGTGCATAATGTCAGAGATAGAATGTAACATGAGGCAAATTAAGTCAAATAAGAGTTTGGAGGGGGGAAATGAAATGGTGATTTGGATTAGAATTTAGATAACTATAAACTGGCTTTGAGAATCACAACAGAAGTTATCATGAAGGGTCACGGGGTTATTCAGCTGAAGATGGGAAGTCTTCATAGGAAGAAATGGAATGCACAAAGTGCAGGACTAAGCACAATGAATACATCCTGGCTCTTCCACAAGTATCCAGCATGGCCTTTCGCGAAGTTAAACTCTGTTTCTGTTCTAGCTTCTAAAACCCCTTCTCTTCCAGGGCTATCCTCAGAGCCCTTATTTAGTGATGCTTGTTTTATTTCTGATGTGCTCTTGGTTTGGGGGAGTGTAGAGTTTTCCTGCCCGATGAAGAATAACTAACCAAGTATGACAATACTCGTCATCTGCCAAGTTTCCTGTAACAACAAAAGGGTTTGTATTCAAAACTTGACTCTGGCACTCTATTTTATAGCATAGCAGTATTTAGACGGCACAGGAAGATGGTGTTTTCTTCTATATATATCTGAGCATTCCTGGAGATGTTTATACCATTCTTTGGCCTATCCACACCCCTTTCTAAAGATGTCCCTGGAGACAGCATAGGGATTCTCTTTTAAAACCCAAAAACTACAAGAAAGCCAAGCCAAAATTAAGTACCTCCCAGGTAGCTTATTTTTGTGAAAAAAAAAAATCTTTTTAGGTGGAGGTGGTCCCTAGAGACGTAGTTCAGCATTGTTGGGAACATTTGGGGCAAATAAAGAAACTTTAGACTCACAGCAAGAAGAAAAGCATCCAGAGGGGAAAATAACATCCAGGGAAAGGGGAAGCTGTTAAGTTCAATGCCATTCTATCATGGGAGTTTGGTTGCAGATGCAGAGGCAGAGAGAACACAGAAAACTGAGGGCGAATTAACTTTGAGGACTGCAAGGGCCTAACAGAAAGGTTCTGTGAGGACAGCATTAGAGCAACAGAAGCATACTCAAGAAAACAAGAAAAGAACAGGTCTTGCTAATGAAGAGTATGTTCTGGTACTTTCAAATGCAATAAAGCTACCGGAAGTCATTAAATTAGGTGGGGTCATAATGAAATTGTTATCATCGATGAAAAGCGTTTTGAAATTTCTTCTAAATAGAATGTAAGCTATTGTCTTAGTCAGGATTTCTACTCCTGCATAAACATCATGACCAAAATGCAAGTTGGGGAGGAAAGGGTTTATTGAACTTATACTTCCATGCTGCTGTTTATCACCAAAGCAAGTCAGGACTGGAACTCAAGCAGGTCAAGGAGCAGGAGCTGATGCAGAGGCCGTGGAGGAATGCTGCTTACTGGCTTGCTTGCTTCTCCTGGCTTGCTCAGCCTGCTTTCTTATAGAACCCAAGACTACCAGCCCACAGATGGTACCACCCACAAGGGGCCCTCTGCCCTCGATCACTGATTGAGAAAATGCCTTACAGCTGGATCTCACAGAGGCATTTTCTCAACTGAAACTCCTTTCTCTGTGATAACTCCAGCTTGTGTCAAGTTGATACACAAAACCAGCCAGTACAGTTATCTATTGAGATGATTGTTAAGAAACATGAGTCACATTTTAAAATATGAAATAAAATACACTCACATGTCTCCTCTCTGAATTTTGGCATATTTCCCTTACTCCATGTGAGTTCAGGAGGACAGGCATCCTATCTCTCATGCCCATGCTAACATTCCTGCTTCACTGTGGCAAGAGCAGCTAACTCACATCATTTTGCCTAGAATATATAATATGGAGGATCGCTCTGGAAGAAAGTGGAGGTTTTTTTCTATTTCAATTTTATTAAAAGTAGATTTTTCTCATATAATATTTCTGATTACAATTTCCCATCCCCCAGCTCTTCCAAGATCCTCTGTCCCTTCTGTCCCATACAAATCTACACCCTTTTGTCCTTCACGAGAAAACAAGCAGGAATCTAAATAATAATGATAAAATAAAATAAGAAAAGCCAAAATCAAACTAATTGAAATAGGACAAAACAAAGATAAGAACACCAGCCAGACAAAAAGCACAAGAATTATATAGAACATAAGAGACACACATATTCACATACACAAGAATCCCACAAAAACACAGAACTGAAAGCTGTAATCTACGTGCCAAGGACTTGTAAGCTAAATAATAATAACAGTAAAATTAAAATAAATAAAATTAATGCCCTGACTAAACATTGAGACAAAGAAACCTCAAAGTTACTACTGAGTTCATTTTGTGTTGATTATCTACTGTTGGACATGAGGCCTGCTCTTAAGAGTAGTTTGTTGCCCCAGTGAGATTCCATTGGGGAAAACTCATTTTTCATTTGCAAGTGGTTGTCAATTGGAGGCAGCTTCTGGGTTAGAGATACGCCTACACTTAACTTCTATCTCAGTGCTGGAATCTCAGCTGATGCAGACCTATGCAGGGCCTGTGCCTGTTGCCACAGTCTGTGAGTTCATATATGCCTTGGTCCCTCTGTGTTTAGAAGTCCATGTTTCCTCAGTGGTCTCCATCCCCTCTGACTCTTACACTCTCCCTGGCTCCTCTTTTGGAAGAGTCCCTGACCCCCAGAGGAAGGATTTGATGGAGGCATCTCATTTATGACTGAGAGTTCTAAGGTTTCACTCTCTGCACAATGGCTGTGGGTCTCGGTTCCCACCTGTTTCAGGAGGAAATATCTCTGATGATGGCTGAGCAAGGCACACATCTGTGAGTACAACAGAAGATTATTAGGAGTCATTGTATTGCTTTGTTCTTTTTTCAGAACAGTAGTATTTAGTTTTCCCTTAGATCTCTGGCCAATCTAGTCTCAGGTTCTGAGCCATCTGAGCATTGCTGGGGATGGGTATCATCTTGTTCAGTGGGTCTTAAATCTAATTAGCTATTGGGTAGTTACTATTGCAACTTCATGCCATTGTTGCATTAGTGAATCTTGCATGAAGGTCATCATTGCAGATCAAAGGGCTTGTAGCTGGACTGTTGGTGTTTATCTTTCTTCTTTGGTAGAATCCAGAGTACATTTCAGTTCTGTGAACACTAATCAGTAGTGGTGAAGGATCTAGGTTGGCAACAGATAAATTCTGTATGTTCAATGATCTGTATGGGCATTGTCTTCAGTGACAGGGCCTTACCATCAGTCTGTGGAGAGCAACCAATAGTGTTGTCAGTAACCTGGGTTATTTGGAGAACCCTTAGGGCCAATAACTCTATTAGATGAAACCCATTCCTGGTAGTGTAAGCTTTGTTTGATGATTAGAGATGTCCAGTTGGGGCTCTATCTCCTCCATTATTTGGTGGTTTCCTATGTATTGTTTAGGAAGCTTCTACTGTATTAGGTTTTCATATGACCCATCAAATGGCCTTAGTTTTAGTTGTCTCTTTCTATATTCTCTCCCTCCCCTCTTCTCACTCTATCCCCGTTTGATCCTTCTGTTCCAGTCCCCCGACTTGTCCATCAATAACTATTTATTCGCTGGGCAGTGGTGGTGCACGCCTTTAATCCCAGCACTTGGGAGTCAGAGGCAGGTGGATTTCTGAGTTCGAGGCCAGCCTGGTCTACAGAGTGAGTTCCAGAGCAGCCAGGACTACACAGAGAAACCCTGTTTCGAAAAACCAAAAATTAATCAATCAATCAAACAAACAAACAAACAAAACTATTTATTCTATTTCCCTTTCCTAGGGAAATCCATTCCTCTTACCCAGTCCCTTAGTCTACACTTAACTTCTGTGGTTAGATAGATTGTAGCTTGCTTATCTAAGATTTAACAGCTAACATCTACCTATAGTTACATACTTAAGATATTTTTCTTTCTATGTCTGGGTTACCCAGTTAGGATAAGTTTTTAGTTATATAAATTTATTTACAAACATTATTCCTTCTTTAAAAAAATATAGAAAAAAGCTGATCAATATTCCATTGTGTAAATGTACCACATTTTCTTTACCCATTGAGAGACATCTAGGTTGTTTTCAATTTTTGGATATTATGGATAAAGCAGTAATGAACATGGTTGAGCAAGTGTCTCTGTGGTAGGATGAAACATCCTACAGGTATTTGCTCACAAGTAGTGTGACTGGATCTTGAGGTAGCTCTATTCCCATCTTCCTGAGGAACTGCCATACTGAGTTTATAAAGGTTGTTCATGTTTGCCCTCCCACCAGCAATGGGTAAGTGCTCCCTTTATCCAAAACCCTTGCCAACATGAACCCTTATTTATTTTATTACTCTTGGGCATTCCAGCTTATAAGAAGAAATCTCAAGGTAGTTTTTATTTGCAATTCCCTAATAACTAAGATATTGAACATTTCTTTGAGTGTTTCTTGGCCATTTGTGTACATTTAGCTCTGTACCCCATTTCTTAATTGAAATATTTGTTTTCTTTTGTTTGTTTGTTTGTTTGTTTGTTTGTTTTATGAGACAGGGTTTCTCTGTGTAGCCCTGGCTGTCCTAGAACTCACTCTGTAGACCAGGCTGGCCTCAAACTCAGAAATCCACCTGCCTCTCCCTCTCAAGTGCTAGGATAAAAGGCGTGCGCCACCACTGCCTGACAATATTTGTTTTCTTAATGGCTGGGTTTTGAGTTCTTTATATAATTTGAATATTATCCCTCTATTGGGTGTATAGTTGGTAAAATGATAGTGTTGTTTGCTATGCAGAAGCTTTTCAGTTTCATGAGGTCCTGATTAATGAATTGTTCATCTTACTGATTGTGCTAAAGGTGTTCTGTTCAGAAAGACTTTTCTTGTGCCAATGAGCTCAAGATCATTCCCTACTTTCTCTTCTATGAGATTGAGTGTATCTGGCCTTATATTGAGGCCTTTGATCCACTTGGAGTGAAGTTAATTTTTGTGCAGAGTGATAAGTATGGATCTATTTGGATTCTTCTACATGCCACTGCCAGTTTGACTATCACTGTTGTCTTTTCTTTTCATTCTTTGCTTCTTCATCAAAAATCATGTGTTCATGGGTGTGTCAATTTATGTCTGTCTTTGACTAGGTTCCATTGACAAATGTGTTTGTTTTATGCCAATATCATATTGTTTTTACTTCTATAGCACTGTACTACAATTTGAGAGCTCTCTTGGGCTTTTGTTTTGTTTTGTTTTGTTTCCATATGAAGCTGAAAATTGTCCTTTCAAATTCTGTGAAGAATTGTGTTAGAATTCTGATGAGGATTACATTGAATCTATAGACTGCTTTTGCTAAGATTGTCATTTTTACTATAATAATCTTACTGGTCATTGGAGATCTTTCTATCTTCTGATGCCTTACTCAATTTTTTTCTTCATTATCTAAAAATTTTATTATACAAGTCTTTTATTTTTCCAGGTTAGAGTTACTATGTTTTATGTTTTTTGAGGCTACCGTGAAAGGTACTGTTTTCCAGATTTCTTTTTCAGTGGGCTTCCTTTTGTATATAGGAAAACTAGTAGGTTTACGTATCAATTTTATATCTTGCTACATGGATAAAAGTGTTTATCAGCTGTAGGAGTTTTGCTGGTGGAGTTTTTTAGGATCACTTATGTATAATACTATCATATTATCTGCAAATAAAGATACATTGGCTTCCTCCCTTCCTATTTGTGTTCTGTTGATCTCTTTCAGTTGTCTTATTGCTGCAACTAAAACTTAAAGTACTGTGTTGAATAGATATGGAGAGTGGACAACTTTGTCTTGTTTCTTGCTTTAGTGGCAATGCTCTGATTTTCTCTCCATTTGGGTTGATATTGTCTGTGTACTTGATATAAATTGCCTCTATTATTTTTGAAGTATATTTCTTTTATGCCTTCCATAGTCTTTCCAGGACTATTATCATGAAGGGGTGTTGAATTTCATCAAAGGCCTTTCTGCATCTAATGAGATGATGTTGTGGGTTTGGGGTTTCATATGGCAGATTGCATTTATCTATTTATCTATGTTGCACCATCCTTGCACCTCTGGGATGAAGCCTACTTGATCATGAAGGATGATCTTTTTAATGTGTTCTTGGATTTGGTTTGCAAGTATTTTACTGGTAACTTTTGCAGCTATGTTTATCAGGGTAATTGGTCTGTAATTCTCTTTCTTTGAGTCTGTATATGGTTTACATATCAGGCCTTATAAAAAGAATTTGACAATGTTCCTTCTATTTCTATTTTGTGGAATAATTTGAGAAATATTGGAGTGAAATCCCCTTTGAAAGTTGGTAAAACTCCTTGTTATCTGGCTCTGGCCTTTTTATGGTGAGAGATTTTAATGAATGCCTCTATTTCACTAGAAGTTATAGGTCTATTTTCATTGCTTTTCTGTTTTTTATTTAACTTTGGTTTTATATATATATATATATAAAGAAACTTGTCCATTTCTTTTAGATTTTCTAATGTGATGAAGTGCAGGTTGTTAAAGTATGTCCCTATGATTCTCTAGATCTCCTTGGTGTCTATTGTATGTCCCCAGTTCATTTCTAATTTTGTTACTTATGTCTTTTCATCCTCACCATTTAGTTAATTTAGATAAGGGTTTGTCAATCTTACTGGTTTTCTCAAGGAATCAACTATTTGTTTCATTGAATTTTTATAGTATTTTTTCATTTCTATTTTACTGCTTTCATCCCATGTTTAATTATCCTTATCATCTACTCTTTTTGAGTGTTTTTCCTTCGTTTTGTTCTAGAGCTTTCAGACGTATTACTAACTTACTGATATGAGATCTCCATTTTTTTTTTAAATGTTGGCACTTAGTACTATAGCTTGGGTCTTAGAACCACTCTCATTATTTCCCTTAAGTTTGCATACGTTGTATTTTTATTTTCATTCAATTGTAAAATGTTTTTAATTTTTGTCTTCATACATTTTTCATTCCATAGTCAGTTGTTCAGTTTCCATGAGTTTGTAAGCTGTCTGTTGTTTCTGTCGTTATTGATCCTTGGTGCTCAGATAGCTGCAGAATGTTATTTCAATTTTCTTGTATCTACTGAGATTTGCTTTGGGCCCTAATATGTGGTCAATTTTGGAGAACATTCCATGAGCTACTGAAAAGAAGCTATATTCTTTTGTGTTTGGATGAAATGTTCAGTGAGTGTCTGTTAGGTTCATTTTACTTATGACATCATTTAGCACCAGCATTTCTATATTTAGTTTTGTTTGGATGACCTGTCTATTGGTAGGAGTGAGGTATTGAAGTCTCCCACTACCAGGGTATGAAGGCCAATAGGTAGGAGCCAAGGAAGGAGAGGCTACAGCTGATTGTCTGCTGCTGATCTAGGGACAGGATTGGTGGTTGGAATTGGAGAACAGAGGAGAGAGTGAAGATGTCCTGCCTAATTCCCTAAAACCCTTGTGGGTTTCCAGTGAGTTGGAAGTGAATTTGCATGTTTGTTCTTTCTGTTTTAGACCCTAACTTGCTTTCTCAATTAAGTGGAACATAGAGAGAATAGAATGTACAGGTTCTGCTCTGCTTTTGTTCTACCACAAACTCCAGATATTATCTGCACTGAGAAGAATTCAACTCTGTCAGTTGCCTTTGCTCATAACCCAAATAGATGATCTCACCAGGAGATGCATCTCCTCGTGGCACAGCTGCTACTCCAATGTGACAGGTCAAACCATGGGAATAAGGTCAAGAAGAAGATACTGTCTATAGTGTTTCTTTCTATGTTTTAATTTATTGTTTGACTTGTAGGACCCTTGATATTTTTACACCCATCTCTGAGAAATTGGCAGTCATGTTTCTTTATAATTTAGTTTGGAGAAGATATAAATCTAGTAAATGAATATGTAACACTCTTACAAATTATGACTTTCATGCAGGAGATTACAAAAAGAAGCAGTAAAAACATCATTTCTGATGATAAACATATCATTTGTTTTCCTAAAGACACATAGGTAGTACACTGGGGGCAGGGCATATTGTACAAAATTAAGAATAAATGAATTGATGGTGTATAAAGTTGCTATTTGGTAAGGTTTGAGATTCTTGGGCTTTTGAGTTGTTTGTTTGTATCAATACTGGTTGGTCTCTAACGCTCTAATGCAGTTAAAGATGACTTTGAACTTATGATCCCAACCATTACCTATGTGGCTGGGATTGTATGTACTTCATGCCTAGCTTCATATCAGGCATATGTTGTTCACAGTCAACATTTTTGTTGTTGCTGGTTTTTTGGCTTTATGTGTGTATGTGTGAGACAGGGTCTCACAATGAAAACCTGACTGGCCTGGAACTTTCTATGTAGACCAGTCTGGCCTCCAACCCATAGAGAACTTCTTGCCTCTGCCTCCTGAGTGCTGGGTGTATACACTTGGCCTCCACAGTCAGAATCTTCACAAGCATAAGGTTCTAAAAACAACCATTTAAATGTCATGGTAAAGCATAATGCAGGCCTTGAGGAGAGAACAGAAATGGTGGGGCTTATGAATGAACTAGATGTACAAAGTGAGGCTTAAATGGGTTTTGGGGCCAAGACTCTGAGGACAGGAGACAAAGTCTTGACTGCCTTTATTTATTTATTTATTTATTTATTTATTTATTTATTTATTTATTTATTTATTTTGAGAATTATATCCATGTTTTTATGATTGTAAAATCTGACACTTATACATGTACTTATATACACATACAAGTTGATTTTATTTTTTAATTAAAAATGTCATTACTTGTTTTAAAATTCCAGTATCAAAACAGTCCATAATGCTATTCCCAAAACACAAATTTAAAAAATTCAAAATTAAGAGCTAACATTAAGTTAAACATATTATTGCCAAGTACTAACTTTTTATACATGCAACCTTTTTTAATTTTTATTTTTTGATACTTTATTTACATTTCAAATGTTTCCCCCTTTCCAGGTCTCCACTTTCAAAACCCCCTATCCTCTCCCCCCCTCTCCCTGCCTCTATGAGGGTATTCCCCCACCCATCCACCCGCCCACCCACTCCTGTCTTCCCACCTTGGCATTCCCCTATACTGGGACCTCTAACACCCTCAGGCCCAAGGGCCTCTCCTCCCCCTGATGGCCAACAAGGCCCTCCTCTGCCACATATGTGGTCCAAACCATGGGTCCCTCAATGTGTATTCTTTGGTTGGCAGTCCAGCCTCCAGGAGAACCAGGGGGTCAGGCCAGTTGACACTGTTGCTCCCTCCATGGGGCTGCAAAGTTCCTCAGCTCCTTCAGTCCCTTCTCCAACTACTCCATCTGGGACCTCACACTCAGTCCAATGGTTACTGTGAAGTGAAACTTGATATAATAGCGCCAGGAGAAAGCTACCATCCCTGGAGTGTGGAAAAGCCATGAGTAGGGTTAAGATAAGCACCACTAGAATCTTTAAGACTCAGAGACTGAGGAAAAGCTGGGGACAGGAGTCTACTAGTTTCCATCTGTGGTGGGAGACCGCTGCCTTGGGCTACCAGGGCTCCATAGCCTGACTGCCTTTATTTTACATCCAGAAGGTCCTCCTATCTCCCCAATCTCCATACCTGATGGCAACTGACTTTAATCCAAGAGAAAGAAAAGGCCACTCATGCTTTCTCTTTGTTCCCTGCAGAGAATGGGACATCCTCTTCAGTTTGGCACCCAGTAGCCCTGACCCTGTTGACCTTGTGTCTGGTGCTGCTTGTCGGCCTGGCAGCCCTGGGCCTTGTGTGTAAGTCTGAGCTCTACCCCGGGGAAGGTTCCTGGTTTCTTAGTTTGTCCAGGACAAGAAACTCTTGCTATCAGTTTCTTAAAACCTTAATTCTAGAATCTCATTGTCTTTCTAAAGGCAATTGTTTAATTGACTAGGGGTTGATGTATTGACACACAGCAAGCATTTTCCAGTTAGAAGAAAACATTCTGAGTTAAGTATTGTATCTGTTTACACATCAATGTGTAAAATCAGCACTTTAGAGAGCACCAACAGTGCAGGGAGATGTAGTTTCTACACACATCCACCTTCTACACAAGGAACATAGAAGTGTTCAATCACTGATGTCAAAAAGGCTGGCAAATAATACTTATTTTGGAGTGGGGGAGTGTGAAAATCAAACAAGGAAGAGTACTTGTGTAATACCTTTACATTTCAAGGCTGTGATGGTAAATTTCTTGATGGACTCTGGTAAATTGACTTCATTAGGCTAAGAACATACAACCTCTTCCTGAACTGATGAAGGTGACTCCAGGCAAAAGCAAAGCACATCAGGGTCACAAGTTGATTCTGCTAAAGTAAAAGTTAAATCTATGAACTTCAATTTAAAAGTTAAAAAGAAATGCTGTTAACTCTCTGGACCCCAAATTTACATAATCTTGATACAGCATTGTCTTGTAATTGCCTTTTCTCTTAGAAATGTAAAGTAACTCCAAGGACTTATGACACATTTCTTGAGATTTAGCGAAGTCTGTGTTGACATGTTTTTAGTTGAACAACATCAAAGCATGACTTGTCCTCATGGAGCCTAACTGCAAATCCACAAATATATAAAAATGAGATCGGAACATTTTAATAATGGAATGAACAATAGTATTTGTCATCTTTCCAATATTCAACATATTAAATACCCAATAGATGAGTAGATTTGTAGTTTTATATTGAGTTTAGGCATGTAAAATACTTGTTGAGCAAGGACACAGATTGGGACTGGGTTCTTAACTTCCAAAGTTAAGAACCACTATTATGGCTTCACATTTTCCAACAGAAGTGGGCATACAGATTTGCCTGGGAGGACGCAATTAACTATGCCATTGGATGTGACAATGTGAGCTCTCCGTACTAAGCTGTTAAACTATATGCTTTATTGTCTCCCCCATGTATGGAAAATAGAATCAGGCATCTGAGCTGTCCAGTCTGACTTGGTCACATGACTTAGTTTTTCAGTTCTACCAGCTCTCCAATATCCAGCAAGACAGCATCACTGAAAAGGATGCAAAGCTGAGGAACATGTCCCAACAACTACAGTCTCTCCAAACCCAGAACAGAAAACTCACTGAAACTCTGCAGCAGGTAGCTGTAAAACTGTGCCGTGAACTATACAACAAAAGTGGAGGTGAGCATGACCCTGTCACTCTGGCCTTTAGAAATTGTTCTATCTAACCCTGAATTTCCCATCTGGGTAACTATAATCATGTATTTCTTAGAAGTACTTTTCCTGCCATCTCAATTTGAGCTGCATAATCATGACCAGACATTGGCTTATAATTGCTTATATGCGTCTTTGTCATGGTACAGGAAGAGATTCTTCCAATGTGAGCATTTAAAACATAGTAGTCCATTTAGAGTAACCAAAACGGCATCATCAGCAACTAAACACCGGGATATGCCTCAATTACGTTGGCACATGCTAATCCAGCACAATGAAAGTGTTGGGGAAGTTATAACTAGAATTTTCAAACTTTTGGACTCATGCAGGGATTATTTCAAAATTCAGACAGCTTGAAATAAGTTACAGTTGTTTTAGTTCACCATGGCTTTTCTCAAATATATGAATCTTACAAAGGATCAAGAGTAATGAAAATGACAATATTGGACAAACCAAAACTATCACTGGTGATAACTGTAAACTCACTTCAGTGTCCTCTCGACCTGCCATCATCTCACTACCCCCCTCTTGAAAGTTGCATCATAGCACACGACCCTCACGTTAGCCCTCTCTTCTGCCCTCTCTACCACACAAGCATAGGAAATAACCTGCAGTTTGAAGTCATTACTGGTTTCTCTTTTGGAAACTCTAAAGTACCACGGTTTCATCATCATCCCTCCCCACACCACTTCCCCATTAGCAGACTAGGGAGTGATTTCCTCAGTAAACAGTGTCTCAAGGCACACTTCTCTAAGTGATTGTTTTCCACATGACTAGTGATCTCATTTACCACTCTTCGCTCTTTTCTTGTTTTTCTGACAACTCAGTGGACATTTTCTTTTCTTCCTAGGATTCTAAATCATCAAGAGATAATCCAGTTTTATCATCTAGGTAGCTCAAAAACATACAAAAGTCAAATGAAAAAATGCAAATAAACTCTACACAATTTAAATATAAACTGATATGTAGAATTAGGAACTAGGAATGAATGATCTTATCTGGGTCACAAATTAAACTAATATTCTACATGCCCATAATCTATTGAAAAATAAAAATTGACCACATATTTTTGGATGAAGTAGTCCTGCATCACAAAACTAATTGATCTGCCTCAGAGTGTTGCCTTGCTGAATGTTTTTGCTGCGTTGACCATGTTGTAGCTATTGTCACATAAAGCTTCCTACATAGACAAAGACTTTGTAGGAAGAGCTCACAGGAAACAGCCATGTTCAGCTTGGGAACTCTAAGGCCAATGTTTCACTAGCTCTAGATTGTCAGGAGCAAAGCATCTGAAAGCAGTGCATTTTCATCTCACTGATCAAAAGTATACATTTCCCCTGAAACACATCCACATTTATATGGGTACACCTATACCATTCATGGGTATACTGTGTTCTGGGGAAATTTTGTTTCTATCAGTGGGTCACTTAATAAATCCCTGTCTCAAAACAAAAGGTTAACAGAAAGCACGATCTATGGTTCAATATGTAGCCTAGAGTAAACGGTGTTCAAATCTCTGTCCCCTCCAGAATAAACTAGTGGTGCAAGCATGGATATGATTAAATGTCACACACACACACACACACACACACACACACACACACACACACATGAGACTTAGATGTAGGTTCCTGATTCTCAGAGACCAAAGTCCAGATACCCATACCATGACACTCATGACACTACTACTCGCCTATGTAAAAAGTACCTATGTATTCCATCTTACTTTCAGATCTTTGCACATACTTGTTTGGCTTGGAATTGCCTACCATCTCTCAACATACACACACTGACACAGCATTGGTACAAGGTGATGGCTACACCTAAAGCCATCAAACAAACAACTTAAAAAGGGGAAAGACTCACTTATCTTCCAGCTTTAGACATGTCAGCACACGATGGCAGTGAAGGCCACTGTGGGGCAGCTTCATCATGTCATCCTTGAAGAAGAAAAAAGAGTGTGCCCAAAAAGTGCTATGTATGATACATCCCTAAGAACAGGCCCCAGTGACTCACTTCTTACTTAGCTGCTTTTTTCATCACCTCCCACTAAAGCTATCATATTCAGAACCAATCAAGGAATCAGTCCATCAATGATATCAAGCCAACTGGATCCAATCATGTCCCCAAAGCTCACCAGTTCAAAATTATGTCCCCAATCCTTATGAACCCATGGGAAATTACTTCTTGGAATATCAAACATTGTTTATTTCCAAAAGAGGAAACATCAGATCCATGCAGAGATAACTAACCAAAGTGTGGGTTTTTCTTTTTTTCCTTCCAAGGACATAGATGCAGTCCTTGCCCAGAAAAATGGAAGTGGCATGGGGATAAATGTTTTCAGTTCTATAAAGAAAGTAAAAACTGGCAAAGCTGTGAATACTTCTGCCTGGCTGACAATGCCATCATGCTGAAGATAAGCACACAGGAAGAGCTGGTAAGTTTCCAAGCCTCAGTATTTGAAGAAGACCCCCCCCCAAAAAAAACAGGGCAAGAACATTGTAAGGAGCCTATTTGACCCACAGATTTCCACACTCGCTCACAACAAAGGCCAAGTCTAACACTTACTGATACAAGTGATCCCTGCAGTGGATATAAGCTGTGTTCTCCCCTAGATACTTACTGCCCCTTCAGTTGATGGGCAGGTAGAAAATGTCATAATTTGCCTGTTTGGGATGGGGTGGAAAAAGAATAATATTGGTGCAATCTCAGAAAAGTGATGATAGTACTGCTTGCCTTTCTGTTATAAATGTTAAAAAGCTTTGAATTGAAAATAGTTAATTAATTGTAATAAACTGTATACATACATACATACATATGAATTTTATGTATATTTGTGTGTGTGTGTGTGTGTGTGTGTGTGTGTGTGTGTGTGTGTGTGTGTGTGTATCACCATCACCTTCCAGAAGACTTGCAAATATAAGAATAAAGCTCCAAATTGGCACATGTGACTATGGGACTTAGTGACCAACAGCTGAAAGAGGTGACACACTGAGATTTTTTTCAACGATGGGGCTTGAACTCAAAGCCTTATGAATACAAGTCAGGCAATCTACCACTAAGCTACAGTTCAAGACTTTTTGATACTTGGCTTTTTGTTTGATAGCCTATGGTGTCTGGAGGACACTGCCCCATTATAGGGTAACTCCACTTAAACATTTACAATGTGCATGTATATATTTTAGTAAGATTACAGAGTAGGATTGTACATAGCATATTCCAAAGTCTTTAGTGTTAGTTACCTTTCCTATATCCCCTCCTCAACCTGCCCTCCCATCTGCACCCCATTTCTCCCTTCCTGTTCCATCTCTTGTCTTCATACCACCTGTATTCTATTTCCTTTCCCTTGAAATTTCCTTATGGCCTCTTACTAGTTTCTTGCCCTCTATGAATATCCCGATTTAAACACACATAGATAAAGACTCAAAGCTAGTACTCATATATGAAAAAAAAAACCATACAATGCTTTTTTACAGCTGCATATGGAAAAAGAGTTTCCATATATTAGTATATGACTATATGTGTAGGTAAGAAACACACACACACACACACACACACACACACACACATATACAAATATACATTTTTCTCTTCTGCCTAGTGTGAGATTCATGTCATCCTTCTAAATCCTCTTCTTTTTGTCTTTACTACATAATTGTGTTCTTATTCATAGTTTCTTTTCCTGATACTCATAGAAATTATGTCTCCATTTTTGTATTTCCAAATTTTTCCATTGTTTGGAATAATTTTACTTTTTTTGTAAATCCTTCTCCCACTTATTTTTGCTTTGCTTTAATTCATCAATCAGAGTAATGGTAATAGCCTTTAATGTATAATTAATTAAAATTAAATTACTTTTGGGATGTAGGGATAGAACACAAAGCACAACACAAGCAAGGTATGCACTCTCTTAACTGAGCCATATCTGTGCTACCCATTCTCTCTCTCTCTCTCTCTCTCTCTCTCTCTCTCTCTCTCTCTCTCTCTCTCTCTTTCTCTTATCTGTATTTTGAGTCAGTATCTTGCTATGTTCTCCTGGCTATCTTGAGTGAGCTATGTAGAACAGGCTTTCTGAAAACTCAGAGATCCACCTGTGTCTGCTTCCTGAATTCTGAGATCAATGGCACACATACTACATTCAGTTCCTCTTATATTTTATATCAATTTTGAGTTTAATCTTATACCATAAGAATAATGGGTCAGGTATAAATTTTTATTGATAGAATGCTTATTTTATAATCCTGTACTTATTAAGACAAAGTATGTTACATCTATGTGTCCCACACTTACTGGATACATTTCTAAAGGGCTTCATGGCAGGTGTCTTTCCCTCTTGAGTCTGCTGGTTTGTCTATATGTGTGTGTATCACCTATGAGGTTCCCATGTTATTCTACTAGAAGCTCTTCTGCTCCCACATGTCCCTGTGCTCCTGACTGAAATATCTCAAAGCTAAAGTTTTTCTTGTGTGTCTTTCACAGGATTTTGCCATGTCCCAGAGCTACTCTGAGTTTTTCTACTCTTATTGGACAGGGCTCTCCCGCAATGGCAGTGGCAAAGCCTGGCTGTGGACAGATGGAACACCTTACTCCTTTGAACTGTAAGCCTTCAGAACATTCTGTGGGAGAGGTATTAGAAACAGATTATCTGTGTGGAGAGTGTGCTTGCAGAAGGATGCCTAGAGATGCTTGTATTGAAATGGATTAGAAAAAGTGGTGGGAGAGAGAGAGAGAGAGACATAGGGGGTTCCAAATAATCAGCAGGTGGTTTCTTAAGTTTCAGCAGTGTGTTTCTATGGGTCATTTTTCTAGGCAAAGGACTAAAGAGAGAGAGAAAAAGGGAGAAAAAAATCTCTCTTGGACTAATAATTAAATAGAAACCTAAGAGACTCAGATGTAATAGAGGTCATCCAAGGTCATCAAATCTGTCAATAGCCAGGGGTAGACTATGGCCTCAGAGATGTCTTGGCTCTCCAAACCCTATAATGTAAATTTAAAATTTATTTATTACAGTAGCTTTCAGATTGGTGTGCATGAATGTAATCTTCTTATGAAAGTTTATTACATTTAAAAGTCTGTTTGAGCGATTCTATTTTATGTCTACAAAAGAACAGGACACAGTAACATAACCACTTATATTTTTAATTAAATAAACCAAATGCTAGAAAAGGTAGATAACTTTACTTTAGCAGTAAAATCAGATTTGTGGCGGGAGACCTCTGCCTGGGCTACCAGGGTTCCATAGCCAACTAACAATAGGAGAAAGCTACCCTCCCAGGAGCGTGGAAAAGCCATGAGTGGGGATAAGACAAGCACAACTGCTCACCGGGATCCACCCGGAACCCGCGAGACACAGGGACTGAGGAAAAGTCGAGGACAAGAAAATTCCGGTTTCCATCTGTGGCTGGGGACCTCAGCCTGGGCCACAGGGCTCCAGGAGAGAGCTGGTATCCCAAGAGTGCTGACACACCTTCAAGCACAGGCAAAACTACCACTTCTGTTCAAATTCACTGGATCAAGAGGGACCTTGCAGAGGAACCAAGGGACGGCTGGGGACAAGATCCTTCTGGTTTGTGTCTGCACCCCAGAGTGGACCCTGTGCCACAGCTCTCCAAACCCAAATACCTCTCAGATAGAGCTGGTCTTCAAGGAGTATTGACACAGAGGCCTGCAGGAGGGACAAGCCACGACCAGACAGAGTAAGACCAGCTAACATCAGAGTTAACAAGATGGCAAAAGGCAAGGACAAGAACATAAGGAACAGAAACCAAGGCTACTTGGCATCATCAGAATCCAACTCTCCCACCACAGCAAGCCCTGGATATCCCAAAACACCAGTAAAGCAAGACTCAGATTTAAAATCATATCTCATGATGATGATAGAAGACTTTAAGAAAGAAAGAAATAACGCCCTTAAAGAAGCACAAGAGAACAGAGGTAAACAGCTAGAAGATCTTAAAGAGGAAACACAAAAATTGATTAAAAAATTACAGGAAAACACAATTGAACAGGCAGAATTACAGGAAAGCACAATCAAACAGATGAAGGAAATGAACAAAACTATCCAGGAGCTAAAAATAGAAATAGAAACAATAAAGAAATCACAAAGGGAGACAACCCTGGAATTAGAAAACCTAGGAAAGAGATCAGGACTCACTGATGCAAGTATCACCAACAGAATACAAGAGATAGAAGAGAGAATATCAGGAGCAGAAGATACCATAAACAACATTGACACAACAGTGAAAGAAAATGCAAAATGCGAAAAGCTCCTAACCCAAAATATCCATGAAATCCAAGACACAATGAGAAGACAGAACTTGAGGATAATAGGTCTCGCAGAGTGTGAAGATTTCCAACTTAAAGGACCAGTAAATATCTTCAACAAAATTATGGAAGAAAACTTCCCTAACTTAAAGAAAGAGATGAACATGGATATACAAGAAGCTTACAGAACTCCAAATAGATTGGACCAGAAAAGAAATTCGTCCTGTCACATTATAGTGAAAACACCAAATACACAAAACAAGGACAGAATATTAAAAGCAGTAAGGGAAAAAGGTCAAGTAACATATAAAGGCAGACCTATCAGAATTACAACAGACTTCTCACCAGACACTGTGAAAGCTAGAAGATCCTGGGGAGAACTCATACAGACCCTAAGAGAACACAACTGCCAGCCCAGGCTGCTATACCCAGCAAAACTCTCAATTACCATAGATGGTGAAACCAAAATATTCTATGAAGAAACCAAATTTACACAATATGTTTCCACAAACCCAGCCCTACAAAGGATAATAGATGGAAAATATCAACTCAAGGAGGGAAACTACACCCTAGAAAAAGCAAGAAAGTAATCTTTCAACTAACTCAAAAGAAGATAGCCACACAAAACTAAAACTAACATCGAAAATAACAAGAACTAACAATCACTATTTCTTAATATCTCTTAACATCAATGGACTCAATTCCCCAATAAAAAGACATAGACTAACAGACTGGATCCATAAAGAGGACCCAGCATTTTGCTGCATTCAGGAAACACACCTCCGGGATAAAGACAAACACTACCTCAGAGTAAGGGGCTGGAAGACAATTTTCCAGGCAAATGGTCCGAAGAAACAGGCTGGAGTAGCCATTGTAATATCGGATTAAATCGACTTTCACCCAAAAGTCATCAAAAAAGATAAGGAAGGACACTTCATATTCATCAAAGGAAAAATCTACCAAAAAGAACTCTGAATTCTAAACATCTATGCTCCAAATGCAAGGGCACCCACATTCATAAAAGAAACTTTACTAAAGCTCAAAGCACACATTGCACCTCACACAATAATAATAGGAGACTTCAACACCCCATTATCATCAATGGACAGATATTGGAAACAGAAATTAAACAGAGACACAGTGAAACTAACAGAGGTTATGAACCAAATGGATTTAACAAATTTCTATAGAACATTTCATCCTAAATCAAAAGAATATACCTTCATCTCAGCACTTCATGGGACCTTCTCCAAAACTGACCATATAATCGGTCACAAACCAAACCTCAACAGATACAAGAAGATTGAAATAATCCCACGCCTCCTCTCAGATCTCTATGGATTAAGGCTGGTTTTCAATGGCAACAATAACAACAGAAAACCCACATACACATGGAAGCTGAACAATGCTCTCCTCAATGACAACTTGGTCAAGGAAGATATAAAGAAAGAAATAAAAGACTTTGTAGAATTTAATGAAAATGAAAGTAGAACATACCCAAACTTATGGGACACAATGAAAGCAGTGTTAAGAGGAAAACTCAAAGCTTTGAGTGCCTCCAAAAGGAAACTGGAGAGAGTATACACTAGCAGCTTAACAGCACACCTGAAAGCTCTAGAACAAAAAGAAGCTAATGCACCCAAGAGGAGTAGAAGGCAGGAAACAATCAAACTCAGGGCTGAAATCAACCAAGTAGAAACAAAAAGAATTATACAAAGAATCAACCAAACCAGGAGTTGGTTCTTTGAGGAAATCAACAAAATAGATAAAACCATAGCCAGACTAACCAGAGGGCACAGAGACAGGATCCAAATTCACAAAATTAGAAATGAAAAGGGAGACATAACAACAGATTCTGAGGAAATTCAAAAAAATCATCAGATCCTACTACAAAAGCCTATACTAAACAAAACTGGAAAATCTAGATGAAATGGCCAATTTTTGAGACAGATATCAAATACCAAAGTTAAGTCAGGATCAGATAAACCACCTAAACAGTCCCATAATGCCTACAGAAATATAAGCAGTCATTAAAATCTCCCAACCAAAAAAAATCCCAGGACCAGATGGGTTCACTGCAGAATTCTATCAGACCTTCAAAGAAGACCTATTATCAATACTCTTCAATCTATTCCACAAAATAGAAACGGAAGGAACACTTCCCAATTCCTTCTATGAGGCCACAAACACACTGATACCAAACCCTCACAGAGACCCAACAAAGAAAGAAAACTTCAGACCAATTTCCCTTATGAATTTTGATGCAAAAATACTCAATAAAATTCTCACAAACCGAATCCAAGAACACATCAAAATTATCATTTATCATGATCAAGTAGGCTTCATCCCAAGGATGCAGGGATGGTTCAATACCCAGAAATCCATCAAGGTAATCCACTGCATAAACAAATTCAAAGAAAAAAACCACATGGTCATTTCCTTAGATGCTGAAAAAGCATTTGACAAAATTCAACATCCCTTCATGATGAAAGTCCTAGAAAGATCGGGAATTCAAGGCCCCTACCTAAACACGGTAAAAGCAATATACAGCAAACCAGTAGTCAACATCAAACTAAATGGAGAGAAACTCGAAGCATTCCCACTAAAATTAGGGACTAGACAAGGCTGCGCTCTCTCTCCCTGTCTATTCAATATAATAATTGAAGTTCTAGCTAGAGCAATTAGACAACAAAAGGAGGTCAAAGGGATACAAATTGTAAAGGAAGAAATCAAAATATCACCATTTGCAGATGATATGGTCATATACTTAAGTGATCCGAAAAACTCCACTGAAGAACTGATACAGCTGATAAACTTCAGCAAAATGGCTGGATATAAATTTAACTCAAGCAAATCAGTAGCCTTCCTATATTCAAAGGATAAACAGGCTGAGAAAGAAATTAGGGAAATGACACCCTTCACAATTGTCACAAACAATATAAAGTATCTTGGTATGACTCTAACCAAACAAGTAAAAGAACTTCAAATCTCTGAAGAAAGAAAATGAAGAAGACCTCAGAAGACAGAAAGATCTCCCATGCTTACAGATTGGTAGGATTAATATAGTAAAAATGGCCATCCTGCCAAAAGCAATCTACAGATTCAATGCAATACCCATCAAAATTCCAACTCAATTCTTCATAGACTTAGAAAGAGCAATTCTCAAATTCATTTGGAACAACAAAAAACCCAGAATAGCAAAAGCTATTCTCAACAACAAAAGAACTTCTGGGGAAATCAGCATCCCTGACCTCAAGCTGTACTACAGAGCAGTAATGATAAAAACTTCATGGTATTGGTACAGTGACAGGCAGATAGATCAATGGAATAGAATTGAAAACCCAGAAATGAATCCACACACTTATGGTCACTTGATTTTCGACAAAGGAGCTAAAAAAGACAGCATTTTCAACAAATGGTGCTGGTTCAACTGGCGGTCTACATGTAGAAGAATGAGAATTGATCCATTCCTATCACCCTGTACAAAGCTCAAGTCCAAATGGATCAAGGACCTCCACATAAAGCCAGATACACTGAATCTAATAGAAGAAGAAGTGGGGGAAAAGTCTCCAACATATGGTTACAGAGGAAAAGTTCCTGAACAGAACACCAATGGCTTATGCTCTAAGATCAAGAATCAACAAATGGGACCTCATGAAATTGCAAAGCTTCTGTAAGGTAAAGGACACTGTCAATAGGACAAAACGGCAACCAACAGATTGGGAAAAGATCTTTACCAATCCTACATCCGACAGAGGGCTAATATCCAATATACACAAAGAACTCAAGAAGTTAGACTCCAGAAAACCAAATAACCCTATCAAAAAAATGGGGAACAGAGCTAAACAGAGAATTCTCAACTGAGGAAATTCGTAGGGCTGAGAATGACCTAAAGACATGTTCAACATCCTTAGTCACCAGGGAAATACAAATCAAAACAAGTCTGAGATTCTACCTCATGCCAGTCAGAATGACTAAGATTAAAAACTCAGGTGACAGCAGATGCTGGTAAGGATGTGGAGAAAGAGGACCACTCCTCCATTTTTGATGGGATTGCAAGCTGGTACAACCACTCTGGAAATCAGTTTGGCGGACCCTCAGAAAAATGGACATAATACTCCCTGAGGACCCAGCTATACTGCTCCTGGGCATATACCCAGAAGATGCTCCAACATGTAATAAAGAAACATGCTCCACCATGCTCATAGCAGCCATATTTATAATAGCCAGAAGCTGGAAACCACTCAGATGTCCCTTAGCAGAGGAATGGATACAGACAATGTGGTACATTTACACAATGGAGTACTAGGATGCGGTGAAAGAGGAACACTTCTCCACTGTTGGTGGGATTGCAAGCTGGTACAACCACTCTGGAAATCAGTTTGGCGGACCCTCAGAAAAATGGACATAATACTACCTGAGGACCCAGCTATACCTCTCCTGGGCATATACCCAGAAGATGCTCCAACATGTAATAAAGACACATGCTCCACCATGTTCATAGCA
>CM052700.1:17877212-17889177 GCA_028551405.1 Uromys caudimaculatus
CCCTCCCCCGGTCCTCCTGGAGTTCGGACCACCAACCAAAGAATACACATTGACGGACTTATGGTTTGGACCACATATGTGGCAGAGGACGACCTCGATGGCCATCAGGGAGAGACGAAAGGCCCTTGGGCCTGAGGATGTTAGAGGCCTCAGTAAAGGGGAATATCAAGGCGGGAAATTGGGGATGGGTGGACGGGGGTGGGGGGGGGTGGGAGGTGGAATTCCCTCCTAGAGGCGGGTTGGGGAGGGGATGGGGGGTATACAAAGAGGAGACTCAGAAAAGGGGAAACATTGGAAATGTATATAAAGTATCAAAAATAAAAAAGGAGGAAAAAAAAAAAAAAAAGAATGACTTCATGAAATTCGCAGGCAAATGGATGGAACTTGAAAATATTATCATGAGCAAGGTAACTCAGTCACAAAAGGACGAACTTGGTATGTACTCACTGATAAGTGACTATTAGCCCAAAAATTTTGGAATACCCAAGTTTCACTTTAAAGTAACCACTGGACTGAGAGTGAGGTCCCAGGTGGATGAGTTGGAGAAGGAACTGAAGGAACTGAGGGAGTTTGCAGCCACATGGAGGGAGCAACAGTGTCAACTGGCCTGACCCCCTTATGCTCCTGGAGTCTGGATCACCAACCAAGTAATACACATGGAGGGACCTATGGCTCGGACCACATATGTGGCAGAGGAGGGCCTTATTCACCATCAGGGGGAAGAGAGGCCCTTGGGCCTGAGGGTTTTAGAGGCCCCAGTAAAGGAGAATGTCAAAGTGGGAAGACAGGAGTGGGTGGGCAGGTGGGTGGGAGGGGGAATACCCTCATAGAGGTGGGAGAGGGAGGAGGGGAAAGGGGGTTTCCAAAGAGGAGACCTGGAAAGGGGAAAACATTGGAAATGTAAATAAAGTATCAAAAAATTAAAAATAAATAAATAAATAAATGTAAGCAGTAAAATCAGAGTTTGTGTTTGCTTTAAGAACAATTTTTGTTGTTTTGAATGGCTGCTTCCTTCTAAGAATGAGATGGAGACTGAGGGGCTGAAATAGAATTTATTGGGCCCCATCTCCTCAGCAAAGACATACTGGGGACATAGATTATAATACTTTTTGGTTGTTGTTTCTTAATATGCCATTTTAGAAATAAACTCAAATAAAATTATTTTCTCTATCTTTTTTAAGGTTTGAGATTATAATAGATCCCACCAACCTAAGAAACAGGGACTGTATGACCATCTTCAATGGAAAGGCTTACTCTAAGGACTGCAAAGAACTGAGAAGGTGTGCCTGTGAAAGTGTGGCAGGGAGAGTGGTACCCGAGGAGCTCCAGTAGGTGACATGAACCATTGGATGGAAGGGGCTGGCAGGTCAGCTTCAACCACCAGCAAAAGAACTGTCAAGTGAGGCCAACGTGAAGGACATTCAAAGCTTTGGGAAACAGAGGTCAGCTGCTAGGTCTGGTATGTGAGAGGTTCTCCTGGTTCTAGCTCAGCGTCATCCGGGCCTGAGCTTCAGTTCTTGCACACATTTTCCAGACTCAACAAGTCTTACTCATAACCACCAACTAGTCCCAGGAAGCTGTAGAGTTGCTCTCCTTGATTTACAGAAGACTTTTAACTTTCTCCTTTCTCAGGGTCTCTTATCAGTCTCTGTTTCATGTCTTCCTTACTCTTGGAAAAGTGAGAAACATAAGAAAATAGAAGAGTTGATACAAAGCCACAAACTGGGTGAGCTGATGTCCACACAAGTATTGGTGCCTTTAGAGTCACAGCACTTGGAAGGAGGAGGAAGACATGAGAAGTTCAAGGTCAGCCTCAGCTGCATAGTTGGAGGCTATCCTAGGCTACATGAGTATGTCCTCTCAAGTGACAGAAAGAAGGAACAAAAGAACAAGAGGGAAAAAAAAGAAAGGAAGAAGAAAAAAAAGAAATGTGAAAAAGCAAAGTGCAAAGAGAGAACAGAATAAAAAGATATGGCGTCCTTTATCCTAACAGGCAATCCAAAAGAAGCCAGCAGAAGTCCCCACCCCTGTGTTACTCTACACACTTGGCCTTTCCTAGGCTCTCAAAAGTGACTTCACCTGCTGTGTCTGTGGCCAGCTTTCCAGTTCTCATTATGTCAACCCTCACCCCATCAATTGTGTCTTTCCCCTAATTATGTCTCCTAGGAAAGAGACCATCTCAACTCTTAAGTTAGAATTAATGTCCCCATATTCCCAAAGAGACTGAAGCCTAGAAAAAAAATCAGTAACAAAACAAACAAACAAACAAAGACAAATAACAACAAAATCCAAAAAAGTCTCTGTATATGCACAGATAATAGTTCCATTTCTTCTATCATGTTTGAGCAATGTTTACACCTTTTAGGTACTGAACGTTTAATAATAATAAGTGTAAATAATGTGAAATGGGTGAGGATAGAGAATGGATTTGTCATTTGGGGGAGGGGATCAGCAAGGGAATCCTTTTCACAATTTGGAAACAATTACTCCTTGACTACTTGTGCATTGACAATTGGTGGGGCCACTATAAAGCTATTGTTTATAAGGTTACTTGAGTATAAGAAAGTGTACAAAGCATATTGTCTTCAAGAGGATGGCTTTATAATATTCCTAAAGTGAAATGTCTAAAGCAAAATCATGACATCAAGGTTGGTATGTTGACTAACCAAAGTGTGGGAGAGGCATAATTTCTAACCAGACGTGGGAGGAGAAAGAGAAGCTGTGACATCTGTACAGCCAGACTCTTGACTAGATATGAGTTTCTCTGTGTGGTGATATTCAAAGCCACATGGTCTTGTGAATAGCACCATGCCAAGTGGTTTCATTGGTTAGAGATAAACCAACGTTAGGGGTTGGTAGTACCAGCAATAGATTTTACACTCTAAATTTTCAATAGTAAAAATTAGGAAACATCTATTTCATGGTGAAATTACAATTAAATTAGCACATTGTTATGAAAAGCAATTCTGTATTTATTTTTCATAAGACCTAATTTTATGACTGTCATTTATCTAAACATTACTGAGGCTACTTCAGTTTTCTTTTAGATTTCCTTCATGTTAGCTAGGGGAGTTCTTCAATATTGAATTCGATGTAGGTTTACTGGGTCAAGCAAACAGAAGTGTATTTGTGGTTTTAAAACTTGAAGGATTTAGGTCTTTCTTGTTTTGGTTTGTTTATTGAGCCAATCACTTCATGTCATGTAGCTTATTAAAAAGTGGGGATATTTATGGTTTCCATATGATGTTACTTAAAATGAAGTGTGAAGTTAGTCTCATAATACAGGTTGTAATATAAAACGTGTTGGAAATTAAGAAAATCTTCTAGAGGGTTTAGTGATTCTTTAAATATAGCGGAACACAAGTGCAGCATCTGTATTCATTAAAGAGGAACAGTATTCTCAAATATTTTCCATAATTTACAAAATGACTGTTGCTTCTGTTTGGTTAAATTGTCTAATATAATATTTCAAAATAAAGAATAAAGATCAAGTCCATCATTAAGCAATTGTTCTATAAACTTACATCAGAAAGAAACAGTAGTCAGCAAAAGAAAGCTATTAACTTTTTGTAGTTACTTGTAAATGAGGGCCATGGCTCTCATTTAAGTCTTGACTCCTAGCATTTTGGGCTCCGGGAGGGTGACATGTTTCTCTCTAACTACCATTGATGAGAAGAGTCTAGTTATCTAGAGGGTGAAGAGCATTCTCATTTGCAATCTGAGACCTCAGCAAAGTGCCATTTCAGGTGGAAAAAGAGAAGAATAGTATTTGTTTGATATATTTTCTTTTCTTGAGATTATTCTTTATGATTATCAGTAATCCCCCTTTCTGTATCCAAATCTCATAATATTGATAAAGTTATAGGCAAACATTTCAAAAGATGAGAAAAGGGGGTCTGGTCCAACATTGCCTCCAAAAACACTTAAAAGCATAAGAAGTGATCGTACAATGAATTTGAGAAAAGGCTTTCTGGTAATAAAAGATGGAAACTACATGAACTGACTTTCCCAAGATGAGAGGGATGCAAAGGCATTTTTATAGTCTCTGCTGTGTAGGTAATTGGGAAGAAACTGCAGGAAGAGTCAAACAGAGAACATGGCCTTTCCCATAGAATGAGCTCCCTCGGGTACACAATGAGCTATTTCTTTTCCTGAGGATATTGAGCCCTCTCAGGACTTATCAGCAGGAAACAGGTCAGGAGGCTGGTGACAGCAGGAAGTTTGAGAAGGGTAATGGGCAGCTTTTACGTGGGGAATACAAGCAGATTACAAATGTGGTACAATGGTTGAGTTGTTGTCCTGGGGCCAGCCTTAATGTTTGGGAGTCAAGTGCCGTTTTTGAAAGATACAAAAAATATAAAACAAAATAAAATGCCATGTGATTTAAGATAGACAAGATACATTCTATGAATAGATTTTTAGAGTCTAACAGCAAGCTTATTATTCTATTAATATTATTATTTCAGTATTTTATTGGTGCACTTAGTGTGCAGTATTATTTCTCTGTTTTTAATCGCAGAGGAATTATTTTTCCTCTTTTAAAAAGTTCACTCATTGAGATGGATTAAAAGTACCTAATTTATCATTGGTAGGAGTAGGGCATTTAACTGGTCCTCTTGTGGCTAATTACTGGACAAATATCCTGCATCACTGGCAACCTGCGGTGAGATCTCTCCCAACTGCTCCATCTGTGGAAGTGCAACAAGACTGCCTGGGATATTGTAGGCAACTGTGCTAGCTGCACTGTCCACAAATCTCTGGCTTGTAAATACAGCACAGTATACATACAGGGTGGATAACATCAGCCACAGGATGTTTGCATTCAGTTTCCTTGTACTTTTTTGCAAAGAATTGTCTGTGCTTCCCATCCTTCTCTAAACTTAGCCAGAGGACAAGCCTTTGAAGATGCTCAGAGACAAACAGTCTTCACTGTTAAAAATCACCGTTGTTCCTGTTTTCCAGATTAGTATATTTAGCTACGTGCTGCCAGCTGTGAAAACCAAACAACCTACAACCTTTATGGTCTCTGGGCTCTTTACTCTCCCAGGATCAGCAGAAAACTAGAGACATTTCTTTTCCTTTTTTGTTTATTTTTTGTTTTTTGTTTTTTGAGACAGGGTTTCTCTGTGTAGCCCTGGCTGTCCTGGAACTCACTCTGTAGACCAGGCTGGCCTCGAACTCGGAAGTCCACCTGCCTCTGCCTCCCAAGTGCTGGGATTAAAGGTGTGTGCCACCACTTCCCGGCCTCTTTTCCTTTTTTGAGTGTGTGTGTGTGTGTGTGTGTGTGTGTGTGTGTGTGTGTGTGTGTGTATGTGTGTGTGTGTGTTTCTTTCACTTTTTAAACACCTCATCAAGGTAAATAAACAAAAACAAGACAAAGACATGATCATCTCATTGCTACAGGACCATAGCCACTGAAAATGATTTTCATGTCAAAGGAAGCTTGGTTTTCTTTAAATAATTTCTGCTGCTTCAGTTAATTAGGTTTTATCATCATCATCATCATTTATCTAAGTTATACCTTTTTAATGTGAAGGGAAAGGTGAAAATATTGTATCTCTCAGTTTCTTTTTGTAAGAATAAAAGATTCAATACAATCATATTGAATTTAGCAAATATTTATTAAGAGTGTGCTTTGTAGTATGATTTACAGATGACACATGATAGATAGGGAACATGATAACCATAATTTGGCCCATTTTTCTTCTGGTAGATGACACACATTTTCATTCATTCTTTCCTATCTAAACTATTATTTTCTATAGTTTGCATATAACATTTGGGTGACATTCTTAAGCAGGGCTTTGAAGTGAATTGTACTATAGCTTTATAACAGGGAAGTTGAGGCACAGAGACAGGCAGTTAGAAGTGTTAGGTTGTTCATCTTGTCAATGCAGACAGAGCCATTTGATCCATGAGCAATAGGATGGAGGGTACCTCCTACACAATGGGACGTGCTGGCGTCTAGACTACTCCTTCACCTATGTGAAATTCTAAGAGTCCCTTTCCCAGCAGAACTCTTCAGTCTGAAAAGCACAGTCCAATACCATAGACAGAAGAATCCCTGGTTCCTTCTCAGATAGATCAGAGGGATTCAATGACTCGACAGCTTTGGGGCAAAAGTTAAACCCTGTTAAATGTTCATTTTTATGAAGTACTGTTAAGTGCTATTAGAATTGTAATATATTGGGGATTTATTATTTATTGTAACCACACTTTTAATATCTGTGAATGAAGAAGGATCAGCCAAGCAGTCTCTTTACTAACAACTGGCTAGACTGCCCTCATGGCAGTCCAGCAGTTTGGGCACTTTACTCTGAGGTACCTCTAGCTGCTGAAGAATACCACCATCCCATGGTTGAAGACAGGCTCCAGTTGTGACTGCTGGCACAACTGGGGAAAGCAGCACTCTAAGCAAGAGAAGTCTTGGCAAACTGCACAAGGCCCAGCCTATCCTGTAGCTGTTCTCACTCAGGCCAGAGGGGGAGCACTTCCAACTATGGCCCTAGGGAAGACCTGTGACTGTGTAAACAAGAGTCTGTGCTGTGATTGGTGCAAACACAGTCCTTGAAGGGCTACTGTGATGGTACAGACACCCTCATCACATCCCTTCTTATCTATTAAATAAGCTGTTTGGTTCAGTTTTAGAGTCAGCCAGGACACCCTCTCCTGTGACACTCCTGATGCTGCAACATTAGGACCAATAAAAGACTTCCTGAATGGTCCTTTCTCGCCCCCTTTCTCTGCATCATTAGAAGAGTGTGGCCTGAGCTGCTAACACAAAGGGAAGATGCAGAAGTACAAGATGGTAGCAAAGGCAAACAAGCAGAGCAAGCAGCTCTGGTTGGGACAGCAGTCACGTTGGCAGTTTGTGAGACAAGAGAAGAGCTGAAGAATTCGAGAGAGGGGCCATGGCAGAAAGGACGGGCAGCAGAATCACAGAGACACTGAGGAATGGCAGTCAGAGAAACAAGAGAGAAGGCAGACAAGCAAGACTGAAAAAGACAGAAGGCTGTGACAAACCAGAGAGGAGAAACATGTGCTTGGGGACCTGGATGCATGCCAAGGAGCTGCAGTCCTTAGGACCAAGGATCACAGAAAACCTATACTGAGAGCTGTAACACTAACAGCCAACAGCGGCTGATGGAAGATTCCCACATTCTAGACCAGAGGACTGTTATAGTAGTCACTGCAGAGTCAATGCCCCATCACCCTATAGCCATCCAAGAACTCTAACACCAGTGGGAGCTGCCTGCTGCTACTGACTGCTGTCTGACGCTGCTGTTAAAGGTCAGGGATTGTGAAAGCTGCCAAGACCTAGAGCCAGCAGTGACTAAAACAAAAAGCTATCAGGCTTCAACCTGAGCACTCAGATCCTGGAGCAGTAGGCCCTCAGTTCCAAGGATTAGAAACTGTAAGTCTCTATATCTGTGAGGTCAGCCCCCTAGGCCCTGAGCCTCGGAGGAAGATTAACAACACTGGAGGTCCTCATTCTGTTCATTTTTACCTAGAGCCAAAGGACCCCTGGTGTATGATTGGGGTAATACTATGGTTTAGAAATCCATCTCTCTCCTCTCAGTGTGTAATCTTATGATATATAATTACTGGAAGCTGACCTGAAGAAAATTCTGCCAGTTGTAAGTGTAGTAGATAGAATTGTTTACTAAAAGAACAAACCAGGGATTAGTGTAAAAACTCCCACAAGGACAGCTAGATTTCTGTGTGATATGGATAGTCACTTTGGACTTTGAAACAGACAGGAAATTATTTTCTCTTTTTTGTTCTCAATGTGTCAGGGCTTCTGTAGCTCTGAATCAATTTTCTCCTTAGTACAATAAACAAGGTCAACTGAAATCTGCAAAGCACTACAGAATATTGCCAAGTATAAATAAAAAGCAAGTTTGCCTTCATAGGTCTCACACCAGTCTCCTCCTGCATTTGCTCTTTGGTTTCTTTCAAATACTTGTGTAACAGAGGTAGTTTTGAGTTGTATCTTTCAGGTGCAGGATCCAAGTGCCTTCTTCTCACAGATAAAATATTTCCAGTTACTGCAGTTACCTGAGATGAGAGTATGATCTCTGAGGTATCCACAGAGCTGGCTGGCTGAGAGCTGTCTCTCTGTTGGCAACCTGAAAAAGTAAGGTAGCCTCCCAGGTTAGAAGTTAGATTTGAAGATGACAGTGGTATTTGAGAAGGAAACTCTCCAGAGATGCTGAGATGGTTTTATCCTCCTTCAAATAACATCTATTACCTTTTACTAAGAATATGTTGATCTAATTGGAACAAATAGTTTCTAAAGAAAACCAAGCCATGTTTGCATAAAGGTAGGTGAGAGCCAATATGCTTTTCTTGACTCTGTTCTTAAAATACTCAGGCACTTGATTGTGTCCACCAAACTCCATTCTCATCTGGAAAGCTCAATATAGAAATCGATCAATAGTCATCACAGTCTTTTGACCAGAAAGTTCTCTCAACATTAAGTTACAAAAAGGACTAACATTTTATTGTCCATTTAGACATTTGGATTATGATTTAAAAAAAAAAACTTTGTAAAGGAGATGGTAGGCAGGCTGATAAGATTTAGAAGCTGTTCAGTATAGTTTTATGTTAGCTTGACACAAAAGCTGAAGTCATCTAAGAGAAGGGAACCTCAGCTAAGAGAATACAGGCAGGCCTGTAAGGCCGTTTCTTAGTTAGCAATTAATAGGGGGAGCTCAGCTCACTGTGGGTGTTGTCATTCCTTAGCTGGTAGTCCTGAGTTCTATAATAAAGTAGGCTGAACAAGCCATGAGGTGCAAGCCAGTGAGCAGGACCCCTCTATGGCCTCAGCATCAGTTCTTGCCTCCGGGTTTGAGCCCTGCTTGAGTTCCTGTCCTGACTTCCTTTGGTGATGAGCAGCAATATCGACTTGTAAACAAAATAAACCCATTCCTCCCCAACTTGCGTTTTGGTCATAGTATTTTATCACATCAATAAAAACCCTAACTAAGAGCGAAGCACTAAAACCAAGTCTTAAGTATATTAGTCATAATTCCAATCAGGAGCCTGTAAAAATATCATGCCTGGATGTCTTCACATGCCTACTTTTTCCTTGTAATGTCTGCTTCATAGACTTACAAGTCAGAGAGAGGAGAGGAGCCATCTTCCCAGAACCAAGATCCACTGAGTCCATCTTTAAACACTCCCACCCAGTAATCATTCTGTCCTTTGAGCATCCACATACTGCGCTTGATAAATTCCTATAGAAAAAAAAAAAAAAACAAGACCCAAACTGTAAATGAAGAAAAGTAAATATCTGTGCAATATAAAGTCTGATATTTTGTCTAGTCAGAAATTAATGAGAACTTCCTTGAATTCTGAAACAAAAGAGGAGCTATTAAAGTAAAGTGGACACACACACGCCACCCATACCACACAAACACACACATATACCACACTCACACACACACAACACCGTACCACATACCACATATGCACACACACACACGCACACAACACACACAACACACACACCATACTACCCACACCCCCCCCACACACACATGTACACACAGACATCACACACCACACCACAAACACCACACACACACATACCACATGTACACACACTGTACACACACACATACCACACATACACACCCATATACTACACCACCCACATCACACACACACACACTACTTACCACACCACCCACGCAAACACACCACATGTACACACATCACACATACACACCACACATATATATATACACACACACACCACACCACACATATCACACACACACACACACACACACACCACACCACCCATACCACACATGTACGCACACATACACACACACACACACGATTCTTTTGTTGTATAGTCAGTATGTTGTGTTAAATACTATGGAAAATATATGCTCTGGAATTAAAGTTTTAATGGATTTAGAGTCTGTCAGATAGTATGTTAAAGGAAGCAAGTTGTATATTGGCCCTTCACCATCAAAAGCAAAACTTAGCCTACGTCATTGGCCATGTGGATCATTCTCCCCCTAGTATATCTCAATATGTGAAGTTTTGGAGATTCCAGCCACAACTCACTGTGAGGACATTTTTGTTAGATGAAACACATTTTATTTTGTCATCCAATTTTTGCAAAAAGTACGATTTTAAATAATTCTAATAATGTAGTTTAAAGCTTCTTGGTTTACTCCATATTCTTAATGTTTCCCATTGTTCTTATAAAACTTAACTTCGGTTAGTGACCATTTTGTTAGAGTAAGAAATGGCTAATTACGAATTCCATTTCAGAGATTCTGTTTAATGGTAAAATGCCTTCAAGAGACATTGTACTGTTTATTTAATCAAGATCCTGGTAAGCTAGGTTAGTAAGCTTAACACCTCATTTTTCAAATGTTCGCTCTTATCAAACTGATTCATTTCATGACATTAGTTCAGGTTTAAATCTTTGTAACTTTTGTTTGTTTTTGAGACAGGATCTTGATACACAGGCCTCAAATTCAAGATTCTCCTGCCTCAGCCCTCCTTGTGCTAGATTTACATGCATGTGTCAATACATGCAGATTGGGACTTCAGTTTTCCTACTTCTATTTCCCCCTGTGCATTATAGATTATTTTGTTTCCTGTAGCATCAAACACAACACATTTAAGAACATCCACAATTGGGATGTATGTGGGGAGCATGTCACAGCTCAGTAATCCTCTTCCTCTCCCTTCTGGGTTAACGAAGGCATAAACAATCTGTGCTCCTCACTTTCTAGAAAAACCAACCCATTTTCACTTCTCCAATTAAATGGGAAAAAAAATTTGTGAACCTCTACTTTGTCTCTCTCTATTTTTTATACTAAAAATATACCACTTCTATGGAAAATGAAGGAATTCTAAGGTATGAGAATCTGTACTTCATTTTAATGAGTAACATGGTATTTTCAAAATGAGATGAATTCATATAGCAGTCTTTACCATTTCTTCTTTGCTGTCTATTTGAAGGAGACTATCGCCCTCTTTTAAACAATTCTTCTTACTGTTGTTCCATGTTTCCCATTGTTGAAAGACATAGTAACAACTATTTCCGTTCTGAATCCAGTTGTGTGGACAAGGGCTGCAGTTACTCCCTTCAAAATATAAAGATTTTCTTAATTGTCATCAATGCACAAAATAGGCATCCTAACTCCCTCAAAATAACCAAATGGTACCCATGAAGTGAAACCTATCCATCAGAGTCAAAAGCAAGAGCAAAATTAAATGAGTTGCACAATTGGGAGCTAGGTTTGAAAATAAGCCTAGATTTGAGTGACTAGATGAAGTGTATTGTTGACTATTAAAGGTCTAGCCTAGGAATCATACCCACGCCATTTGATCTTGCTACAAGCTTGGCTTAGCTGAACGGATGAGGGATGTCAGTTGTTTCAACATTTCCCAGGGATATGTACAAGATACTGAATTACAGAGCAACCAGTCACACTTATCAGCTGCAAAGGGCCAGAGAGAGCTCAGTGCTATAGGTGTTGTGTTGTATAAAAGTAAAGAGAGAAGCTGGGCAGTGGTGGCACACACCTTTAATCCTAGCACTTGGGAGGCAGAGGCAGGTGGATTGCTGAGTTCGAGGCCAGCCTGGTCTACAGAGTGAGTTCCAGGACAGCCAGGGCTACACAGAGAAACCCTGTCTAGAACCCCCCCCCAAAAAAAAGTAAAGAGAGAGCTAGAACATGTTTGGTGGATGTGCAGTCAGGTGTGGGGAAAGAGGATGCCTCAGCAGGCCCATGTTGAGGCATCCCTTCTCCCTGAGGTACCAGCCACAGGACGGTATAGTATAGAATAGAGTTTATTCAGGGCATGGGGAGGGGAGTTGAGAGGGTAGTAGAGACAGAGAAAGGCAGAGGGGGTGGGAGAGAAGGTGAGGGCAAGGGAGGGGAAGGGTGAGGGGAAGAGAAGAGAAGAGAAGGGAAGGGAAGGGAAGGGA
>CM052700.1:17894996-17943989 GCA_028551405.1 Uromys caudimaculatus
TTTGATGGGGTTATTTGGTTTTCTGGAGTCTAACTTCTTGAGTTCTTTGTGTATGTTGGATATTAGCCTTCTATTGGACGTAGGATTGGTAAAGATCTTTTCCCAATCTGTTGGTTGCCGTTTTGTCCTGTTGACAGTGTCCTTTGCCTTACAGAAGCTTTGCAATTTCATGAGGTCCCATTTGTCGATTCTTGATCTTAGCTTGTTGAGTTCTTAAAGAGTTTTATCAACGTTAAGCTCAAGTATATCACTGGGTATGTGGTTTACAAGTACTTCCTTCTCCTGACTTATATGTCAGCCATTTTTATGTTGAAATAGGTGTATCTCATCAGCTTTTGCTTTTTTTAATAACTGAGTGTAGTTGCTATTTCTGATTGTCAGGTTGACTCTATCCAGAGTGAATTACAATCCAGAATTAGAAGGCTCACCTGTGATCTAGATCTTGAGTCTGGAAGACACAAGTTACAGGTGTGGTGGTGTGCACACCTCTAATCTGGGCCACACCTGCTGCTGGAGATGTACATGAGGACATTGGAAGGAGGAAGATTCAATCTTCTTCGCCTGTGAGCCTTGTGGGACTAAGTGACTGCTAGATCCTCCGGTTTTCATTCACAGCTACTGCTGACCATTGTTGGGGAGTTTGACTACAGATTGCAAGTCATTAACAAATCCCCTTACTATATAGAGACTACCTATAAGTTCTGTGACTCTAGAGAACCCTAATACACTGGATAAATCTTAGATTTAAGAACTCTGCATATACTTGGAGAATTAATTTCCTCCCTCTTTTATTTTGTTTTTGTTTTGTTTTGTTTTGTTTCTACTTTGGTTTGGACACTACCTAGAGTTAGGAGTAGAAAGTTAATATTCTTTACTTTATAATATTAATAACCTGGTACAGATAGTGATTGAAATATAATCATCTTCTTTTTAGAAACCTGAGATATAGTTTTCATATTTGGATGAACTTTACTGAGTGAGGTCTAGTCATTTCTGCTTTGCTTATTACACTCTGGATGGTGTGGAGTACAACAGATGCTATAGACAAGAGAACATGGAATGGGGTGCATCAAATGATAATAGACAGAGAACATGGCATCAAGTGTGTCAGATGATAATAGAGAGCATAGCATGGAGTGCATCATATGGTTATAGACAGAAAAACGGAAAGATTCTGCTTGAAGTTTTATTCTACATAAGAAGCAAACACTTGTCCTGTATTGGTATTTGAATTGTAATTAATTTTCAACATGTTAGGAATAATGTCTGAAAAATGTCATTTCCTTGGAAATTATACCCAAATAATTCTAAATCTCCCAAACAAAATTACTGGGTATATGATGCTACACACTGTAGCTAAATGATGAGTTGGAAAAATGGAAATATAAAGAAAGAGCACGAAAAAAACTGATCTCTATGGAAATATTTTGCACTGTAAAGTTTTCAAACTAATATTTAATTGGCATATGGCATTAAAGAAACGCTAGAAACACAAGAGGATGAGGGTAAGAGACGAGTCTGCACCTTGCAAATGACTACTCAAGCAGTACTGGCTAACATCCAGCTTGCACTTGTTGAAATCCTTGCGCACACGTGTGCAGAGCACATGTGGATATAGGAATGCAATTTGCATATTATCTTTCAAAAACTATAAATGGTTTAAATTCTATAAATGGACTGTTAACCTTCTACTTTCATAGGAAACATCGCATAAGTACATCTCTACCAGGATACTAATGGTTCTAGGAAAATTAATTGCATTCTTTTAGGTGGCTAATTTTATCAGATTCTTCTATCTCACTGTATGAACTCCCTCTTGATATAAGTCTAAGTGCCTTTAGGGCATTTATGTGTACTCAAATAGTTCTTAGTTTATTTATTCATCCATTTATACATGTAGACTTTTAAAATAATAACACAGATATACATAATTTATAACCCATTTATGTTAACAGGTAACATTGAAGATATGCTTTTGTACTTACACTTGATGCCGAAGAAAATGGATGTTGCTAATAAGCCCACACAGACCACACAGCAAATCACCATCACAGCACACCATGTTCCTAAATGTGGGATCAGACAATGACATGAGTTAGAGAAAGTGGTTGCAAGGGATGGGTGGAGTTGATGTCAGAATGAGTGGAAGAAGGATTGATCCTTCCTACCGCAGAAATACAAAGATTTGAAACTCTAAGAAAATCTTTGCTTAAATTCTCTCAGATAAATCTTATAGCATGGGATATATCTGACTTTAAAATACAAAATTCAATAGACTTAATAACACCTCCACTCGTAATGTATATTATTGTTTTTTTTTTAAAAGATTCCATCTATCTATCTGTCTGTCTGTCTACCTATCTAGTCTTTTTCAATAATCTTAATAATACCAACCAGACAACCTTGAATTCTTAACATGAAGAGTCTCTTACCTGTTTTCAGCATCTCTTGAACATGATCCATTAAAGTATTTTTAATTTTAATGAGTAATTTAGAAAATGGACAAAATTAATTTTACCACATTTCCAGGAAGAAAAGTGAGTGATGTGGCTTATTACATTTTTCATTCTAATAAAAATTGTCCTTACATATTGGGAGAGGCATGATAATGTCTTGCCTGTGACTGCTCTGGGTCATCCCTGGAACCTTGAAATGGTGCTTTATGTGACAAAAGATATTCTGAAGTTAATACTATATTAGATCTGATATAGGAAAGTTAGCTTCAATTAGTTACATTGTAACAAGTCAGGACTAAAGACTAATCAATGAAATTACTTGGGAAAATATAACAAAACTCTTTTTAAGCCCATCCATTTATTTGTTGTATGGTATTATGTGTGACACCTAGTTGATGAGTTAAAGAAATGACAACAAAATACCCAAAAACTTATCTATTTGAAAATATTTTGTGCTGTAAAGTTTTAAAAATAAAAAGTAGCATAAGATGTAGAACAATTATCAAATACTGAAAACATAGCTGCATCAGCATGAAGACATTTTTTCCTAGTTTTTCAACTTTTTCCTACCTTTTTTACTATTTTTCAGGTAATTTGCTGTTTTACGTGAAAACTAAAATAATTTAAATGGTATAATTTATTTTAATTTTTGCAAATTGAGAGACTATATTATATTTCCCAATCCCAGGGCCCTTCACTTACTCCTCCATACTGATGAATATATCAGGCACACTAGAATACTCTAAAGAGGTTACCCCAGATTAGAAGAAACACTTGGTTTTATCACAGTATACAAACAGGAAAAAATATAGTTTTCTACTAAGCATTGTGAATGTATTACCTGAACATTTGCTAGGTAATGAACACTTCTGAGAGGTCTCTGAAGTAGGAATGTCCCACTGAAGAGAGGTATATATTTCTTCCTCATGCATGCTGAAGGTGCTTGGAGGGGTAAAGCAGTCTACATAGGAGCCTGACACAAAGAACTTCAGTTGTAGTTAGAAGTAGGTTGTTACAAGAAATGGAACTGGCTACTTCTTCACAGTGGTAAAGTGCAACAGGGATTAAGGTGCAGCATCATTCAGAAAGTGGAACTTTGAAAGTTTAAACTGAAACATAACTCAATAATGAAGAAATGAGAATTACTGTACTCAAAATGCTACAATAAAATTATACTGTTGCTCTGGTGTCCACATGGTAGCAGATGCTGAAGATGAGGTGCACCATATGAACGTCTATTTGATATAAGATATGAAGCACAAAGATGATACATGGAATAAAGATAAAGGCAATTAAATCTCGATGAAACAACTTGTACATAGCTTTTGGATTTCCAAACAAGAAAGCTTGGGAGAGATTTCATCCCTAAATTTATCTCCAATCAGTCTGTTGATTAGGGTAAGACTGACTGTTAATATAAGTAAACCTCAAAATACCAGTCAACACTGGCAACATTGAGATCTCCCTCATAGTTTGTTCCCAGAGATCCTCGTTGGTGGAGAGCTTTCTCTCAAAAGGAGCCTGGGTTTCTTTCACCTTCTGGAATGTTGACGCCATGATGGAAAAGAGAGAGAGAGAGAGAGAGAGAGAAGAACACACACTTGCTTCTTGAAAGCCATAATCTAGGAGTGCTGGGAATCACAGCCAACTCTATTCATTGCATTTCCATACTGGACATGAAGGTTGGGTTTTCCCAGGCAGCATCATCCAGCTGTAACTTTGCTCTTGGAAAAGGAATCAATTATTTAATTGACAGATGACCATTTTCATCACATCCTGTAACTACAGCATTGATACTGAGAAATTTGATCTCTTAGACATCATTTATCCCTAGGCCACTTGTCCTTATGTCCAAAGGTCATTTCTCAATAATGTATAGTCCATACAACTTGCAAAAGTGCATGTTCTTTTCTTTTCTTTTTTTTTTTTTTTTTTTTTAAGAGTCTCACTGGATCAATCGCTCTTCATCACAAATGGCACACTCAAGAGCTGATGTAAGGGAACTCACTAATAGGACTAGAGTTTTGCAAAAGGTAATAGAAAAGGAAGAAGGGGGTCAGTGGTGACACATGCCCTGCTGGGCTGATGTTACCCCATGGCCTAACCAGTAAGGAGGGTGTTCACTGGGACTTGGTGATCTGCCTCACTAGAACCACGGGCTGGGATACAGAACATCAAGCTTTATCATACCAAGACACATAGGGGATCTGAATTATACTTCTGACAATACCCTATGTGTCTCAGAGGCCAAGTTAGCCCGGAAAATGTATTCATTTGTATTTAGCTTCCTGAGACACAAGGAGTAGCTGGTGGGGGTCATTAGGGACAAATGGAAAACGACCAGCACATTCTTCCAACATTTCCTGTGGTGTTCCTGGCCTGAAAACAGAGCGACTGAACTCCAGATAACCCTCTGCATATGCTAAGCTCTACCAGGAGGAGAAAAGAGGAAGAAACCACACCACCAAATAATATTGTAACTAACCTCAGGAGCCCAACTTCTTCAGCTGCTACTCATTTCCAGTTTCTCATCTTGTCAGCACTGAAACCAAAACTTGAATTGATCCAGTGTTTTCCCAGGACAACCCACTCTCTGGGAAATTTCTGCAGGGGAGCCATTAGTTTCTTCCAACAAAAGTTCCATATGCTACATGGAGTATTCTGCTCTTGTTTGTTTTAAATATTTACTGTTTCTTATTCATTGAGTTCTTAACACCTATTTGGAAACCAGATCATGGGTATTACTTCCTTACTACAGCTCTGTGAAGCAGGGGGTAAATTGGCTCTGACTCAGGGCACAGAGAAGTCCCTTTAGATAATTCCATGCTGAGTGTTTGAAATGGAGCACTCTGATCATAGCATCTGGGTTGTTTTCATTTCACTATATGCTTCAGGCATGAGTAAAGGGGAAAAGAGACTTTGTAGGTACAGTTTGGTTGTTGTAGGTACAGGTTGGTCTCACCTTCTGCATATGTTTAGCTGGGCATGAAATATGCTCCCTCTAAAGCTATGCATTGTAGTAATATATAAATATGCTGAACAGATGAAAAACACTAATGTCCAGTCATAGGGTTGATGTTTGGATAGTTTCTGAATTATTTGTCCCCACTTGTTTTGTGCAAATAGACAGTTTCATATAAGAAGCTCAGCCCTGAATCCCCATCTCCAAAGGGGCATGGGGGAAGCCAAGACTTTCCATCTTGCAAGGCCAATATCTGTTATTTAAAATTTAAAAAGCCAAGTAAATTCTGTTGTTTTTCTGTAGTTCAGAAATCTATTCCCTTACAGACAGTCCAAAATAAACCAAAGTGCAGATTTGCACGTCCGTGCACAGAGCTGTAAAACTAACGTTATTTTAGTATCACACAGTTGATGCTCTGACCAATATTTTATATAATTACATCAAAGATCATCACAGTTCTCTTCTGGATAGGATAATTGGCTCACTGCAGAGGTGAGAAAATGGGGTTAGAGACTAAACCATTTGCCCCAAACAACATGGGGAATAAGTGCTAATCAATGCTTATTCAAAGAACTTCAGCGTGGACTGCTTAAAACAGGACTTGGTCTTGTTAGTTCTAATGATAGCCAGACTTCAAGGAGACAAGGCAACCATCAGCCAGTTCACTGGCAAATATGGTGACACCCACTTAAAAATTGTTTTTTTTCCTTAAAGATGGTTTATGAAGTTAATCATAAAAGTTCTATTACTTCATCCTAAATTAAACTGAGACAAAGCTGTGTTTAGTTCTTCTAATCAGAATCTGCATTAATAGGAAAAGGTTGAATATAAAAAAAGAGTTTCTTTCTTTTTTCCTTAATGTATACAGTTTAACTCTTCTCTTCGTTACATTTAAACTATGCTAATGGGTATCAGTCTGTTCTGGACTAGTATTAAAGATGGAAATAAACCAAGTTGAACTAAACCAAACCCCACAGATTTCCATATTTTCCATCTATCTTCATGCTTGAACATGTTCAGTTTCCACAAAGCCCTCAGCTGAGATAAACTGTATTCATGATCCTCTTCTCTCACTAGTTAAACAGAGGAAGTTGTGGGGGATGGCTCGTGAAGAAAATATGACTTTTGCCTCTTATCCTGTTAGAGGTGCCTCCCCACAGGTCCTAAAAATAATGTCTGGGTTATTCAGCAAACACCAAACATAGAACCCTCAGGAAAAGAACCAGAAAAAAAAAAAAACCTCTGCTTCTTCTTCTGCCTTCTGGACATTCGCTTCATCAAGAAATATTTTATGGTTTTGCCATCCCTGTGAAGTCTCTCTCTAATCCAGTTTCCTTTGTGTTGGATGGAGGGTGACTGCTGTTGAGTGTGTGAAGAGAGTGAACTGGAGAAAGTGAGCTGTTCTCTCAGGATGAAAGGCACATGGTTTCTCACGAGTCAAGGACCTGCTTGGCTCTGGTCATAGATGATGAACAAGGAAGTTAGGGACTGTTTCCATGGAGTTTCGGCTATGGTTAGTATTTATAAGTTTTCTTGTAAGCATATAAATTATAGAAAAAATTTAAAACGTATGGTCATTGTATAGATACCATAAAACTCGGAAGTTTTATTTTTGCTGAGGTATATAAGATAGGCAACATCATTCTGTTTTATTTTATTTTAGTATTTTCATATAATTATACAAAATATATTTCATATATTTTCATATTTATTTATACATTTCATATGTATTTGGTATTTTCATATTCATAAATATATGAATACATACACACTTTGGTTTATCCTCCAGCTCCAAAGCACCCTATTTTAAGTGTGAGAAAATGGAAATTAAACAAAATAGAAAATTGTCCTATTATCCAGGCACATGTCTTTAGTCCCAGTATTTGGAATTCAGGAAAAAGCATTTTGTCTACAAAGTGAGTTCCGGGACAGAGAGGGCTCCTCTCTCAAAAATAGATAGATAGATAGATAGATAGATAGATAGATAGATAGATAGATAGATAGATAGACAGATACATAGATGGATAGATAGATAGGTAGGTAGAGTGAATGGCTTCATGGCTGCCTTGCAGTTAAGGTGTCATAGCATTTAAACTATTGTACAGATTCCAATCTGTATTATTTCTACTATCCCATGATGTCTTTCTTAACTTAGATATTTTGCACAGTGTTAACTCACTTGTACCCTAATTTAATTTTAGCTTTGGGTGTGTATTTGAAGATATAATGGATTACAACAAGCTAAGAAAATGAGGGAGAAAAGTAAGTTATTGGAAAAGCTAGAGATCTGTTCACATGCTATTTTTTTAATGTGCAGAGAAAGGATCAGACCTGTGGTATAAGGATGATATAATAAAACAAAATAAGCAGTTTTATGAATGCAGAATTCTTTTGTCCAGATCTTTTATTGCATGACTAAACACTTATCTGACATCCTGTCCATCTTTCTGCATTAAAGCAGTTGGTCTACTCTTGTCATGCCCGCATTTCTCTCACATATTACGTAATGTCTCTCTTTACAGGAAGCAGGATGGATTTTTCCATTATGAAGATAAGCACAATTCATGTTTTCATCTGTATTCCCAGAAAGATCAATCCTACAAATTAAAAAAAGGCAGATTGCACAATTTTTAGAAATACAAATAGATAATGAGGCAAAGAACATGCATGTTTTGTTGCTCAAACTAGAGGATTGGGGTAAAGAAACAGCATCCTTGACTTTGAGAAACTCTGTCTGCTTCTGAGTATACGCTATGACACATAAAAAGCCCAGCAACAATTTAATACAGTGTAAGTCAAGGAGAAAGTCAATGCAAGGTACATGGGGCCCAGAGGAGGGGGCACATCATAATCTGACATGCCAAGCAAATCTTTATCTACAATCACCTTGGGCCAGTGTTGAAAGAAGAGTAGGTTTAAAATAAGCAGAGAGGAAATGGGAAGTTCTTATAGAGTCAGCAACTAGCTGGGCAACACGAAGTCTCAAGGAAATGTAAGGTGGTTAAATACTGCAGACCTAGGATGTAACAACACCAGGTAATAGATTTACGATAGATAGACTATTGCATGGTACTTGTCCACGAGTTTGCCTCTACTCTCCAAATTACTGTTTACAGTGACAGACAAGGAAATATGCTAAATCTACTTGGCAGACACCTATAGATGCCGACTAATTATCAAATGATTGAGCTCTATTCTGTTTTAAAACCTAAATTCCAGGGAGGAAAAATTGGTAAGTGGCTCACAGATAAGCAGATGGGAAAGTGGCAGAAAGTAGTGAGACCTGTGAAGAAATCAACAGTGAAGAGAAAACAGAGCAGGTATGTGCTGCAAAGAGCCTAAGGGGTTAAGTTCATTCTCAAATAAGATCAAGTTACAGAGAGAGAGGGGGAGAGGGAAAGGGAAAGGGAGGGAGGGAGGGAGGGATGGAGAGGGAGGGGGAGAGAGCCAGAGAGAGAGAGAGGGAGAGAGAGGAGAGAAAGGAGAGAGATTAGTAATAGAAGTGAATGGGGGAGATATAAAAATGAATCACTACTTACATAGAGGAGGAGATGGAGGAGAGACTAAAACTGCCCATCAGTGCTCTCTGGTTAGGAGTAGGGAGGGTACATGACCAGTAGCTAAAACCCACAGTAGGGTAGAGGCATCTCAACTTTCAGGCAACTTGTATTCAACAAGAAAGATCTGGGAGTCAAAGCTTTGAATAATGTCTTCAAGCTGAGCTTCCAAGGACTTACGCATTCTTGTGAAGAACTGAGCTATCTTCCCACATCCAGTCTTTCCTAGCATTCTGGCGTGATAATCCAATCCAGCGGACCGAAGTGATCCGGTCTGCTATGTATGCCTGTTGCAAGCATAAATCCGTACCATGGTAAGTCCCTCTATAACGTTGTGCAATGGCAGAACACAATTTCATGATAAAGCCTTTCACAAACAACTAGAATTATCCATCTGTGTTGGTATAATAGATTATGTTTTATGTCTAGGATTTTGCTAATTTGAGTTGTTTTGAGTGTATTAAAACATGTAAGGAGCACATGAGAAATTGTATTAAACAAGGAATATGCTAGTCTTCCCAGGGTATTTATAATGTATGCTTATATTTCCTAACTATTGAAGATTTGAGTCCCACGGAGACTTCTAAATATGATTCAAGTAGGGGAAAATGCATCACCTATAGATGGCAAGAATTATGTTGTCGATGAGCTTTGCAATCCCTGAAATTAAGTTCTTGGATTGTACTGATTATCTTATACATGCAAATGTTAATTGGTTTTAGTTGGATGGATAAAAAGAACTATAGATGTCTTTCTCAGTAGAATTAGTAAATAGCATGCATCTACTGTTCCCAATTTACATTTTTCTATGCTTTCGACTTTTAGATAGATTCTCACTGCGTAGCCCAGCCTGGCCTCAAATGTGATCCTAGCCTCAGCTATAAGTACATAAACATGCACCTCCACATCTGGCTCTGATTTATTTATTACCTGGTTATAATTTACTATTTGTTTATTTGTTTTAAGTTAGGGCATTTCAGTTTTATAGAGTACATAGATTCAGGTCCTGGAGAGGTTCTGGTATATATAGATTGTCTATTAGATGAATGGACAATCAATCTCTTGGAAAGAAAAGCAAAAGAAAGTCATGTGTTCATTATGCCTTTATGCATCCCAGAATAGCAGGTAAGAATCCACTCTTGGAAAGCAACAACAAAACAACAACAACAACAATTGGTTTGAGCTTGTGGGCAGACATGTGACACTCAGAATAGTACATACACCACTGGAGGTACTGAATGAATCTCACTTCCCTAAAGTATGAGTCACCCACCACCTTTCCACTAGTTCATTTATTGCCGATGTTTTCTTTAAACATATCCACACAAACATATATGTACACTGTCCAAGATCCCTCTCTGTGGGACTTGATAGAAAAATCCAACCGATATTTAACATTAACTTGTTCTCAAAAAGATATTACTGCTTAACTCTAATCTCTCCTAAAAATGATATTACTTCTTTGTTATATTACAGATTTTCAAATGGTATAGCCTGGAGTAATGAGAGGCGGGGCATGCTTCATGTCTCTAGTTGATCTCTTTATAATGGAGTTGTGCTAGCGCACTCCCCGGTTTTGACTGAGCCAATTTATTTAGTTAATTTAATTTTTAAACTTTTCTGTGAGCCTGGGCTTACAGCAAGGGGCAGAAAGTCATGCAAACTGGAATAAGTGTGATGAGAGCATCCCGGGCAGACTCATCCGGTGTCTGACCCAATGTCCACTTTTACTATTAGCACGGTCCACAACAATCCAATCTTACTGAAACAATTTAGTGGTATTCTGTAATAGGATTGGATTGAATATTTTAGCTCTGTAGTTCTTACCAGCTTCCTAAAGTTCTCAAAGGAGAACATTGTGCAAACCATTAAGAAACACATAAAAAAAAAAAATTCAATGTTTCCTGTGCGATCGTTCTCCTTAGCGTTCCCAAATTCTTGACATGGGACCTCCTTACCAGGGTGCTCTGGCTGGCGGTCTTCACAAGCGTTGCGTTCTGCTCAGTGCAATACTGCTTGCTCTCTTCCCATGTTAGGTTACGCCTGAAGAACCCATAGCAACTGTCTCCATGGTATCTCCACTTCGTGGCACAGGGGCTGCACTTATGCTCTGAAAGTGAGACCCAATACGGGGCTGTCAAAACCTAGCCAAAGCTTTCCCCACTCGCAGCGTTCCAGCTCCGGTGGACCTTCCTCCAGTCACTGTGACAGATGTGCATTTCTTACAGAGAGGAGGTTTCTAGGGCAGACTTACCAAAAGTGCTCTTTGTCTTAATTTCTGATTGTCTAATCAACTCTTGGCAGAATTTCTTGGCCAATTGTTGCAGAGTGGTTGAGAGATCTTCCTTCTCAGACAGCAGATACTTTTGCTGTGTGACCGCTAGATGTAGAGATGAGATAAATTACACCCGGGTCTCAAGGTCAGAAAGATGCACGTGACTAAGGCATTGCGATATTTCCTGGACAGATTTCTAAGCGGGCTTTATAGAGATGAGAAGCCTTTGGTTTTGTATTCTATTCTACATATAATATTGAATTAAGCCATCTAAAAATATATGTTCAGATGGCTGTTCTAACTGTATAGAACAGCGGTTCTTAACTTGTAGGTCGTGACCCATTGGGTCAAACATCCCTTTCACAGGAGTTGTATATCAGATATCCGAATATCAGATATTTACATTATCATTCATAACAGTAGCAAAATTACAGTTAGGAAGTAGCAATGAACATAATTTTATTGTTGGGGGTTACCATAACACGATGGACTGTGGTAAAGGGTCACAGCATTTGGAAGGCTGAGAACCACTTGTATAGAAATTCAGGGAGATACACAGACTTTTCGGTCTGGTTGATTTTGCTGCATGGGTTCCTATTTGCAAGTTCTTTATGAAACATTTTAAATGAAGAAGAAGAATATATTGACTAAAACATGAAAAAGAATGCACATTATATTTTACGATGTTTAAAATGTTTTTATATCCATGTAAACAATATGAGGAATAAGGGATTCTAAAATATATTAAAAACAGGAAAATAAACATATTAGCAACACAAATTATGACATGACCTTATAAAGTATTATGATTAGATAGAAAACCGATGTGTCAGTAAATAAAATAGTATGGAGTTATGTATATAGACTAGAAGAAGCAAGATTTCACATAGGAAGACACAGGCTTTATTTTTGAAATTTGGAAAGTTCTAGATTTCTCAGACCTCAGATTAAGCAAGGCAGAGAGGGAGAAAGGAAGATCGCTTGGATCTGTGGTGAGGAAGATCTTAAATACCAGAGATACATTCTGAAAGTAATTTCAACTAAGGAAAAAAATGAAAAGTGATTTAAATCAGAGGGGGGTTCCTCTCTCTTCTGAGGTTTCCTCCGTTGAGGTTATATCCGCAGCAGTACTCAGGACAATCAGAGTAGGTAACAAATAGAGGAGCAATGACAGCTAGGAAGCTTATAGTATACCAGGAACTCATGGCTATTGCTTTGCTCAGATCAAAACCCTGGCAAGAAGCCAGTACTTACACATGATCCCCAGAGCCACGAGTCCAGCAACCAGCCCCATGGATGAGATCAGCAAAATTAAAGCTGTCACACGCCACCAAGAAGAGGCAGGGTCAGCTGTAGGAGAACAAAAAACGATGCAAGCAGAAGACTGGCAGGCTATCCTGGGCTTCTCAGGATTGTCTAAGTATCCCAAACCGCATTGTAAGCTATGTGTGAGAGAGCAAAGTTACCCATACTTGGGACATGGAGGCCGAAGGATCAAGAGTTCAAAGCCAGTCTTGGCTACGTAGCAAATTCAGTGCCAGTCTAGGCTATATGAGAACCTGTATCAAAACCCAACAAAACTTTGGCTAGTAAGATGGCTTAGCAGGTAAAGTACTAACAACATACACCTGACAACCTGGATTTGGGACCTGGAATACAGGGTGGCAGGAAAGAACCTATTCGGATCGTACCTGCATTCCATAAGTGACCATCCTCAATGAGAATGGCCTAATTTTCACCACCCACGCATCCATTGCCACTCTCCATGGCTTATTCTCTGTGCATTCTAAAATAGAACTGGCTACCAAGGCCACATGTATTTGGTATTTTTTGTTGTTGTTTTCATTTGGTTTATGTTTTTGTTATTGCATCCCTGTGCCAATGAGTAGCTTTGGCATCTGTGGGGTGGGTAAACTGAGGTAGGCAGCTGATGGGGATCAGTTCTTAAAGCTGCTGACAGGGGTCAGTCCAGATACTGACAGAGACTTCTACATAAGGCATCCAGTGAATAGAGAAATTACTCAGCAGACTTCTCTCTGAAGAAACAGAGAGAAGGGGTTGGCACTCCCTATAGGCAGCAAAAAACCTAAAGTCTTTTAACCCTTGGGGCCAGTGAGAAAGAAACAAAATGAAAGAAAAATCATACATACATGTACACACATATGCCCACTGAATGGATGAAACAAAAGACAGACTTCCATAACTTCATACATACAAATACATACATGCATGCAGACAGACAGACATATAACTATTCACACATAGAATGAATGGAGCGGAGCTCCAGCAAGCAGGCTCTAAGCATTTCATATGTACAGATCCATCAATCTGTACACATAATTGGTGGATGGAGTGAGTTCCAACCCACACCCACATAAGCTTTACATACATACATGCATACAGATTAAATGGATGGACAAAGTTCCAACTCACTCTTACACATTTCACACATATATATGCATACACATACATGCATACACACACACATATATACTTGAAGGGTGGAAGAAACAATGTTCCAACATACTCTTACACAAAACTTACACATACGCATGCATACACATGGAAGGAATAGTTGTTCAACACTTTATTCTTTCTTTCATGGTTTATATATCCCAGCAAGATCTTTCAAGCAGTATAAAATTACAACGTGATTACATTCTAGTTTTCTTCTAGAGAATGACTATGAAAAAATGTGTTTGCCTGTACTTTTACAAGAAATAACATTACATAGTACAGGTAAAGAAAACAAATTATTCCCAAGAACCCATGTACATCTGTTACTAAGCAGCTTGTTATAGATTAACAAAGTGTGGGCAAGCAAGGTAGTTTTCTCAGCCAGTTTCTCACATGAGCAGGCAGCAATTTGTGGTTACAAAAATAAGATTAATTATTTTATTATTCATCTTTACAAGTAGTCTTGTAAGAACCTTAAAAGAGTCACAAATCTAAACTTTTATATAAAAATCAGGCAAATCTACTTTAAACCCTCAGAAAACATATCTACTTAATAAAATCATATCAGGAAGGTGAGGACAAAAAATGAGTATAAGAAACCAATCCTCGCCAGTCCAACCTCAGTAAGTCACCTCAGTCAGTGCTGCCATTGCTGAATGACCGTTCTTACCTGAGCTGAGAGCTTGTTTCCGGGGCTTGATGTTTAAGGTGATATACCCATCTTCATCCTGCATGGCTCCCCTTGAACTGCAATGAGCTCAGAGCTCCGTGACTTCTGCAGGACTCACCCAGTGTCCACTCTTACAGTTTCAGTGCCTGCCAGCGTGGGATCCTCCTCTCCCAGTGGTGTGGAGCCATATGCATCAGGACACTTGGGTTTTGTTTTGCTTTGTCTTGTTTTCCAGGAAGCCCTTTCATGGATGTTCAGAGATACGTGGACTTGAACCTAAAAACAAAAATAATAACAATTTGTGGTGAAAGAGTCGATGCGGGGCTCATTTCCTGCTCTCTTATCTTCAACTCCAAGTGAAGGGATGTCCCGTCATGAGAGAGTATCCTGTCAAACGACAAAGTTCACGCTTCATCTTAACCCTAGGAAAGCTCAAAATATCTCTTTTAGGAGGACTGACTCCTTAAAAAACTCATGGATAAAAATACCAGTAAGCGCCGGGCAGTGGTGGCGCACGCCTTTAATCCCAGCACCTGGGAAGCAGAGGCAGGCGGATTTCTGAGTTCGAGGCCAGCCTGGTCTACAGAGTGAGTTCCAAGACAGCCAGGGCTACACAGAGAAACCCTGTCTCGAAAAACCAAAAAAAAAAAAAAAAAAAAAAAAGAATACCAGTAAGCACACAGCATATACTGTGACTTCAAATCTAATAACATTTGATTAGAACTGGTGCAGAATTACACATTTACGAACCTACATTTGAATGAACATCCCCTTTTTATGACCTGAAATTCACTTAAATTCTTGCATCCAATATAAGTCACTTTATTTAAAAAATATATTTTGAGGGATGCAGATGAGGCAGATCTCAGATTGCTTAGTCCTAGACACTGAAGGAAAAAAGAATCAAATAAATACAAAACTTGTGACAATATACTTTCCTTAGATAATATTTGTGCTTTAAAATGAATTTCTTGGATTAAAAAAAAAAAATCTAGATTTCAATGACACTTTTTAAGTGTGAATGTGGTTTTGCCCAGCAACGGAACTATTTACAAGAGGGGAGATGCTGGTTTCCTTTTAATCACAATGTAATAAATACTACATCATTTAGCTCTATAGAAATGGGCTTTAAATAATTACATTGGCTTACACTGACAGCAGCTACAGGAGTGCCATACAGAGCTAGCCAGGGTGGTTATTGCAGGAATATTGGTATGGATGCTGCCTGTCTTGTCATTAGCTTAGCATTGATTTGATTTTATAGCAGGTAATTCTGCTAAATCTCCATGGCTAGTGAAACACTCTCCTTCAAAGCTCCTGGTACCAGGCATTTGTCTTGGGAGTGATCGTAGCACTGCCCTTCTGCCTTATTAAGAGAATCCAGCTTCCACTTTTCATCATGGTGACCATCCAGGACCTGTTGCCAGGGGTTTGTTTGCCCCTGCTCTTTTTGGTGTCTTCTACATGGTTTTATTTCTTTTCCTCTTTGATCTCTACTTCACTCTAAGAGTTTTGTCAATTCCTTGCAAGGATTCTGCATTTTGAAATGCCTTTCGCTCAAGCCTCAAATGATTTCATGAAGCCAGCAGACTATTCACCAATTGCTGCTGCTGTTTGCATAGCTTCCACTGCAGCCAAAGATTCTCTCTCATCCTGGCAGAGGAGGATATGCTAACAGCCTTCCTGCAAAGTCTGGGATCAGTTTGACCTCTTCCTTCCTTTACCCATATCTACTTACAAACTGAGTTCAAGCATGCTTTCTTCTCGTCTTATTTCAGTGTCTTTACTTAATGATATACAGAAATAATACAATGTAATTGAATGAGTAACTTCAGCTTAATGAAGAGAAAAGGGGTTACACCTTTTCCAGTAAAGTTTCACTCCATTCTCTTAGAAATGAAATTAATCCGTTTAAAAATGTAATAAGTGAATTAAACTAAATATGTAACTCTGAGCTCCAAGGATACAAAGAATTATGGAACATATTTTCTTTATAATTAATGTAAACATTAAGAAGTAATTAAACATGATAATTACTTTGCTTTAAGTTTCCAGATTTTCTGAGTCTTACACAACAGGGTTAATTATTAAAACGTCCTGTTTATTCTTGTAAACCACAATGAGCCCAGGCTTAATTTTCTTTACAGGTCTATTAGTCCATGGAACTATACTTTTAGCATCAGAAGACGACACGTCTGAGATGGGTAAACTGGAGCCTCAGAGCATAGGATGATACCCCTTCCTACGACCAGGGTTAAGGTATTTCTTTTGGTTCTTTCTTCTTTCTTGTTGTAATTTGTCACTACTGTTTGGTTTCTCAGTTCCTCTTGCCACAGTCTTCTTCACCCTAGATCTATAGTTTACTAAATATATATCTTCCTTTATGTGCATCCTATTCTCCAAGCATAGTATTTGGTGTTATGATCATACAACACAAATAGAGGAGAACTGCAGGGTCAAAAAGCCTCCAATAGCATTTAATCTTAATTTAACTCTATTACATATACTACAAATGTAAGCTACGTTATGTAAGAAAAAATAAAACCAAGAAACGCAAAAAAGGTAAGTCATACTTTTCTTCTTTCTTTTACAAAGTTGAGAGTCTGGTTAGATTTTTTTCTTATCCAAAACAAAACCCCCATTGACATTTCTTATTTCCACTTAAAATCTATCTCCTCTTTTCCTCATTCAAAAAAAATTTTTTAACAAAACCAAAACAAGTCAAAATTCTTCCTTCAATATTTCCTGATGAAAACCCATTTTCAGAATTGAAGAAACACTGTCGTGTGAATTGTGCTTATTTCTTTTCAATCATACCGATTGTCTCAAGACACTGACATCGGTGCTTAGCATTCATAGAGACAGTGTAACACTGGACCTTGGGAGCACAGACTTGCAATTTGACTAGATAATCTTGATTTTTGACATTGATAGTGTTATCCTAAAACCCACTTCACAGAAGTTCACACTCCTGTGCCTTACTCACACATAGTTATATATTTTTCATTTAATTTCTTTTCCCTTGTTTTAGTGTTGGGGATCCAAGCCCAGAGCCTTATGAGTACCAGAGCACCAGAGTACTCTAACCACCGTGCCACCCATCCTGATCACATTTTTAAACCGTTGCTGTTTATCCCCAGAACGATGTGTTCTAGTTATGACATACAGTTATCATTCAGCCAGTATTCGTTGACTAAATAGATGATGATACACATGAAAGCTTTTTAAGACTTTGGGGGATCTTCTATGGTCACATTTCGTTTAGAAAGTGGTAGCGCTTCTGCAGCTTTCAAATTCGGTCGGCTCATTAAGATGTCTTTCAGGTTTCGGTATTGTCCAGAAGCATCACCTGTATTTATGGAAGAAGAATGATCCCTGGATCTGAGTGACAAGGACCAGAAAGGAAGGTAGTCCAGTAACGTTGCTACATACAGTAGCAGCAGAGACTGTGGGAAAGAGAAAGACAATACATTAGGAGGCATTGGTCACTGTGGGCATTGCTGCACTGTCTCCAAATGAAAAAATAATGAGTGTTTTGTAGCTGATGATCAGTATTTTCACTGCAAAGTCAATGTCCTTTTACGAGTATGTTCCGGTTCACCACCCTCACCATCGTCCCCGCACTCTCTGCTCCTCACCCCTACCCCTCACCCCCACCACGCCTGCCCCACCACCTACCCCTCACTCCTTCATCCCCACCCCACCCTCTCTCTACCCCTCACCCCTACTCCTCACCCGTACCCCTCACACTACCACTACCACCACCACTACTCCTCACCCCAAACCCACTCCCACCCCCTCCCTTGCCCCTCACCCCAGCCCCCCTTCCTCTCACCCCAGCCCCGCCCCCTTCCTCTCACCCAAGCCCCACCCCTTGCTTCTCAGCCCAGCCCCGCCCCATTCCTCTCACCCCAGCCCCGCCCCCTTCCTCTCACCCTGGTCCTGAGCCATAACTCCTACCTCTCAGACTCCAGCACTAAAATTGTTGGTTCACCTTTGGCTTTTTAACTTCGTGTGCACACACATGAAATGTTGATTATCTCTGGGAAAATGACAGGATTTCCTGTGTGGTAAACAAAGCATAATTAACATTCATTCCTTCATTTTTAAACGTGGATTTTTAAGAAATGAGTTTTATTTAAAAGTTATTGAATTTACACTAATTATCAGACAACTGAGGCAGATCATTCATTTACATAACAGACGAAGAAGAAAACACAGTGACCTGTAAGCATCACATTAAGATTACCTGGAATGTGCCTAAAAATGCTAAGTGAAATGTTAATTGACAAATGTGGCTGATAAAAATGCCAAAGACAGGGAAAAACTCACAAAGTATAGAAAGGAACAGAGTCTGGGTAAAGATACCAAAGGTTGAGTAAGTATGGTATAATCCAGTAAAAAGTCCGTGGTCACGCATATTTTGAATAGTGTTTCGTGTCAGCTTGAGCTGACATTCAAAGTGTTAAGTCAAGTGAAAGCTGCATTGTAGTGCATGATCCAAACATCTATTTATGCATCACTGTGAATGTCCCAGGCACTGTTCTGATTGCTGGGGTCAAATAGAACGCAAAGGTTGTGGATGGAGAGTGGTGAGCACACTAACAGACAAGCAGGGGAAGCAGAGAGCATTTCCAGTCTCGTCATCATGCTGTGAAGGAGACTGGGGAGGTAGTTCCATGGGTAAAGTGCCTGCTGCCCAAGCACAAGGACCTGAGTTTGATCTCCAGAACCTGCTTAAAAACCAGGGACTGCCGAGCAGTGGTGGCGCATGCCTTTAATCCCAGCACTTGGGAGGCAGAGGCAGGTGGATTTCTGAGTTCGAGGCCAGCCTGGTCTACAGAGGGAGTTCCAGGACATCCAGGGCTACACAGAGAAACCCTGGTTTGCAAAACCAAAAAAAAAAAAAAAAACCCAGGGGCTGTGGTGGGGCTTCGGATAACTGAGAAGAGGCCAGACCTGGTGTCATATCCCTCAAGTTTGCTAGCCAGCTAGCCTGAAGGTCACAATCGGTGACCTACAGGATCTATTATAGCTCTTATCTCAAAAGACAAGATGGGGAGCAACTGTGAAAGATGCTTTCACCTGTACACACATACAAGTACTCATACTTGGACATGTACTCATATGAACACACCCATGTACCACTCCCAGAACCACACACACAGTGCCTTGAAGGACAAGAAACCACTGTAATAGAATGTAACTAGTTGAAATGCTGGAGTTGAGTTCTTCAGGTCTCACAGCACTCCAGAAACTGAATATAGCAACTTCTTCTATTTTAGGAATCACCTACATTAAATCAAACTTACCTCAGCTGTGGGGGGTAGGCGGAAGTGATGGCGGCTTCTGTGGTTTTTATCAATTATCTTTAAGGTAGGTATTCTATGTATGCAACTTTACTAATGTGAAAATTAGGCCGACTTGGCAGTAACTGCCTGTAATTTCATTGCTGTAGAGACTGAGACAGGAGTGTGAGGGCTATCTGGACTTTACACTGAGATCTTGTTTAAAACAAAATATGTACAGAGTTGAAAGGTTACGTGTCACACAAACATTACAGCATTAGTAGTTTGGAGTGAGGATTCATGAGTATACCTTGACAATTCTTTATTTAAAAGAGACAGGTTAGAATCAGGTTTCAAACTAAATTCCATCCTCTAGCCTCTGTCTCCTCCTTGTGGCCATTTTCATTTCTTTCTGATTTTATTTTGTCTGTTTTTCCTTTGGGTCTTTGGCACCTCTGTCTTTGATTTTTAGTTTTTCTTGTATAATTCTGAATGATTATGGACACAGACTGGGTACTAGCTTGTCTAGTCTGTTGCCCAGAAGTGTTCTTTGCTGTAAACTCAGTCTATGGGGGCAGAGTAGTTGCTGAAAGTCCACAGAGAGGGGTTCACTTCCTATCACATAAGCTCAGCATTTTTTTTTAATGCAAATCAACTTCTACAGTTAAGTTATGCTGTTTTATGCATTGAACAGCACTTTATGACTGGTTAAATATATATAAAAGAAGCAAGAAAGTCTAAGGTGATTCCAAGTTGTTTGTTTGGGGGTTTGTAGCAGAGTTTTAAGTGTGTGCACTTGCGTTCAGGTGTCTATGGAGTCAGATCTCCTTGGACTGAAATTACAGGTAGTTGTGATCCATACAACATGGATTTGGGGACCCAAACTCAGGGCCTCTGAAAGAGCAGCAAGCGCTCTTAACTACTGAGCAATCTTTCTGGTCCTGTGGCAGAATTATTTTTAATTAAATTTGTTCTTTGACTATTTATTTATTTATTTATTTATTTATTTTGAGACAAGGTTTCTTTGTGTAACCCTGGTTGTTCTGTAACCTGCTCCATAGACCATGCTGGCTGCAAACTCACAGAGACCTGCCTGCCTCTGCCTCTTGAGTACATGGATTAAAGGTGTGTGCTACCACTGTCCTGTCAAAAAAAAAAAAAAAAATATATATATATATATATATATATATATATATATATATATATTATCTCCTTCTCACCCCTGTCAACTTTGAAATCCTTCTTACAAATCCCCTTCCCAAATATATGTCTCTTTGTTTTACTTCATGACCTACTTATTTTAACCAGAGCCAGCATATGACCATGAGCATTTTGGCTGAGGATTTGTAAGAATAGAGTTCTTATTTAATGAGATAAAGAAACACACTGGGGAGCATCATTCATTTTTAAGACATTAAATGTGAACCATTATAACTAACCAACTTGTAGATAGGCATTAAGATATGGTCAATGGCTCGTTGGATGGAGAGAGACACAAAGACCTGATTAGTGACTGGATGTTCCATCCCTTATCATGGGTTTGGAAGACATAGTTCATCTAAGGCTGAGTGTAACAGACAAAGAGGGCCAAGAGCTGAATGCTGGCACATAACAAACCCAACCAAGGACGTGTCTTAGTTTTATTTCCTGTTGCTGTGGTACAATAATCCAAGACAAAAGAATCTAAGGTCATAAAAGCTTTATTGTGGATTACAATTCCAGAAGGTAAAAATCCTTTATGACGGAGAAGACATAGGAAGCACCAAGAAGATCCTGCAAGAGGAGGAGGAATCAGGCTGGGCACGTTTCATTTGTGCAAAGGAAGCAGAGGACAAACAGGAAGTGGGCTGACTTTACAGCTCAAAGCCCTTGAGCAGGAGCTTGCTTCCTCCAGCAAAACTCCACCTCTTACAACTTCCAGTAATAGATGTGGAGCAAAGGAAACACTCCGTCATTGCTGGTGGGATTGCAAGCTGGTATAACCACTCTGGAAATCAATCTGGTGTTTTCTCAGAAAGTTGGAAATAGTTCTACTAAAGACCCAGCGATGCTGCTGCTGGGCATATACCCAAAAGATGCTCTACTATACCACAAGGACCCCTGCTCCACTATGTTCATAGCCTTATTCATAATAGCCAGAAACTGGAAACAACCCAGATGCCCCTCAACTGAAGAATGGATACAGAAAATGTAGTTCATTTACACAATAGAATACTATTCAGCTATTAAAAACAAAGACATCATGAATGGTGCAGGCAAATGGATAGAACTAGAAAATATCATCTTGAGTGAGCTAACCCAGACCCACAAGGACATGCATGCTATGTACTCTCTGATAGGAGCATATTAACCACAAAGTACAGAATGTCCATGATATACCTCACAGACCCAAATAAGTTAAATAAGAAGGAAGGCCCAAGTGAGAATGCTTGAATAACACTTAGAAGGGGGAACAAAACAGTCATGGGTAGAAAAGGGAGGGAGGAACCTGTTAGGAGAGGGACGACGGAAGGGAATAGTAGGGCAGGATCAGGTGTAGAAAGAGAGAGGGAAGACACTCAGTGGACCAGAAGAATGATGGCTGGTCTGAGGTTAGGAGTGGGAGGAACCTCTAGGCCGTCCCTGAGACCTGGGATGGGGGAGGCTCCCAAGAGTCAATGCAGGTGACCTTAATGGAGATGTTGATAGTGGGGACATGGAACCTTAAGAGTCTACCTCCTGTAGCCAGGCAGAACCCCTAGTGGAGGGATAAGAACACCAATCCACCCACAAAACTTTTGACTCAAAATTTGTCTGGCCTAAAAGAAATGCAGGAACAAAGATGGAGCAGAGACTGAAGGAATGGCCAACCAATAACCAGCCAACTTGAGACCCATCCCATGGGCAAGCCCCAGTTCCTGACACGACTGATGATACTTCATTATGTTTATAGACAGGGGCCTAGAAAAATTTTCCTCTGAGAGTCTCTACCCAGCAGTTGACTGAAACAGACACAGATACCACAGCCATACATTGGCCGGAAGCCCGGGACCCTTAGGGAAGAGTCAGGGAAAAGACGGAAGGCCCTGAAGGGGATAGGGAATAGGAACCACACAGGAAGACCAACAGTATCAACTAACCTGGAAAAAAACTCCCTGGGGGCTTACCAAGACGAAGCCACCAACCAAAGAGCGTACAGGGCTAGACCGAGGACCCTAGCACATACATAGCAGAGGGCTACCTTGTCCTGCCTCAGTGGGAGAGGATAAGCCTAATCCGGCAGAGACTTGATAGGCCACAGGCGAAGGGGAGGAGGTTGGGGGAGGGACCAGGAAGGGAGCAGAATTTGGGATATTAATTAATTTGTTAATTAATTGAAAAAATCCTTTCATAACCCTTCCAAACATTGCCATCAGCTAGGAACTAAATGCACAGATAAATGAGCCTATGGAGGACATTTTACTTTGAAACCACAATAGGAAGAACTGGTTAAACCAACGGAGGTTGGTGACGTAAGAAGGAAATCAAGAGAACGGTGTCTGGACAATAATACGTTTTAAGAAGTCTTTAAATAAAGGAATTCTTCCACATGCTACCTTTGATTCGTCCCAGGAAATACTCACTGAACATATTTATGTGAAGGTTAAAGAAAACATAGTCATGTCAGAGTTTTTGAATAATATAAGAAATTCAGTAGCCCTGAGAAGAGAAGAAAGGCAGAGACAGCTTCTTGAACCCTTCCTTGGTTAACAGCATTAGAGAAATGATGTGTTCGTATGTGGAAGGTTTGGATGAGATTTGTTGTTGTTTTGGAGATGAAAGATATGTCATGTGTATAGAATAGGGTGCATGAACAAGTAGATATGAATTAAAATAAAACTTGGAAATATTGATGACGACTTAAAGAAAAGAAACCACACATTCAAAATCCTTGAATAGCTTTGTAGATGAAATAGAATTGAAAACTCAGATGGGGAGTTGTCATAGATAAGAGCTGGTGTGATTTAACCACTGTTGGAAGGGGTCCAGCTTCTGAACAGGGATAGTGTTTTGGTGTATTTGACACAACAGAGAAAGTACCTGTTTTGTATTTCTAAGATAATATCACAGTAGATTATCAGTGAAATTTAAGGGGAAAGAAAGCAGGTTTGATAACTGAGAAACAGAAATAGTGAATGATCTTCTTAGCAAATATAACACTAACTACTTATAATTCAAAAGTCGGCAGTTAGTGTGGTCACATTCAGCCACCATGATGCAAGAGGAGCACAGAGGGAGGGCATTGAAGCCATGCTGCATGTCTGGGTGCTGATGATGGGGAAAATAAGCAAGAAAGTTGTGGCCATGTGTGAGAAAATGTTTACTGTCATCAATCCTGGTACATGGTCTACACAAATCTTAGTAGGCATCGAGAATAAACTCTGACAACAATAAAAACGTACTTGGAACTTTAATTTTATATCCCAACAGACATCAAATTCTATGGCCATTCTATGGCCCACTGTTACTGGGGTGGGCTGGAGACACCCGTGGCTTGGAGTCAAACATTAGCCCACATAGATCTAAAAGATAACTTTCTAGTGGGCAGCTGATTTGTGGTTATGGATGACGTTACTGGAGAGAAGTCCCAGGGTATTGAATTATCAACTCCATAGACATTTAAGTGACTGAGTGGCCCAAGAACAGGAGAGGTCAACTGGAGATTTGGGACATCTGTCAAGGTAATAAGGAGGGCAGCGTATATAGTTCAGTAGAATAGTTGCTCCCCTTAAATGCTCAAGACCCTGGGTTATAAAACCTCAAAATAAATAATTATGTTAATTAACAATGGAGTAAGGAAGATTATCCTAGCACTTGGTACATGATTGCACAACATATTTTCAAAATATAACTTCTGAAGTTATCAATAGAGATGTTGGAAATTTGTGGGATAGAAAAGTATGTAATTTCTAAATTAATAAAACGACAAACTAAAAACAAACTATGTGGACTTTTGAGATCATGAAAATAGAGCATATGCAGGAGGCAGGATCCATTGTTTTTCTGGAAGGAATTACTAGGAAGCTGGAGATTAATAGGGGTGTACTTCTTTTGAAAATCTCGGAGGAAAATCTGCTTCTGTACCTAACTTCTAGCACATGTCCTTTGAGTTCTGATTGCCCTCCTCTTTCACCTTATTTAATAGTCATAAAACTCACTGATCATGCACTAGAAATTCTTAAGTATCTGAGAGGCTTAAGTATTTGTGATTTCATTAAATACTTTTAGATAATCCAGTATAACTTCCTCTATTTTTCTTATAAGTTGCTTTATTCGGAAGGATATCCTTACAAGATATTCTACTCACCACAAATTCCTAATAACGATTTATTTCCTTATGTAGTGTAGTAAGTTATATATTTTTAAAAGTGTGGAATAATTAGAAATGAACGCAGCCTTTAAGACTCTGCTAAGCTAGTTAGTTCATCTGGAAAGAGGGAACATCATTTAAAATAATGCCTCTATCCGAGTGCCTGTAAGGAAGTCTGTGAAGCATTTCCTCGATCAGTGATTGATGTAGGAGTGCCCAGGACTCTATGGAAAGTACCAGCCCTAGGCTGTTGGTCCTGACGTATATAAGAAAGCAGACTAAGCAAGTTATGGAGAGCAAGTCAGTAAGCCACATTCCTCCATGACCTCTGCTTCAGTTCCTAAATCTGACTTGAGTTCCTACCCTCACTTCCCTTCATGCTATCATGATAGACCGCAAGACTTCAGTTGAAATAACCATTTCCTTCCCAAGCCCCTTTTAATCGCAGTGTTTTATTATAGAAATAGAAATCAGACTACAATGATGGCTGTTGCTAATAAATGACTGTGTGCGTGCTATCTTTTTTTTTAATTCTACGCAATTGCCAGAATAACATCTACTACTGTTGACTATTGTCCACGCTCTCTTGTCAAAATATTTAGTGCTGCAATTAAAATATACAGCAGCCCTATGCCAGTTTTGTTGGAAATAAAATCCAGATATTTTATGTCTAAGTTAAGGAAAGTAGATAAGTTATGCTATTAAGCTTTTTAAAAGAAATGTAAATGAATCGTATCTTGGCTTCATGTCCTGTGACTATCTAGACACCCTTGTAACCAGTGTCCACACAAATACCTGATTATTTCTGTACTGTTTATGGCTGTGGACAGCCCAGACTTCACCCTCTGATTTTTCATACCAAAAATATAGTGCATTTTCTATAATAGTTCTGGCTGTCCTGTGGGACAATGACTGTGAGCTACCCTTAATCTCAAAAAGACAACAACAAATGAATTAAAGATATCATTGTGTCTTGGCCTCATTCTGCCTGCTTTTTATCACTCTCTCCATACAGCAAGGCATTGTTTGAAAAGTTTGTGCTGGATCTTTACTCAGCCATACCAACAGGGAGGGGACTCCTTCCCTTACCCAATTTAAGCATCCTGTAGCTTCTTTCCCATGCCTCAACAACTCCCCATTGCCAGTTCTGTCTTTCTCTGTCTCTATCTTTCTCCATCACACATGCGAGAGCACACGCTCGCGAGCACGCACACACACACACACACACACACACACACACACACACACACACACACACATACACACACACACACACTTCTTATCTCATTACCCATGGGTATATGACACAGCCCTTCCTATCCTAACTCTGCTTGGTATCTGGCATGACTGAGGACAAACTAGATCCAATATAGGATTAACTAGCTTCACACACAAACAGAGAAGAAAACTGGATTTTCTATTCATTCTTTAACCATTCAGAGTTTTCAGTAAAGATCATGGGGATTCCAACATGAAGCCTTAATGTTTGGTTGTCTACAAACACAGCAAAGAACAGTGCTGTACAGTTAAAGTTGTCAACGTTCTAGTTCCTAAGGACAGTTTCTGCTTTCTCTCACTTTCACTGGAGAGAAATTGACTTTCATGCTGTCCTTACAAAGGAACAATAGGGAGTGTCTTGCGTCTGTGTAAAAGCGCCTGTCCTTGAAAAGGAATAGTCTGAACTGGGCCTGAAGATATTGCAACATTAATTTACAGAATCACTTTCTCCTAGGATGTCTGATGAAGTGACCTATGCGACACTGATGCTTCAGGACTCTGCAAGAGTGAGAGGGAATCAGGATGGAAATAACCTAAGAAAAGCAGGTAAGAGCTTAAAGAAAGCATACATTGACTCTGGAAATGACAGGTATTGAGTGCTTGGAGATGCTGGTTTTGACTCTGAAGGAGGGGAGGAATGTGTGACATAGTCCCCCCAAAAAGAGAGAAACTGTCAGCGGAGTGAGTCTTTTTAAGAGACTCAATGGGGCTTTCAAGACCAGTGTGAATTGTGTGGAATCATTGTTATGAAGCCCTTCACTGTAGGGGAAAACTTAATGGATATGTCAGAGTTTGGGTCAGGCAGTGAAGATTTCTATTTATAATTATCCTTAGATTCTTATGCCTTCTTGGCAATGCCAGGGAGATGTTCTTCTAGAAGCCTAACAAGATTCTAAACTATGTAGAGGAAACCTCGCTGGTGTATGGCACAACTAACTGAAGGGAAAGAGTTGAGAATAGTTAAATGAACTTGAGCTAGCTTTGCTCTTAAGCTGTTTGTTAACTTACTGTCACTAGAACCCTGCCAGGGGCCAGCCCTGGCAATGGTCAGGTCCACTGAGGAGATAATGAGTGGGTGAAGGCGAAGTGGGTCAGGCACAGGCATTGGGGTAATCTTTTGCCCTGACTGACGACTGGCAGTTGGGATGCTTCTTTATTCATACAGAACTCAATAGGCAAGGATAGATCATATCACTTTTGTCCCTGGACATGTGTTTTAACTTCTTCTTGGTCATAGATTTAGTCATCACTGATAACCTATGACAGAACAGATTTATCTTTTATAATCATTTTCCTCATCAACCCCATAACCCAAGTTTTAAGAGTCTAGAGGCATATTTTACCAAAGCACAATAGTCTGTTCTTAGGTTGGTAGCGCTTGCCATTTCAAGGGACTAGACAGAGAGAAACTGTCCAAACCAGCCTGGGCAGATTGCCATGTCCCAAGCAGTGTATTATCAACTTTTAATGGTCAGAGTGTTAATTTTCATTATCCCCAAGAAGAATTTTGAGGCCAAAGCTGTTGCAGTTATTATTCAATTTCTGGCACAATACAGAGTTTTTATTTTACATACTTGTAAAATTTATTTAGATGTCTAATCTTGGTATCCTTTTGTCCCTTAGCCATACTACACTGCAGTGACCCTACACCAGCTAACTTTTCTAAGCAGGGGGGGTCTTAATATTTCATTCTTTTATTATTTTTCCACACCATTCTTTGTCTATAAGTCCTTGTGTAGGGCAGAGATAACTCCAGCCAATCTAACATTGTTGCTCTATCTTTTCCTGAAGGGGCGTACCATATGTGTCCCCCAATCTTATATGCCACGTAATTGCCTGAGTGTATAGTAAGAAGAGGCTTTTAACATGCTCTTCTGCCAACTTCTCTAGCCCCCTGAATCTTGTTTACATTATTAAGTTTACTTTGTTCTGATTATCTTTTTCCTGAGCGTACAGGGGCAGATGTTCCAGGAGTTTATTGGAGCTGGAGCCTCATAAGGAGATCTCTGGCATCTTTATTTGAGTCACATCCTCCAGGGCACAAGGAAGACCTTCAAATAAGGCCAGATAAGGATATCTCCCTAAAAGCATGAGGGGTAATATGCTCAGGAATTTCCTGGCGAACCTTAGAAGCAGTGCAGCTGGAAGAAGGCATAAATGATTCATAAGAATTTCCCCATCCATCCAATACCCCCAGGGATACAACACGTGGGGATCAAGAACATAAGTGGAAGACAGCATGACAGTGTTCACATCATGTAACTCAGCTTTGCTGGATCTTTGTTAAGCAGCTGTGTTGGCTTTATGACTTTTGCTGTTCCTATTAGCTATGGCTGTACCAGAACCCTAAGTAAAATTCAGAGTATTTAATGATAATAAAATCTATGTATACATATCTTTATTGAAGTGTACTTGTAAAGTAAATAATACCACTATTTTTTGCAGTTATGGATGAGAACACTGAGTCTCAAAGAAGCTAAGTAGCTTCTCCACTTTTATACAAGTGTGTGGTACAGCCAGTCTTCCAATGTCAGCTCATTCCTTTATGCCCACCTGGCAGAAATGTCAAGTCTCTAGGGCCAGACATCAGCTCCATGTATAAGACTCTCTCCTTAACTTTCAAAGGTTGTGTTAAAGTCCAAGTTGTTATCCTGAATCATATGCATTGTTTTCTTCTGCTCCCTGGATTTGCTTCAATGTGTGTGTGTGTGTGTGTGTGTGTGTGTGTGTGTGTGTGTGTGTTATGGGGAAGATACACAACACAACAATGAGCATAGCTTGCAGTGTTTGCTAAAGGTGAGATGATTATATGTACCTTTTCTGTCTTCTAATTCTCATTGGAACCTAACCTTTGAGCAAAGGGGCCATGTGGCTTTTGTATGAGTGCTACTGTACTCATCTAGCAAAAACATTGTGGGAATCAGAGACGAGAAAGCTGATATTTTTATGTCTGCAGGTTAGACTGACTATACATTTTTGACCAGGATTAATTTATTCTTTATGACACAGAAAACAGGATAAAATGACCTAAAATTATTTTATTATCGGGTTAACAATAATTTTCAAAGTACTATTCACCTTTATAAGTAAGGAAGAGCTACTTCCTTTTGGAGATTTGTGTCTTAAAACTCGGGGTCTCTTCTGTTCTCAGCATCATTCCAGAGAACTTACCTCCACATATCATTCATGACAACAGTGGACTTGAAGAAGAAAGACAAAGATGGGTACAAATGTAAAACAAACAAACAAAAAAACAAATTAAGAGACATTCACTCTTGAAAGTCAGGTGGGGAAATGGAGAGATGAGGGAAGGACCTTATCACACTTCATATTAGGAATGTTTAAACAGAGGCATTAACAAAGCAAGGGAAACGTTTAATAGCTAGAAGCCTTCTGGGTAGGAGAAACAACCCCCAAAGTAACAGCATGCTGTGTTGCTGTCCTGTTGGTTTCCAGGGCGCCCAGCTCAATCCCCACTTTGGCGAGGAGCTGCCTTGAGCTTGATGACCCTCTGCTTGGTACTGGTGACAGGACTGGTGACCTTGGCGACTATGTGTAAGTGCATGTGTATTAGACAAAAGAAAGTCATTTAGAAAACACTTATACAGTGGGATAATTCAGGAAGGATAAGGTACCAGCATGCAGAATCCTCAAATCACTTCTGTTACTCCAGATCATTCTCCAGGACATCATCAAAGCAAACTAACCATGGGCCGGCCTATTTCACTGCTATGTGAATTCTGCCCCACAGCCATTTTAGTTTTTTGATGACCCTGATCACACTGTGAGGATAACTCTTCTTGTCTTAGTTATTGGTTAGAATAAACAAGCTCTCTTCTGACCACGGGCACGTGTGTGCGTACACACACACACACACACACACACACACACACATGCACATTTGTTATTCTTGTTCTCTTAAACATGAGAGCAAGGGGGAGATGGATTTGCAGACAGGCATGACAATTTGTTTATCTTGAAATTTAGTAGAAGATTACCTCAATCTGTTCACCAATGACCTTCCTAGGGTAAAGAAAATATTTGAGTGACAGCAACAACCTGACTTTTGTGAATGAGAAAAATCACATAGATAAGGAAGGGGGGAGGAGACACCTGGCAGACAGAATGGAACTATTCAAGGTTCTTACAGTGGAAGCCACTCCCTAGCAGACCTAAGAGAATATTCTCTTCATTCGGGGCAAGACATTCTACACTATGGTAGTGGAAAGCCATCCTGAGGATATGTATGTTATAAAAATGTTAAGTATGTGAAATAAAGAGTATGGATTTGATCAGCACTCATTCTCGGGAGACTTGTAATAAAAAAAAATTATTAGACTATTAGAAGACACTGTATGAATCAGTGTTTCTCATTGATGTGACCAAACCAAACAAACAAAACAAAACAAAACAAAAAACAACAACAAAAAAGAAAAAAATCAAAACAAAAACCCCAACAACAACAAAGCAGATTAAAGAAGGAAGGTTTTATTTTGGTCCATGGTTTAATTAAGAAGGAATACAGTTCCTCATGATGGGAAGTCATAGAGACAGGCATGTAGAGTAGTTGATCATATTGCATCAAAAGTCAGAGAGAAAAGGGAGGTGAATGCCATGTTCTGCTTGCTTCCTCCTTTATACTCAGCCTAGGTCCATAGCCTAGGGGATGGTGCTGCCCACACTTAGGGTGGGTCTTCAAATTTCAGAGAAACCTCTCTGGAAATGCCCACACAGGCACATCCAGAGGTTTGTCTGCTAGGTGATCCATACCCTGTCACATCAACATGATTAACCATCACAGACACTAATGTCTCCTCTACTCTATTCATTTATTTCTTATATAAAAGTACTCATTGATAGTTATGATTTGGACGTATACATACAGACTAATGGCATATCTTCTTCTTTGGGAAAGAAATCTGATATTCCTGTTGAGATAACAGATATTCAGTAGATGCCCTTAGGGAAAATAAGTCTCATATCTTCTAAAAGATGCACACTCCAAAACAAATTAAAGTGAAATGTTGACTTACCATGAAATGTATTGTAATAATTTTGTAAAGTACAATGATTTTGATGCAGTAGTTACATGCAGAGTGCTAATGAATCAAGATGCATGGATCCAGAACTAGGAATGTTTAGAATGGTCCAAGACCAATCTAGGATTATTGACAAAACCCTCTCAAAGAAGAAAGAAAGGAAATGAGGTAGGGGGGGAGTGTGAGCAGGAGAGCAACATGCGGTCTATAAAAAGAGGAAGAGAAGAGAGGAAGGAAAAGAGAAAAGGAGGGCAAAAGAAGGACAAAAAGAACAAAGAAAGAAAGAGGAGAGAAAAAGAAGGAAAGAGAAAAAAGAAAGAAAGGAGAAAGAGGAGGTAGGAGAATAAAAGAGAGGACGAGGGAGGAGGAGGAGGAGGGAGAGGAGGAGGGGGTAGGAGGACGAGGAGGAAGAATCCCTGGTGGCCTGGGGACCACACTCTTCAGCCTGGCAACCTTTGAGAGCAGCATCTCCCATGCACTTGTCTCGTTATGTCTTGCAGTTTTGCAGGTGTCTAATGATATTAACTCGGATTCAGAGAAGTTGAGTCATCTTCAGAAAATCATCCATTCACAGCAGGGCAATCTGTCTGAGCTGAACAGCTCCAGAAAGAGTCTCGCAGAGGAATCTCTCCAGTCCCAGATCTCTGCCCTCCTAGAGAGGCAGGAGCAGATGGCTACAAAACTCTGCAAGGAATTCCTCATCCACACCTCTGGTAATTTGACTTAGATATGCAAAAAGGCCAAATCAAACTAGTCACCCAGATCAAAGTCCCCACATGATACACCTAGGAGTTATGTCCTTCAACAATTCCTTGACCCTGGTACCCTAAATGTACAATGGACAGGGAATTACATGTGTTTCTCTAATATTTTGGAAAACTTTATAGTCATTTCTAAATGCTACTAGCTTGGATATTTTAACCCCTCAACTTATCAGTTACTTCTCAGTGCTCTGGCATTCAAAAGCTGTACCTGCAAAAAGAATCCCCCAAATTGTCCAACCCCAAATCAGGGGTTACTCTGCTTCCAGAGGTTCCTGGCATGGTATGTTTCAGGGAGCTCATGCTCAGATCTGTTGTCCATGTGCATGACTTTCCAAAGCCTTTCCAAAGGCTTCTGCGATCACCCCACAGAGTTTGTACTTTTGAGTATAATGTCCTTTTCAGGCCATAAATGTAATCCTTGTCCCAAGACATGGCGATGGCATGGAAACAGTTGCTACTATTTCTCAATGAATGAAGAGAAATCCTGGCGTGATAGCAGAAAGAACTGTATGGACAAGAATGCCACTCTGGTGAAGATTGACAGTGTCGAAGAAAGGGTATGGTTGACTCTCCTCCCCCAGCTATAGAAATTACTCACACAATGAGAAGGAAATGTGTGATGCTCCTGTTTGTAATGGGGCATTAGTGGATTTTGAGTGAGAACTAATAAGTGATTTGAGGCACTGGGTATAGAACCCAGGACCCAGTTCATGTTAAGAAAATGTTCTACCACTGAGCTATATCCCCAGCCATCAAACGAACTTAATGAGTTAATCTTACCGCTGCAGTCTAGCACATGGGCCTCTCACTTTTGCTTTCTCCCACCCGCAGGACCTCCTTCAGTCACAGCTGCCCCTCACATTTTCTTTCTTTTGGCTGGGATTGTCCTGGAACTCATCTGGCAGAAACTGGCTGTGGGAGGACGGTTCATTTCCCCCTCCATCCCTGTAAGTATCTAACTGTTGGAGGTGGGTGAAGATCAGGATTCCCATAGAACTCTGAGAAAGTTGATGTAAACTGAAATAACTCTAAACCTAGATATGAAAAAAAAGAATCATATTGTGTAAAAAAAGAGAGCGAGCTTCCATAGGGAATAAATTGAGGCCCGGTAAGTAATCCCATCTATTTTGTCAAATGCAGAGCAATGCACTAAACTTCATATGTCTCTTGGTTGTTTTCCTTATTAAGCACATCCGTGTAATACTATGTTCAAAGTACTGCATAAATATAAACCCTTGAAGGATTACTTTCATATCCCCACTACATAATAAAAATATTATCAGAGAGCTTTGGTGACTTGCCTTAAGATTGTCCGGCTCAAATTTAATCAAATCAAGACTGAACACTTTAGGTCACTTATTCAGCCACTCGGCTATTTTATTTTCCAGCCTTTATGACCTTCAAGGGTGTTGCTTGTCATAAGACAAACATTCAGATGTTGACATATTTACTCATATTAAGTAATTGTTGACTGTTTTCCCACAGAACGTAAGTCTGAGATGCCTAATTAGCTTACAGATTGCCTTCATGATGCAGACCCACCAATTATATTGCATGGCAAATGCCCTCAGCCAAATCTACTGCTGCAGAGTCTCAATAACAATGTTGAAAGTACATCTCAAATCTGTATGATTTGGGAACTCAAAGCATTGCCACTACTTAAAGTTATAACAAAATAGAACTCAGCATAAAAATGTGTCTTTCAAAGTCTTCCCCATCCCATCTTCTGCACTTTTCCTCCTTAGAAAAGGGGTCCAGACTCACTGGGATCCAAAAGCCCCATGCTGCTTAGATTCAGGCTGGGCTCAAAGAGGAAGCCAGTGGTGGGGGTTGGGAGTTGAAAACTAGTGTTTATTTCATCTACAAGATGGCGCCATGGTCTAAGTCCTTGTTCTCTCAAGTTCAAGATTTGTTTTAACTGTCATGTTTAAAAATGATTTTGTATTTGTTTATTTATTGGGGAGGTCAGGGTTATATGGTGCTAGGGCACACACGCAGAGGTCAGAGGACAACGTACAGGAGGAAATTCTCTACTTCCAGATGTAAGTTCAGGGAACTGAACTCAAGTCGTCAGGCATGGTGGCAAATGCCCTTGTCCACTGAGTCATCTCAAAAGCATTTTTTTTTTATTTTAAAATTAAAAAGATCGTTCAGTGGTTAAGAGCACGGGCTATCTTTACAAGAGGACCTGAGTTCAGATCCCATCACCCACAAGTAACTTACAACCACCTATAGCTCCAGGGCCAGAAGGCTTAGCCCCCTCTGCTGACCTGTCTGGACACATGCATACATGTATGCATAGACATACACATAAATAAAAATAAAATTAATCCTTTTTAAAAAATAAAAGTTTAAAAGAACACATAGTTTGAAAAATTCTTTGAAAGACTTTAAAACAAACATTCCACATCAGAACTTTAGTGAAAAGGAATAAGTGTATTTATGTTTTTTTAAAGCTATAACATTTAAACTAAATGAGAGTTGGCACCACTAGTATCTCTCCTCCTCCTCCTCCTCCTCCTCCTCCTCCTCCTCCTCCTCCTCCTCCTCCTCCTCTTCCTCCTTCTCCTCCTCCAAGTGCTCAAGCCATCCAACTCTATTTTACACTTTGAAATTAGTTGTCAGCATCTTCTAAATTGAACTATAATCATTTCCTGTTTGCTCAAAGCTGCTGGGATTCACCTTTGGCTCACCAAATAATGATCTGTCTGTTCTTTTCTCCCTAAAAATCCATTTCACAGAGATTTTTCTGGGACTTTTCCTGTTCAAATATTATCTCCCAGGCTCTTATCACCATTGCTAGCCATATTTGGTTCGTCTATTCTCACACTAGTAATAATGGCAGAAGCCTCATTCAAAACAATATGGATATCAAGGAGAGTTGTTCTTTTTAGAAGCAGAATAACTGGGTGGGTAGTGTTCACAGTTGACTCGAGGAGAGGAGGGCCATTAGACAGAGACCTTCCAGGAGTGGAACCTCAGCACATGTAAATGCAGCACAGTTCTTGGGTTAGAATGTCCATTTCTCCTCTTCTATATGAATACTGATCATTCTTGACTCATCTACTGGATCCTGTGAACATGTAGAGGAAATGGCGCATAGCTGGGATGCAGCACCTGTGGACAATGACCCTAGGTCATCATGCAGCTGTCAGATAATCCAACTCTCTGTGCTCAGCTTAGAGAGACTACTTCAGGCTTATTCAGCCACTTCCTTGGGTCCTGAATAAGGCCTCTATTTCCACGATATATTCAAATAGTGATGTTTAATAGGCATAATTTTCAAGGACAACATTTAAGGATTATCATTAAAATTGAGCCAAAGAGCTGGGCACAACTTCCCAACTACCTGTCCACATCAATAAGTCATTCATTTCCTCTCTCAGATGTTTATCTTGTTTTCTCAAGTATATATGAAAGCATGCATAATTGCATAGTAAATGCCACAACTTTTTATACAGTTAGACTTTATTTTTCTAGTTTTCTTATTAAAATATGAAATATAAAATAATCTATAAATTCTACTGTAATTTGCCCTGGGTAAAGTCTGTTAGTTGAATTCCATTTTACTGGTGGGAATAATAATTCCCAAGCCATAACTTAAATATTTTTCTTTTTATTTAATTGGATTTTATGTAGTATATTCTTACCACGGCTTCCATTCCCTCATCTCTTACCAGATCCTCCATCCACCCAATTCCCATCCCTTCTTTAGAAAGCAAACAGGCCAATAAAAACCGCGAGCAGTGTCAGGCATAGGTTCTCTCTCAGGGAGTCAGACTTAAATCCGATCAAATAGCAGCTGGTTACTCCCACAACTTTTGTGCCACTATTGTTCCAGCATGTCATGCAGAGATAAATGTATTCTTCCTAAGGGAATGTTTTGCCCAGGATCAGTGACCTGAAACAAAAAACACAGAAGTGCTGGCTCTGCGAATCCTGATGCTTTGTAGAGGGTGCATAGTAGGAGGATTTTTCCCACTAAGGATGACTGAGAACACTAAATTCTAATTAAATTTCATATGTAACAATTTTAATTAATTTTAAATCGATTATCTTTCAGATTTAGTGAAAAGGAACTTGCCAATTTCAATGGATCCAGAGAGTGTGCTTATTTTGAAGGGGGAAATATTTACATTTCTCGCTGTAGCGCTGAAATTTCTTGGATTTGTGAGAAGACAGCCTCCCTGGTGAAGATTGAAGATCTGGATTAATCTGACTCTTTTAAATTTATCCAGAAGTAAAGGCCTATTGCAAACCCATGCAAGAAAGGAGGAAGCTACAATATTTGAGCCAAAACCAACTAAAAAATTGACTGTGTACTTAAATTATCCCACAGGCAAACCTGCTTCTCAGAACATTCTCCTCTTCACGTCTGATTCCCTCTGACTTGGTGTTCTGATTCCTTAGATCTTAAAATGATGTCAAGCACCCAGGAAAGAACATGTCTTCTCAGTCTGCCTGTCAATAAACATTGGTTCTTGCTTTATTCTTACATGTCTACACAGAGACTGGGTGATGTTTAAATACTAACCACCAAAAAAACACAGGCCACAGTTTGGGAGCCAGTTCCAGGAGACCTCTGTTATAAAAACTCCTCAATTGTGTACAGGTCTGAGGGAGCCAAAGGTAAAGGACTTGGAATAACAGTGCTGGATTGCTAAATTGGAAATATTTTAGTATTTTAGAGATCATCTGTCTAAACCCCTAAGTATCAGCCTCCATGTACAGAGTAACTGCTCTGTCTGCCTATGAAACGATGTACTATAAATTCTTACAACTTATAACCTACATAAAATAGGATGAACACTGTGTCTTAATATTTTTATCATTTATTTAAACTAATATTATGCAAGTTATTGATTTAGCAATCTGGATATTATCAGAATAATTTTATTATTTATTTTATTTTATTTATTTATTTATTATTTATTTATTTATTATCAGAATAGATTTTTATTTTATTACTATTAACATGTTATATAATTTTATTTTGTGTATACATACATATGAACATCATGTATGTATGCATGTGGATGCCTGTGCCTGTGCGTACATGTAGAGGCCAGAGGAGAGCATTGGGTGCCCTCCTTCCACCTCCCCACCATATCTATTTGATGCAGATATTCTCCCTGAATGAGGATCTTGTGAATCTTTTTCTTCAGTTAGGCCAGAAGCCAGCAATCACTTGTCATCTTTCTGCTTTCGTTCACTGGGTGTGGAGTTCCAGGCAGGTGCCTGGTCACACCTGGGTTTGAGAGCAGAGCTGAGATCTGAACTCCCATCCAAATGTTTGCCCAGCAAATGCTCAGAACTGCTGAGACAGCTCTCCATCACTACATAGTTTATTTTCTTCTGAGAAATACTAAAACATTATTTAAAGACATGTTATCAGAACAATTACTTTTTTAAAACGTTGCTGAAATAGTCTGCCTACATCCCTGCAGGAGTGAAATACTGTAAATTTAGGCTTCAGAAATTTTTCTAAGACAAAATACTGATTTCAGAATATTAATGAACGAAATGGATTTGATTTTTTCATTAACTAGTTGTGAATTAATTGCATAGTTATCATCTAAAAAGAATGTTAAATTAACTTGTGGTATCAATTTTGAACAGTGGCCCAAATTTCACTGGAAAATGGACTACATTCTGAACACTGTAATGGTTCTTTGAAACAACTTCACAATACTACCCAATATCTTATTATCTTTAAAATGTTAAAATTATGGATATATACTATTATGATATATTCATTTTATTATAGTATAATATAAACACATACATATGATGTATTATAATTGATTATATTATATATAATATATTTTATGTATTACTATACATTCTATATAATATATGTCTTTATTATATGTGCATATATAATATATTTTTAATTTGAAAGTATTTTTATATTATATATCATATATAATCATATATATTATGAACATATATATATATATATACATACACACACACACACACACACACACACACACATATATATATATATATCCAAAGAAATTCTAGAAGTAAGGGTAAGATTCAGAGTAAATATTTAATAAGACTTACAAACTGAATGTTAAGTCATGCTTTAAAATACAGGGCATTACTTTCAACAGAGTGTAAGTGCACAGCACCTACCAGTCTTCACTCAGGGCTTAATCACAAGTGAAATATACGTAGACCTAAACTGCAGCCTTATTCTTCCATTTCTCATCTGTAGGTTCCTGCTGCTGTTCTCTCACAGAGTGGAATTACTCATTAAACGTCAAAAGTCTGCACTTGACTCCACAGCTTTGAATTTCTCTTTTTTCCCTTGGGAAAGATGACCACTCCTGTTTTCCCTCTATATCTAACCAAAGAATCTGCTATGTAGGAGCTAATCATCTTTGCTGGTTATTTTGTTCCCATAAAGAGATTATAGTGTTTGCCTGGCATCTTGTATCTTCTCCTGCCTAGCTCATGGTCACTCTGAATTTACATTCATTTGAAAAGAAACTTTGTTTAGTTTCCCAGAGGCTCTGGATTTTGATAAGGTCAGACCATCTGTCCCATCCTCCCTACATCTTGCCACCACCAACCACACTATCCTCACAAGCCTTCACAGCAGTGGGACATCCAGACACATTCGTACCTGGAGACCCACTGCCCTTTGTGTATCAGAACACACCATTAACTCTTATTGCATTCTGATAGCTGGCTGTTGAGGTGGGACTCACTGCCAGGAGTTTTTCTTTTCTCTGCCCCTGATAGATGATAGAAAGATAGACGCATGATAGATAGGTGAAGGAGTGATAGATAGATATTTGGAGACCATATCTCAGATCCACAGGATCAGATGCCTGGGACGGTAGGACTGGAAAATTTTAAATTAGATAAGCTTTGTAATGTTTTCTAGGATCTCAGATTGAATAAATGACTCAGTGCAAATTTCCTGAGCAGGCAGGTAGTATAAGTTACTTTTCTGTTGCTAGGATTAAAACTCCATGATCAACGCAACTTGTAGAAGGGTCTGTTTGGGCTTGTGGCTCCAGAGTGTGACAGAGCAGGCATGGCAGCAACAGAAGGCATAGAGCCAGAGCAGAAAGCTGAGAGATTGTATCTTTAACTGAAAGTATCACAGGCAGAATGAACTGGAAACACAGTGAGGCTCTGTACTTGCAAGGTCCATACCCACAGACATACTTTCTCCAGCAAGGATACACCTCACAAACGTCCCCAAGGAATGTCACTACCTCGAGGACAAATGTCCAAATGCCTGAGTTTATGGGGAAGAGTCTCATCCAAACTCCAACACAGACACAAAAACACTGGTGCCAGTGTCAGAATAGATGGCTCTCTCTGCAGTAGTAGCAAAAATGCTTCTTATTCAGGGAACCCTGCACAAGAGGAGGCAGGAGTGTGGGAGCCAGATAGGGTGAAGGACACCAGAACAAAGCCCTCAAAATCAGCTGAAGAGTGCTCCTATGAACTCAGAGAGACTGATTACATACACACGTGTGTGTGTGTGTGTGTGTGTGTGTGTGTGTGTATGTGTGTGTGTGTGTGTGTGTGTAAGAAACAAATGAGATGTATAAAGGAGGTGTTGAGTGAATACCAATTAAATATAGCTGTTATTCTTAACACCATTCCCTGTGTGTCCTTGAAGGACAGATCCTCCAGTCTTGGTAGTCTCTACCCCAACCCACAGAATGCTCTGAGTGGTTCTCACCATGTTGCTCTTCTTGCATGGAGATGCTCACCATTGTGCTGGTTTTGTTTTTTTCTGTTTGGTTAGGTTTGGTTTGGGTTTTTTTGTCACCTTGGCACAAGCCTGGGTCATCTGGGAAGGAAACCCTAGCTAAGAAAATGTCTTCCTAAGATTGGCCTGTATAGGAAAGTCTGTAAGGCATTTTCATATACAATGTTGATGTGGAGGGCCCACCTCACTGGAGAGGGTTGAATTAAAGGCAAGCTAAGCAAGTCTGGGGATGAAATCAAGTGAGCCGCACTCTCCATGGCTCTGCTACAGATCCTACTTTCAAGTTCCTGTTTGGGGTTTTGTAATCTATAAGGGAAATAAATCATGACCTTTTGGTCATGGTGTCTTTATTATAGAAATGGGAAGCATATTGGGACATATCTACCACTTGTCTTAGGAAAATCATCAGAGTGTGGGCAAAGACATTTTCATGCAGCCAATCACCAGAGCATCCAGGATGAGGAAGCAGGGGCTAAGGGGTCGGCAGCAGGTGGAGGTCAGCTCAGGGAATTCCTAGATCTGGGGCTGCTGTACGTGGATTATTTTTATATTTCCTGTGTCTACTGTGAGATATTGCCCAGAAATGAGAAGGACAAAGATAACATCTGTGCCTGGTCATGTTGCTCATTCTTTATCAGTTGGGATTGAAAACTCTGCAGAAACAAAAACAAACCTGGGATGAACTGATAAAAAGGCTGTTATTTCCAACTAAACAACTATGTTTCTGAGAAAATTACCACCATAATAACTCCCGTGAGAAATCCTCTGCCTTTTAGGTTTGATATAATACTTCTGTTTGCTTATTCATTTCTAAAAACAGGGGGTGGTGAGAGAGAGAATGAGAGAGAGACAGAAAGACAGACAGGCTGGGCAGTGGTGGTGCATGCCTTTAATCCCAGCACTTGGGATTAATCCCAGCAAGCAGATTTCTGAGTTCGAGGCCAGCCTGGTCTACAGAATGGGTTCCAGGACAGCCAGGGCTATACAAAGAAACCCTGTCTTGAAAAAACCAAAAAAAAAAAAAAAAGAAAGAAAGACAGACAGACAGAAAGACACACACACACACACACACAGAGAGAGAGAGAGAGAGAGAGAGAGAGAGAGAGAGAGAGAGAGAGAGAGAGAGAGAGAATTTCTTCAAAAATCACTTCTGTGCCTCTGCATCTTTGTCTCCTGCTCTTATGCATGACTTTGTTGTAATGATTTGATAATAACTTGTCTACTTCTCTTCAGGAAAAGTTTTATGTCAGGCTTCAAAAGAACCCAGGAGGATCATGAGTTCAAGTCAGTTGAGAATACAGAAGTTTGAACCTCCCCTGGATTATATGACAAAATCCTGCCTCAAAACAAACAAACAAACAAACAAGCAAATAACAGGTTTTACTGGGGCATATCATAATATCATACAAGAAAAAAAGCCAAAAACAATGTAAATGTTTTTTAATTAATTAATTATTTTATTTATTTACATCCCAAATGTTGCCCCCTCCCAGAGTTCTTCACCCCATTCTCCCTCCTCTTTGCCTCTGAAAGGGTGCTCCCCTCTCCCTGAATCCAAGCCAGACAAGGCAGTACTCTGCTACATGTATGCCAGGGGCTTCAGAGAGCGTACAAGAGCTGGTATGGTTGGTTGCTTAGTCTCTGGGAATTCTCAGGAGTCCAGAGTAGTTGACACTGTTGGTCTTCCTGTAGGTTTGCCATCCCCTTCAGCTCCTTCAATCCTTCCCCTAACTCTTTCATAGGGGTCTACAACCTCAGTCCAATGGTTGGCTGTAAGTATCTGTATCTGTCTCAGTCCGCTGCTGTTAGAGCCTCTCAGAGAACAGCCATGCTAGGCTCCTTCTTGAAGCACAACACGGCATCACTAATAATGTCAGGGTTTGGTGTCTGCCCATGGGATGGACCCCAAGTTCAGCCAGTCACTGGGTGGACTTTCCTTCAGTCTCTGCTCTTTTTTGTCCCCGCATTTCTTTTTGACAGGAACAATTCTGAGTCAAAAATTTTGAAGGTAGGTTGGTGTTCCCATCTCTCCACTGGGAGCCCTGGAGGTGGTCTGCTCAGATTCCATCTCCCCACTTTTGGGCATTTCAACTGAGGTCACCCCCAATGAGCCCTGGGAGTCTCTCACATCCCAAGTCTCTGGGACTTTCTAATGCTTTCCCCCATCCCCGGCAGCCACATATTTCTATTCATTTTCCTGGGCTTCTCTCCTGCCTCCTTTTCCTGACCCCTCCCCTTCTCTCCTCCCCACCCAGGTCCCTCCCTCCCTCCCTCCCTGTGAAGGATTCTAAGAACACAGCCAGCCTCACTGTGGTACAACAACAATGGTGAACGGCAGAAATAAACTTATATCACCATGACAAAAGGCAGCTTGTCTCTCATTTCTGCCAGAAAGGGGTTTTAGTAGACAACTAAACCTACCCTAGCCAGTCTCATTGGATGTGGTGTTCTCTGAAGATGTAGGAGTGCTACCTGTCCACTGTGGGGCATCATCTAAAATTAGATGGTAGACGTTAGAAAGAAATCTCCATAATGAGTAGCACCTTCTTTCTCTCAAAGGTGTGGAATTTATTTCATCACTCTCCTAAGCAGTAGGGCTTTTAGTTTTTCTACTAACACTTAATTCCTTTCTCTTACTATGCTCACCTTTTTTTTTTCATTGATGCATCCAGTACACTTTCCCATCATTACTAGAGTCTGTGAAGTTCCATTTTTTTCTTCAATGCAAAAAAATACATAATTTGTATTTCAGAAAATTCTAGGATGGCAGGCCCTCTAACATATTCCCAACTGCTTTCACAGCCATAAGACAGTCAGTTAAAGGACATTAGAAATGTAGCTTTTCATCATGACATATGTTCTCAGATAAGTTTTGGACCTGATTTTATTTTATTTTGGGTTTTGCTCCACTATCAACTAACTGGCTGTTGAGCATGAGCTAGAAAACTTGGGCTGCTTTCCTTGATTGCAGTGAGGTTTGGGTGAGGCAACGTCAGGGTTTCAATTTAGTAAGTTAAATATTTCTATTAGTTTATTAAATCCTCATATGTAAGGTTCTGCCACTAAAGCTTCTTTAACAAGATCAAAGACAGGGACAGAAAAATGACTAAAGGCTGAGACAGCTTCCTGTAGACTCATGAGGACCACAATGAGATTCCAGCACCTAGTTATCAAGGCAGGTCTCCTACACAGTGGTGCTGGACATGCATGTAACTCAATGCCTTCTTCTGGTCTCCTCATGCACACATACACAAAATTTAAAGAGAGAAAAATGAAGAGAGTTTTGATACTTCATTTTGTAATTCCCTATCTCCATATTTAATATTCTGAGAGTCCTTTGGATTTTCTCTTATTAAATCCTGATCCTGCTTCAGAAACGTTCTTAGCCTTTAAATAGTCATAGAGTCCATTGGATTGTATTCGTTTGAAATTTCTATTTTTTTCCAGTTTATGATGTTCAAAGAACACAAAGCATATTGAGGCTTTTACTTGAGTGGAAGGTCATTTAAGTAGTCGAGTTCTACACTTTTTTCTGTTTGTTGTTGTTGTTTGTTTGTTTGTTTTGAGACAGGCCTGATCTCATGTGTTACAGGCTGGTCTTGAAATCACTGTGTAGCAGAGGATCACCTTGAACTCTGATCCTCCTGCCTCACTTCCATAATTCTGGGATCACAGGTTGTCTTAATTTACTCTCTGTTGCTGTGATAAGCACAATAACCAAACACTATGCCCTAGGAATATCCTAGGTAGTTTCATTTAAAGATGTAAGTCAAATCCATACAAATAATTAAATTATAATAATAATTATATAATAATAATAAATAATAATTAAATTTTGGCTTCCCAAAAGTGTGTGAGCTGGAAATCTCTCCAGAGTTACTAAATGCAACAGGAAAGATTGTGTAGACATCTGTGAAACCAACTGGGATGTAATAGGCAATCATTGTGTAGCTGAGGCTGACCCAGAACTCAGCTCTCCCCCTGCACTCAGCCTCCTCCTCTGTTCTGAGATTATATATGTGCACTACCCCGCTTTGTTGAATATCTTTCAATGCCTTTCATGGTAGATAGGATTGGATTGGCTTAGTGCAGGGGCACTGCCCGTGGAGACCAGGTCTATTTACAGCAGAGTCAGACCTATGTGGTTTTATTGCAGTCAAAAGCTCTCTTTAGTAAGACACCAAGGGAAAGTTCTTCCTTCTACCACTAGAGGGCAGTATCCCTCTAGGGAGAAAAGTTGTTCTTGTTTTCTTGGTTGGCATTCTGGGAGTGCAGAGTTCCACGACAGATCTTCTACCAAATAATTGAATAAATGAATAATTCCTGCCACAAGTGTGCAGCAGCTATCACTAAAAATGGTTTTAGAAAAAAAATCTTAGAATATAATCCAAAACTTCTGGATTCAAAAGTCTAGATTTGAAAGTGCCAAGATTCAGTTTCACTGCGTTAATAGAACACTACACATGCTGACAGATGCTTATAAATTATTTTCACCTAGAACCAAGTGTCAATAGTCTCATTAGATTTCAGAAGACAAAAAAAAATAATATGTTACAGTAGTAGACCATTAGCATGCAAATAAAGTAAATAATTTGTCATTTGCGGATTTCTTCTAAAATTTGCAAAACTTATAGGCATTAACAACCAATCCAAACCTTTGATTTTTTTCCAATGCTCATGTAAGAATACAAACGTCTGTGTTAAAGTAACTCCTGTGTTCTCTGGCCAGAGAGCTTGAATCCAGAAAAACTCTAACACTGAGATGCTCAGACTTTTGATTTATAATTTAAGACGATCTTACATTTTCCAAAGACTTCTCCAAGTGACTACTAACCAAGAATAAGACTGGGTGGGACTTATATAAGAATTGTACAGAGATGAAGACCCAGAGTCTCCAAAACATTGGTCTCTTCTGTAATATCCCTATATATTTTTTTTCTGATGGCAAATATCTTTTGTTTTGTTTAACTTAGTATGGAAGCATATCTCTCTTGTGAATTTCGTACCTCTTGATAATAACCAGTATCTGTCACAGTTAGTATCATCAGTTTGATATGATCTAGAGTCACCTAAGAGACGTGGCCCTGGGAATGCCTGTAAAGAATGCTCTAGGTGACTTGATGTGGGGAGACCCATTTCAACTGTGGGAGACATCATTCCATGGGACGGGGGCCTGAAGCAAATGAAGAAGAGAAAGCAAGCTGAACACCAACACTTACTGCTCTCTGTTTCTATGGATGCAGTGTGACCAGCTACTTCAGGTGCTACCACCATAACTTCCCAGGCATGTGACCATGGCCATGGATGATACTTGGGGACTGGTAGGCTAAGAAATCTAATGGATGCTTTCAACAGGGATTCAGGAGATATCGCAATGTTAAAGACACAATAGAAGAGACTGGTTTGTCCCTGATCTTATCTGCACCCTACTTAACACAAGGTACTTCCAAGAAGACTGACCTCTAACCTTCAGGTCCCCCTATCAAATCGGAGACAAGAGTCTCTTGGGGGAAGGAGTTTGAAGAAAGCTAGTGGGAAGAATAGTTCAGCAACATGGAACTATCCTTGGTGTGGGCTATGCACACACCACTCTTCTACTCATGCCCTTGGCAGCCTAAAGACTCATTTGCATATGTTAGTAACATCCTGGGTCTCCAGTGAAACTTACACTTTCCTTCAAAGATTCATGTGATGACTTCTTAGGGGCCTCCCTGCAGGGACTTGGCCCCTGTTTTATATCTCTAAAAGTTCACACATAGCTCAAACCCAGTTTAGTGTGGATGGGCACACCTCTCTTGTCTTCAGGTTGTGATGGAATGGGGTTAATAGAAGCAGGGTGCCCTAACTTTCCTATCTCAAGGACTGCATGTTCAAGATGTAAATAAAATAAACACATCCTCCCTAAAATCGGGGTTTTCAGTTTGCTGCCTCAAGGCTCATAACCAGTACTGCTCATACTATTGGTGCACTTGCATGTTTCTCAGATGTCTTACTAGAGGATTAAAACCCAAGAGAGTGCACCTAAACCAATAAGCACTCCCTTAGCCAATTTATTTTTCCCCACTTTGATCTCTGAGGGTCTGATTCCATGTGGATTTTCTTTATTCTTTGTAGGAAGCATTAGCCAGGTCGGTAATCTTTTCCTTCTTTTAGGAGACCGAGAAACCACAGTCAGATGATCTAGTTACTTGACTTGTGGTCTGGAAGCTAGGTTGGTGAAGATTTGGGGGTGGGACATATATGTTAACTTACACTGAAAAGCCTCTCCCATGTCCTCAAGCAAAGAGAGTCTTATCTACTAGTGTAAGGGAACAATTCTCTTCTGAATTCTTTGGGGACTCGGAAAATTCTGTGGCTCATGATGCTGGAGGTCATTAAGAAAAGAGGAAAGAGTGGGAGCCATGTCAGAAGGGTGTGAACTTACTATGAGCTATGGGTGGTGCAGAGTGCAGAATGTTTTTTGCATATGGTTGCCTTCTGAAAGGATTGCACAAACTAATAAGTGGATGTACTTGGAAGGAAGGGCATGAAGGGAAAACAGTAGGTAGCATGTCCACATCATTTCTGTGGGAAAGACAAAGGCCTGGGAAGAATATTCTTATCTCTTTTCACATGGCCAAAGATGATAGTATATAACACCAAGTGTATTCTCTCACTGTGCTTGTATTTGCTTAAACTAACTGCAAGCCTACTCAACTCAGGAACTTTCAAGAAGACTGACCTCTAACCTTCAGGTCTCCCTCACAAATTGAAGACAAAAGTCACCTTGTGCTTTGATTGCTTTAATAATAAAAATGAGAAGTGCTTTGTTTACTCTGCTCCTGAACCCAAATGTGTGGCATCCTCTGATGTCCCCACACAGATCTTTGGCATTTTCTTCAGTCTACTTAGCTTCCCTGGCCAGGATGGGTCAACAATAGATACTCCCATGTCTTTTCCCGAGTCTTCCCAGCTTTTCCTGAGTCTGAGCTTTATCCGGCTTCAGTTTTTAACATCCACTGCTGTTCTGCCCTTCATATTAGTAATTCCAGGGAGTGATCCTTATCTTTCTCCACTTCCCCATTAAATGAGATAATGAACTTCTTCATTCAGCATCATCGCAGCCCTCACCTTTGGGGAATTTAATCTCATTTCTGATTATACACTTGTGGTCCTTCCACTTCTTGTTCTAAAGGGCAAGTGAATTGCTAATGGTTTCCCACATTCCCTGTCCTTATCCTTTGTAGTCTACCCATATTTCTCAAATGCTGATGCATCTCTGTGATACTGTCTTGTCTCTAATGATTCACCAACCAGTGAAGGTTTGTCTGTCCTTTAAAAGCTCTTACTCTCTAGCTCCACAATATTTTCCCCTCAAGCACAGTGATGGGGTTTTCATTACCCAATGAGCAACAGGTGTTTCAGGCTCCAAATCTCATCTTAGCATCTGTTTTCTTGGTCCATTCTTGTTGGCTATTGTTACAGGTTTGATCTCCTGCAAAATGTCCTTTGATGTACACTGGCTTGCAGGAGTATGCTTCTGGATTCAATCTCTCAAGGAGAAACTGACCAGGGATATATTCTCAGCGAAGTGTTTAGTTGTCTCAGTAGGAGACTCTGCAACCAGAAGTCTGCTTACAGATCATTAAATATTGAGATCCCTAGGAAAGAAAATAGATTAACTTGTGCATGCCTTTTGCATGTAGATATTCACTACTGTTTTTAGTTTTGGGTTGTTGTTGTTTTTTTTAATTTAATGTTTAGGGAAGCTGTTAAAATGAGATTGCCTTTTAACTTTTATTTCTAATTGTTCATTGTTTGAGTTCTGTTGAAATTTTATTCAATGCTTTTGATATGATATAATGCTTACTGTAGCAATTCAAAACCTGTCTTGGTTCTTGTATTAGTCAAGGTTCTCTAGAGTCACAGAATTTATGGATAGTCTCTATGTAGTAAGGGAATTTGTTATGATGACTTACAGTCTGCCATCTCCGTAACAATGGTCAGCTGAATGGGAAGTCCAAGGATCTAGTAGTTTCTCAGTCCCACAAGGCTAGTATATTCCAACAAATGTGCTGGCAAGTAAATGCAGGCAGGTGAAAAAGAGTGAATCTTCCTTCTTCCGATATCCTTATGTAGGTCTCCAGAAGAAGGTGTGGCCCAGATTAAAGGTGTGTACCACCACACCTGGATCTGGGACTTGTTTTGTCCCAGGCTGACTTTGAACTCAGAGATCTCCTTGCCTTAGTCTCCTGAGATTCATAGCCACTATACCTCAAGATCTCCATGCCAAAATCCAGGTCAGAGACTTGTATCTCCCAGCCTCAAGATCTGGATCACAGGTGAGCCTTCCAATTCTGGATTGTAGTTCATTCCAGCACAGTCAAGTTGACAACCGGGAATAGCTATTACAGTTCCCAAGTATATTATCATATTAACTACAAATAAAATGTTTTGTTTTATCCTTTCTAAACTTTGATATGCCCTTTTCTTGCCTTATTTTACTGTTGGATGTGTAACAGACACTGGAAGTTGTTGAATGAAATGATTAATGAAGTTCATTCTTATCTTATTCTAAAACTCGGAATACGTTTTCTCTTACTAGAACCATGATGTTAATTGAAACTTCAGAGTTCTGTTCATTTGTTTGCTGTTTATTTCATGTCAAAGCTTTATTATATTTGGGAAAGCTACTCCTAGTTTCCTAAGCTTTATTATGACAGGGTATTAAGTATTCATCAAATGCTTTGATATGTCAATTGAAAAATTTATTTTCCCTCTCATCTTTTTTTTTTTTTTTTGATACTTTATTTACATTTCCAATGTTTCCCCTTTTCTGGGTCTCCTCTTTGGAAACCCCCTATGCCCTCCCCCTCCCCGTCTCTGTGAGGGAATACCTCCTCCCACCTACCCACCCACCCATCCCCATATTCCCACCTTGACATTCCCCTTTATTGGGGCCTCTAGCACGCTCAGGCCCAAGGGCCTCTCCTTTATCGCTGATGGCCATAGAGGTCATCCTCTGCCACATATGTAGTCCGAACCATGGGGCAATAGATGTGTATTCTTTGGTTGGTGGTCCGAACTCCAGGACGACGGGGGGGGGGGGGTTCAGGCCCATTGACGCTCTTGCTCCCTCCATGGGGTTACAAATACCCTCAGCTCCTTCAGACCTTTCTCCAACCCCTCCATCTGGGA
>CM052700.1:17944489-17961937 GCA_028551405.1 Uromys caudimaculatus
CTGTAATTCTTTAATGGATTTTTTAATTTCCTCTTGAAAGGCTTCTCGTTGTTTATCACTGTTCTCTTGTATTTCTTTAAGGGTGTTATTCATTTCTTTCTTCGTGTCTTCTATCATCCTCATGAGAAATGATTTTAAATCTGAGTCTTGCTTTTCTGGTGTGTTGGGGTATCCAGGTCTTGCTGTGGTGGGAGAGCTGGGTTCTGATGGTGCCGAGTTCTTTTGGTTTCTGTTTTCTATGTTCTTACCCTTGCCTTTTGCCATCTTGTTGACTCTGATGTTAGCTGATCTTACTCTGTCTGGTTGTGGCTTGCCCTTCCTGCAGGCCTCTGTGTCAGTACTCCCTGAAGACCAGCTCTTTCTGAGAGGTGTTTGGGTTTGGAGAGCTGTGGCACCGGGTCTGCTCTGGGGTGCAGAAGGAAATCGGAAAGATCTTGTCCCCAGCTGTCCCTTGGGTCCTATGCCCTGGTGGCTCTGCAAGGGTCCCTCTTGGTCCAATGGGTTTGAGCAAAAGTGGTGGTTTTGCCTGTGCTCAAAGGTGTGTCAGCACTCCTGGGATACCCACTCTCTCCTGGAGCCTTGTGGCCCAGGCTGGGGTCCCCAGGCACAGGCCCCTGGTGGCCCAGGCAGAGGTCTCCACCCACCGGTGGGAACCTGAAGGTTCAGAGATTTTGTGTTCCCCGGCTTTTCAGGTCCTGGGTCTCAGCGGATCCAGGCGGGTCCGGGTGAGAGGTGTTGCTCCCCTTAAACCCGCTCACTGCTTTCCCAAGCTCCTGGGAGAGTAGCTTTTTCCGGTGCTCGTTGGCTATGGACTCCTGGTGGCCCAGGCAGAGGTCTCTGCCCACAGGTGGAAACCGGAAGGTTCAGAGATTTTGTGTCCCCCGCTTCTCAGGTTCTGGGTCCCGGTGGATCCAGGCGGGTCCGGGTGAGAGGTGTTGCTCCCCTTAAACCCGCTCACTGCTTTCCCAAGCTCCTGGGAGGGTAGCTTTTTCCGGCGCTCGTGGACTATGGACTCCTGGTGGCCCAGGCAGAGGTCTCAGCCTCCCGGGGTTTTCTATGCCCGCCTACCTCAGTCCCTGCATCTCGCGGGTTTGGGGCAGTTCCTGGTGAGCTGTGGAGCTTGTCTTGGGTACACTTCCGGCTTTTCCAAGCTGCTGGGAGGGTATCTTTGTCCCTGCGCTAATTTGCTATGGAGCCCTGTGGCCCAAGCTGAGGTCCCCTCCGCTGGCGGAAGTTCCTGTCCCTCAATCTCTGTGGCCCGCGGAAACCGGGCAGAATCAGTGAGCGCTAGGGCTCGTTTTGCCCCCACTCGGGGCTTTTCCACGCTCCTGGGAGAGAAATTTCCTCCCGGTGCTGCTTGACTATGGAAACCTGGAGGCCCAGGCAGAAGTCCCCTGCCTCAGCCGCCCGCTGTTGGGATCCAGGGTCCCCTCTCATCTTTTTTAAGTGTTTATAAATCTTTAATATAAATTGTTCACATCATACTATGCTTTTTATATTTTTCCATACTTTATTTGCTTTGAGATTGAAATTTACCTGGCTTATCGTGGTCTTGTGTTCAGCGCATTGTGTGCTGAAAAATACATGGTGATAAGCTGTGACTTAGTATCATGGCAGTCAGCAAATGAGACTTAGAAATCTAGACATACACATTATAGAGAAGTAGTCACATTTTTGTTACTGTATTTGTGTGAGGGGAGATGCGCACTGCCTAAAGTTCTTCTGAATGACAGATGTCTTAGCAACCTCTCAATTGCTGTGACAAAACATCATGACCAAGGTAACTTATGAAAGGAAGCATTTAATCTGGCTCCTGGTTCCGGGGGCTTAGAGTCCATGACCGTTGTGGTGAGGAGGATGGCAGCAGGCAGGCAGACAGGGCCTTGAGCAGTAGCTGTGAGCTCACAGCTCAATCCACAAGCACAAGACAGAGACAGAACTAACTGGAAATGGTATGGGCTTTTGACACACCTCCTCTAACAAGGTCACATCTTTTCATGCTTCTGAAACAGTTCCACCAACTGAGGACCAAGTATTCAAATGTATGAGCCCCTGGGAGCCATTCTCACTCAAACCACCACTGCTGCAGGATAGTAGTGAGAGATAAGCACTACAGAGTAGCTACATGCTACCCTCTGGAAGGTCATTCAGCACACTTTCCGCCTGTACCTTGCTGGCTGTTTCTTCACACATGATACTTTTCTTATTATTGCAGTATGTATAATAAACATTTACCCTGTCTATATATCCGCAGTACATCTTATTTGTGTTATATGTGCTTCTTTCAAACCTATAAGAGAAAAATAAGTACACTTGGCAAGTTGTATTTTAATTATATGCACAGAAGAGAATTTTCAACGTAACATTATTGGTGATGATAAATGAATATTTATGAGTTGAACACATTGTGGTTTCGATAAACATAACATTAACTCTTGGACTGATTAGTAATATTAGTAATAAGTTTATCAGTTAATTCTGGGAACAGAAGAAGCCTGGAGCGTGGAAAGGCTTGAGTGGGTGTGTTGTTGCCATGAGCTGGCCATGTTAAGGACCATGGCCTCAGACCCTCAGACAAAGCCTTCCTCTGGTCTGTGTGCTGATGTTGATGGCACGTGCAGATCATGTTCACCATAATATTCTCCCCCTGGATATTTGTGACGTGAAGATTGCTCCCCTTCAGAGGCTGCTCCTATGGAACCTGCCTCCTTGTTCAGCCTCATACAATAATCCCTGGCTCCTTGTTTATCTACATGCCACACCCAACTGCCCCATCCAACAGTATATAATAAACAGAGTGAACCTCTGAGGTGCCTCGGCTTTTCCACCTGACAGCCCACACTTTCCATCTATTTACATGTGCTTGTCTTTTCTTCACTCTCTTACAATCCTAGTCAGGCCCACCCCTAAGGCTGTGCAAGAATCTCAAAAATAAGATTTCCAGAGAGCCGGACAAATGGCTCTGTGGCTCCAGAGAACCTGAAGTCAGCTCCCAGTTTACATTAGGTGGCTCACAACCACTTATAACTCCAGTGCTGGAGTATACAATGCTTCTGGCCTGCATAGGTACCTGAAAGCATGTGTGAATACTCATAAAAAGAAACATACACATAGACACATAATTAAAAGTAAAGTAAATGTTGAAAAAAATGAGATTTTCCATGATGTCAAAGTAAACATCCCCTCCAGAAAAAGCCCCCAAATAACACTGAAAATAACAACAAAATTGCACACACACACACATTCACAAAACACTACACACCACACTATACACACATACACAAACATACACATGTGCAAAATAACACACACACACACACACACACACACACACACACACACAAACCACCACACTCCACAGGAATATCACACACATGAAATACCTCACACCACCACATCACAAATATACACACACACAAACCACATACCACATGCATCACACACACATACACACAGACACACACACATACAAAACAACCCCCCACACACATACCACATGAATGACAATTTTACACTTATTATTTAAGGATTATTTGACAATGTCAAAATCTACTGCTCTTAATGCCTTATCTTCTCTCTTCTCGTGTGCAGTAATTTCTAGCACATGTTTCTTCTCCTTTATAAAGATTAAGACTCCACTCGTCTTCCCTCCTAATTCACACCTTGATGCTGGCTGTACTGCTTCCCTGCAAATGGGACCTTTAAGACTTCTCCTCAGTGTGGAATCACCCCCATTCCTATCATTGCATTGTCTTTGTGACCCACACTCCTACACTAGCTGAGAGGGAAGAACAACATGAAACAGAAGCAGTGTCTGTGGTATGACTTGTGGTGGTGAACATGCAGAAGTCACAGTGTTTAACCTCAGCATGGTAGACTTTCAGCAGGGTGGCCCTGGCTGACTTCCTTTTTGATACATCCTGATCTAGCAGAACTGAGAAGCATGTGGTCAAGGGGTTGAGATGCAACATGATGGTAGTGTTCTTGTTTAGCCATTACAAGATTCTGGATTCGCCGGGCAGTGGTGGCGCATGCCTTTAATCCCAGCACTTAGGAGGCAGAGGCAGGTGGATTTCTGAGTTCGAGGCCAGCCTGGTCTACAGAGGGAGTTCTAGGACAGCCAGGGCTACACAGAGAAACCCTGTCTCAAAAAACCAAAAAAAAAAAAAAAAAAAAAAAAAAAAAATATTCTGGATTCAATCTAGGAAATGGCTCAGTGGTTAAAGTGCACACTGCTCTTGCACAGAAGTCAAGTTTACTCCCTAGCACCCAGCTCACAACTGCCTATAACACCTGGTGCAAGGGCTCAGACACCCTGTTACAGCTTCTGTGAGCACCAACTCTTCTGCGCTACATGTCAAAAGAGGGGCCTGAATTAATATCCAGCAGACTGAGACTAAAGTTTCTTTTTCTAGTCTCATATTCTGTTTCCCAAATTTCAAGGAAAATAAATATAAGTGGGATTTTCACATGTTGATGCAAATAAAACCTTTATTTGTTCTCATTAAAAAGCAGAACAAATACAATGTGTAAATCCAGTTATAGCAGTATATTTACAAATATCTTCCTAAATATACTTATAAAATCATATACAACCATGTAAGCAGCCTCTGTGGAAGTTCATATTATTCTTGACGCTGTAATGTTTGTCCAGCGTCTTCAGTCACTGCACTCAACAGTCTCCACTTCAGGGCTGTGAAAATGGTTCAATCGGCCAAGTCCTTCCCTAGTAAGCACAAGGACTTGAGTTCAATCCCCAGAACCCATGAATAAAATCTGAGCCTGGTAACGCACACTCATAATCCTAGTGTTAGGGAGACACAGACAAGCAGATCACTGGGGCTCCCTGCAACCTAGACTGTTGGAGAATTCTAGGCCAGTGAGAGATTCTGCCTAAAAAAAAAAAAAAACGAGAAAGTAGGGAATACCTAAAAGTAACCCAACACCAGAATCTGTTCTCTGTCTTCCACTGACTGGAAGCTGACATACACAAACGTACACACACCCACACATCACATGTGCATCACACACATAAGTGTACCATTCATACATGCACTACACACACACAAACACACGCATGCACTCTCAACACAAACTTATACATACAGCCCAAGGTTGATTAATTTAAAGCTGTCAGTCTTTCATTCACTTTTGAATTCCAGAATATAGCACAATATTAAGTACTTAAAGGGGTTTAATGAATGGTTTTGGCTTCTACAATCTTCTTAACTATAAGCAGTAATTTTTTAAAAAATGTTTCCATAATTTGGAACTGTAGGTTGTTGGACATTTGCCAAATAATGACAAGATATATGTGGCAACTCTCTACATAATCAAATGTAGATTTCTCAGAAGCCAGATGGGGCAGTTGCCTTTAAGGAAGTGGCTGTCAGCTGAAGCTGCTTTTAGCAGCAATCTACCAAACTCCGAAAGAAATTGTCTTCATTCAAGTCTAACCATAAAAATCCAACAAGGCCAATGACTTACCCTTCAGAGAGGAACATCTCACTCAGTGTTTCATAGTATATGTAATCTTTTCTGGGCGGCAATGCTAGCCAATAAGAGCGTAGCTTCTTGGACTTTATATATTCCTACAGAAACAGAAATGGCCTTTTTAATAAGCTGTCTCTTATATCTGTACACTACACGATAGTTTTGGAGTAGCATTACCACTTTTCAATATCATTTAAAAGGGTTGCCCTGTCCAGCATTGATGTGAGAATATGTGCCTGCTCTTATAGATTGTAGCTTCTTATTCTGCAGTTGGTTAATGACTCTGGGAGTCCTGCTCTTTTCTGAGGGGAGGTGGAGATGGGGTGGCTCTGGGGGAAAGGGGAGATATAGGGGGAGAGTTTGGGGAAAGGGAGGGATGGGAAGCTGCAGTCAGGAAGTAATATATATATATTCAAATAAAAAGGGATAGATAAATTAGATAGATAGATAGATAGATAGATAGATAGATAGATAGATAGATAGATAGATAGACAGATAGTGTTTCTTAAGATGTCAGTGTTCCAGGAGACAACTTCACGAACAGAACACCAATTGCCCAGGCACTAAGATCAACAATTAATAAAAGAAGTCTCATGAAATTGAAAACTTCTGTAAGGCAAAGAACACTGTCAATAGGAAAAAATGGTAGCCTACAGAATGGGAAATGATTTTCAGGAACTCTGCTTCTGACATAGGACTAATTTCCAAACTATATAAAGAACTCAAGAAACTAGATGTCAACTAACCAAATAATCCAATTAGAAACAGGGTACAGATCTAAACAGAATTCTCAACATATGAATCCCAAATGGCTGAAAAGCACTTGAAGAAATGTTAAACATCCTTAGCATCAGGGAAATGCAAATCAAAATGACTCTGAGATTCCATCTTACACCTGTCAGAATGGTTAATGTAAAAAACACTAGTGACAGTTCATGCTGGTGAGGATGTGGAGAGAATCAGACTCCTCCATTGCTGGTGGGAGTGCAAACTTGTACAGCTACTTTGGAAATCAATTTGGTAGTTTCTCAGAAAACTGGAAATAGATTTATCAAGACCCAAGTATACCTCTTGGGCAAATACCCACAGAATGTTCCACTATACCATAAGGACACTTGCTCAACTATGTTTCTAGCAACTTTATTCATAATAGCTAAAAACTGGAAACAACCTAGATGTCACTCAACCAAACAATGGATAAAGAAAATATGGTACATTTACACAACAGAGTATTACTCAGCTGTTAAAAACATAACATGAAATTTGCAGGCAAATGGATGGAACTAGGGAAAAAAATCATCTTGAGTGAGGTAACTCAGACCAGAAAGGCAAATAATGGTATGTACTCACTTGTAAGTGGATATTAACTATAAAGTAAAGGATAATTATTCTACAATCCACAGACCCAGAGAGGCTACATAACAAGGAGGCTTAAGAGGGTTCCATGAATCTCCCTAAGAAGGAGAAATAGAATAGATATTGTTTTTGGCCTGGGGGCAGATGTGGAGCTAACAGGAGGGATCAAGTTGGTGGGGGTTGGAAAGAACAGGTACTAGAAGAGATAAGTAGAACTTGGTGGGGAGGCAATTCGGGCGCAAGGTAGAAACCTAGTGTAATGGAAACTCCCAGGAATCTATTAGGGTGACTCCAGCTAAGACTTTTATTAAACAGGGATATGAAGCCTGAAATGGCCATCTCCTTTAACCAGGTTTGACTTCTAGTGGACAGATTGAGACACCAAGCTAGCCACAAAACCTTTGACCTACAATTAATCCTGCCAGTAAGATGTGTGGGGGTAAAGGTAGCCCAGAAATTAAGGGAGTGTCCAACCAATGACTAGTCCAGCTTGAGACCCATGCCCTGAGAGGAAGCCCACCCGTGACACAGCCTGTAGGACCATAAACCAGAGGACAAATGGCTCAGAGTCCTAGGATAGAAGCAAACACACACAGAAAAAGAGTGAAACTATTCCTAATGATGCTCTACTATACTCATAGACAGGAGCCTGATATCTGAAATAATCACCTTTAGAGAGGCTCTATCTAAGCAACTGATGAAAAGAGATGCAGAGAGCCACAATCAAACATTAGGTGTAACTCAGTGAATCCTGCAGAAGAAGGGAGAAAGGATTGTAGGAGCCTGAGGGGTCAAGGACACCACCAGGAAACCCACAGAATCAACAAACCTGGACTCACAGGGACTCACTGAGACTGGACCAACAACCAAGGAGCCTGCATGGCTTTGACTTGGACCCTCTGCATATGTTATAATTGTGCAGTTTGGTGTTTTTGTAGGCTTCCTAACGGGAAGTGGGGCTGTCTCTTACTCTTTTGCCTGCTCTAGGGGACTCTTTTCCTCCGACTGGGTTGCCTCATCCAGACTTAATATGAGGAGAGGGATCTAGTTTTATAGCAACTTCACATGGCCTGTTGGGTTTATATAGCTGGGAGCCATGCCCTTTTCTGAAGAGTAACAGAGGAGGGTTAGAGGCATGAGCTGGGGGAAGAGGAGGGAAATTTTGGGTGGGGATGTAATATGCAAAAGAACAAATTAATAATAAAAAGATGTCAGTGTTTCACAGCATATCTCCCTGCCAAACAGAAAGAAAGCAGGAAGTGCTGTGTAGAAGCAGGGAAGAATGAGACAGAAGCTACAGTGCCCGGAGGCTGATGCAATCACAGAGCTGTGTGACAGCAGGATATCCTGTCACTGTTCAAACAGTAAAAACTACCACGGAGCTGGTCAGAACCATGGCTGACCCTGGTCATTTCAAACAGTTCTTTATTTCATTGTTATGTTCTAATCAGCCTTGCAAAAACTACAGCTCACCCTCACATCTGATACCATAAGACACCCAACCAGCCTGTGTAAGAACAAACAGGTTCTATCTCCCCATTGTTGGCTAAAGTCCTCCTTGTTGGGTCCTGGGAACTTCTTAGGTCCCTGGCATCTGGGACTTTCTAGTGGCTACCCCCTTTTGTTCCCCCTCCTCCACTGCTTCACACCTACTTTCAAATTCCTGACCCTTTGTACTTCTCCCCCATTTCCTCCCCTGTCTGAACTGCCCCGCATCCCTCCCCCTCCTCTCTCCCTCCCAGATCCCTTTAAGTGCTTCACAGCCACTACATATTCCTCAGTTGAGAATTCTCCATCTAGCTCTGTACTCCATTCCTTTTTTTAAAAAAGAATGGATATTTTCTTTATTTACATTTCAAATGTTATCCCCTTTCCAGGCTCCTCCCCCAAACCCCTTATCCCATCCCCCCTCCGCCTGATTCTATGAGAGTGCCACCCACCCACCCACTTCTGCCTCCCCTCCCTGTCATTCCCCTTCACTGGGGCATTGCACCTTCACAGGACCAAGGGCCTCTCTTCCCACTGATGCCCAACAAGGCTATCCTCTGCTTCATATGCTGCTGGAGCCATGGGTCCTTCCATGTGTGCTCTTTGGTTGGTGGTTTAGTCCCTGGGAGCTCTGGGGGGTCTGGTTGGTTGATATTGTTGTTCTTCCTATGGGGTTGCAAACTCCTTCAACTCCTTCAGTACTTTTTCTAACTCCTCCATTGGGGACCCCGTGCTCAGTTCAATGGTTGGCTATGAACATTCACCTCTGTATTTGTTAGGCTCTGGCACAGCCTCTCAGGAGACAGCTATATCAGGCTCCTGTCAGCAAGCACTTCTTGGCATCCACAACAGTGTCTGGGCTCGGTGACTGTATATGGGATGGATCTTCAGGAGGGACAGTCTCTGAATGGCTGAGCAGAAACAGAAGGAAAGGCCATCCAGAGACTGCCCCACCCCAGGGGCATGAAGAGACATGGAATCTTACCAGCATATCCTTGTTCTTAACTTTCAAGAGGCTGGCATTCCGAGCAGAGCAGAGCCTAACACTCTCTTGCCATGTTGCATACTCCTGGAGTTGAGAATAACAGCTGTCCTTGTACCATTCTGAACCCTTTGGACATGGTATACATTTGTGCTCTAGAAGGACAGAGTTTTACAGGTTGGTTACAACACTCTTGGCAATTATCCCTTTACTGTCTATATGACATTGACCAGATACACTGTGTTCCCTCTCTTCAGGTCAAGAAAGAAAACAAATCTTCTACATCCCTATATCTCACCCTAGAAGCCTCACACAAAATTTGGACAAAAACATTCAAATACCTGGCCAGATTCAAACATATTGCCCATCACTAGGGAACTCACTTACGACTCTAAAAATTGATCACAGCAAATATGCCATCTAGTAAAAACCAGATTCCCACAGCCACATTGGACTTCCTTGCCCAGCAGGTGTCTCTCTGGCCTTCAACTCCTGGAATATTGGAGAGGCATCTCAGAAGCATGGGAAACACAGTTTACATCACCCAAACCTCATGTTTTTGTCAGGACCTTTCACTCCTTAAGCACTAGCTGAAATTTAGGAATGAGGTCATTTATAAAGAGACTTCCTTCCCTCGTCATCATCTCTTGAGATCTGTGCCCAAGACAATGGTAATAAACTGCAGATTAGAGAAACTGTGTATACTGACTGGTGCTTCATTATAGAACTGTCAGTACCCTGTAAGTTGGAAGCTTGTACTTTTTACTACTTTCCTTGTTTTTCTCTAACTGGGGAAATATCAATGACTCATTTACCAAACTCATTTAATGTCACATTTAATATTGGCTCTGTAAGAAAGTGATTCTTAAAGGACTCTAAGGTTTAGGTTTTTTGCTGCTCAGTTTTGAGAGCAATACAGAGTTACCTGGTTCTTTGTTATACTGCTCCCAACACAGCTGGGTGGCTATGTTTTGCAAGATGGCAGAAAGGTTCTTGATTTTCTTGGAGTAGTTGAGATTGTACATCAGCTGTAGGGAAACATTTCCCTGAAGTTCTTCCTTGATGCTTTGTAATTGATTTGATTTTATCATTTCTGTCTCCAAAGTTGTATAAACTCCAGGGTTTTTTTTTTTTTCAAAGACAAAAGAAGTGAAAAAATTGGTAGATGATTTTTAAAAAGACTTATAAATTCTTGGTTATTCTATCATCTTTAGAAATTTGATGAAATTGTTTTTAGTTTAACATATTAAAATGGTATGAAGGCTTCTTCAGAGGAGTGATTGTCGAGACCAAGTGCTTGTCTATTGATTGCTTTATAAGGCCACCTTTGGAGCAGATTATTATAAGGACTTAATTCAAAAAATAAACATTGGTTCAACAACTCCTGGCATTCTACATCTCACAATCAGCTGGAAAATACTTATATAAATACATGCATATATAATATATAAATATATGCAATATATAACAGACTCACCAGGTTGCATTTATAATATTTTTTACATACTTATGTAACAATAACTGAATTTGAGAGGGAGAGGGCAGGAGGATGAGAGGGATTATTGGGAAGGGGGGAGGATGATACAACTATACTTTAATTAAATGTAAATTTTCTTTTGAAAGAATGGGGTGATACATACAGATGCCTCCTAAGACTCCCAGTCCAGTGAACAGCAGAAGGCATAGAAGAGTCAGAATCAAGACTGGTTTACTCTGTGAATGAAAAGCAGCAGGAAGTACTGTGAAAAGAAAAAAGCACAGTGTTCGAGAAGCAGCTCACACCTTAACTTCATCCCATTCATCCATCTATCCATTCATTCATCCTCCCCCCATTTCTCTCATCTATGTATTTTGCTAGAAATTCACAGACTTTAGGGTTTTTTTCAAGAGTAGTCAGATAGGAAACCATAACTAAGACATCAGGATTAGCTTCTGATCTTGGACTATGCTATGTCTTACCCCACAGAAATTTTTATGCATGGAATAATATCTCAAATATCTTACCAATACGATCAAGGCAATAACTTTAAAAACATAAGAAATATTCACTAAGTTCTTTTGAATAAGAAATTAGTCTCATAGGCAAAGACATTAACCCTTAGAGTGACAAAAGATACAAAAAAGTAAAGATACCCTCATAAAATAGAGAGAAGGAAAAATGGGGGTACAGGTGGAGTGTGTCCTTGGATTCACTTGTGGAAAATGTGTTCCTGGAGACTGAAGGGAGCTTTCTAAGGAGTCTTTTGGAATGTGGAGGTGAGCTTAACAGAAGAAGTGATTCTGCTTGTTTGTGTGGTTCCCTCTAAAGCTAAGAATGGGGCTGCAGTGCAGCAAAGCAGGCTATCACTGTCCCGCTGTCCCCCATCAGCTCTGGGCCTCCCCTAGTCTGGACCTGAATTTCTCAATACAACATTCCCAACATCTTCTATGATTTTTTTAAAAGAAAAACACTTTCATAGAATGCTTTTATTATTTTATAGACAATGAATCACAAACTAGATCATTTCCCTAAAAAGTTTTTAAAAGTTTACATTATGAACTATTGTTAGGGCATTACATGATTTAAATTATCCCGATGTATGGAAGACTAACTTAATACTCTTACTCTGCTCTTGAAATGTGTTTTAGATCAATAGATGATAGCATTAAACTGTTGTGAAGTCTCACAGAGTAACATAAAATATAAAACTTGACTTCCTAATATTGGAAAATTATTGTTAGTGAAATTACTACAAATGTTCCAGTCCTTATGTGAGTTTTGAAATACAAACTTATAGTCTAATTTTTGTTACAATTATTTTCTAATTATTTATATATTCAGTTATTTAAAAGTTATCAGATTTGTGTCTTTTAGGTACTAGACACTACTGTGGCTGCTAATAAAATAGAGTAGTAAGGTGTAAGTGTTTATGTTGTCATCTAGATGCATTTTAAAGTGACAGGAAACAAAGTGCAAAATGATTGATTGTTAGAGAAATGATAGATACATAGATCATAAATACATATAGATGATAGATGATAGAAATATATAGAGATATAGATGATATATAAATGATAGATGAAAGATCAATAGATAGATGATAGAGACAGATGATAGATAGATGGGATATATAAATAGATGGTATAGATATATAGATATATATAGAGAGAGAGGAATTTTTTTTGAAATGAAAATTTTTTTATTTTTATTTTTTTTATTTTTTGATATTTTATTTACATTGCCAATGTTTTCCCCTTTCTAGGTCTCCTCTTTGGAAATCCCCTATCCCCTCCCCCTCCCCCGCTTCTATGAGGGTATTCCACCTCCCACCTACCCTCCCACCCACTCCCATATTCTCACCTTGACATTCCCCTTTACTGGGGCCTCTCCTCCCCCTGATGGCCAACAAGGCCCTCCTCTGCCACATATGTGGTCCGAACCATGGGTCCCTCAATGTGTATTCTTTGGTTGGTGGTCCAGCCTCCAGGAGAACTGGGGGGTCAGGCCAGTTGACACTGTTGCTCCCTCCAAGGGGCTGCAAACTCCCTCAGCTCCTTCAGTCCCTTCTCTAACTCCTCCATCTGGGACCTCACTCTCAGTCCTGTGGTTACTGTTAATTGAAATATGAGTATTCCGGACTTTTGGGCTAATATCCACTTATCAGTGAGTACATACCATGTTTGTTCTTTTGTGACTGAGTTACCTTGCTCAGGATGATATTTTCAAATTCCATCCATTTGCCTGCAAATTTCATTAAGTCATTGTTTTTAATAGGAGTAGTACTCTATTGTATAAATGTACCACATTTTCTGTATCCATTTCTCTGATGAGGGACATCTGGGTTGTTTCCAGCTTCTGGCTATTATAAAAACGGCTGCTATGAACATAGTGGAGAATGTGTCTTTATTACATGTTGGGGCTATGCCCAGGAGAGGTATAGCTGGGTCTTCAGGTAGCATTATGTCCATTTTTCTGGGGGTCCGCCAAATTGATTTCTAGAGTGGTTGTACCAGCTTGCAATCCCATCAACAATGGAGGAGTGTTCCTCTTTCTCCACATCCTCGCCAGCATCTGCTGTCACCTGAGTTTTTGATCTTAGCCATTCTGACTGGTGTGAGGTAGAATCTCAGACTTGTTTTGATTTGCATTTCCCTGATGACTAGGGATGTTGAGTATTTCTTTAGGTGCTTCTCAGCCCTATGAATTTCCTCAGTTGAGAATTCTCTGTTTAGCTCTGTTACCCATTTTTTGATGGGGTTATTTGGTTTTCTGGAGTCTAACTTCTTGAGTTCTTTGTATATGTTGGATATTAGCCCTCTATCGGACGTAGGATTGGTTAAGATCTTTTCCCAATCTGTTGGTTGCCGTTTTGTCCTATTGACAGTGTCCTTTGCCTTACAGAAGCTTTGCAATTTCATGAGGTCCCATTTGTCGATTCTTGATCTTAGAGCATAAGCCATTGATGTTCTGTTCAGGAACTTTTTTCCTATACCCAGGTGTTCAAGACTTTTCCACACTTTCTCTTCTATTAGATTCAGTGTGTCTGGTTTTATGTGGAGGTGCTTGATCCACTTGGACTTCAGCTTTGTACAAGGAGATAGGAATGGATTAATTCTCATTCTTCTATATGTAGACCACCAGTTGAACTAGCACCATTTGTTGAAAATGCTGTCTTCTTTTCCGCTGGATAGTTTTAGTTCATTTGTCGACAATCAAATAAACATAAGTGTGTGGGTTCATTTCTGGGTCTTCAATTATATTGCATTGATCTGCCTGCCTGTCAGTGTACTGATACCATGCAGTTTTTATCACTACTGCTCTGTAGTACAGCTTGAGGTCAGGAATGCTGATTCCCCCAGAAGTTCTTTTGTTGCTGAAAATAGCTTTTGCTATCCTGGGTTTTTTGTTGTTCCAAATGAATTTGAGAATTGCTCTTTCAAAGTCTATGAAGAATTGAGTTGGAATTCTGATGGGGATTGCAATGAATCTGCAGATTGCTTTTGGCAGGATGGCCATTTTTACTATATTAATCCTGCCAATCCATGAGCATGGGAGATCTTTTCACCTTCTGAGGTCTTCTTCAATTTTTTTCTTCAGAGACTTGAAGTTCTTGTCAGACAGATCATTTGCTTGGTTAGAGTCACACCAAGATACTTTATATTTTTTGTGACTATTGTAAAGGGTGTCATTTCCCTAATTTCTTTCTCAGCCTGTTTATCCTTTGAGTATAGGAAGGCTACTGATTTGTTTGAGTTAATTTTATATTCGGCCACTTGGTTGAAGTTGTTTATCAGCTGCAGCAGTTCTCTGGTGGAGGTTTTTGGGTCACTTAAGTATATGATCATATCACCTGCAAATAATGATATTTTGATTTCTTGCTTTCCAATTTGTATCCCTTTGACCTCCTTTTGTTGTCCAATTGCTCTAGCTAGAACTTCAATTACTATATTGAATAGATAGGAAGATAGGAGGCAGCCTTGTCTAGTCCCTGATTTTAGTGGGATTGCTTCAAGTTTCTCTCCATTTAGTTTGACATTGGCTACTGGTTTGCTGTATATTGCTTCTACTACGTTTAGGTATGGGCCTTGAATTCCTGATCTTTCTAAGACTTTTGTCATGAAGGGATGTTGAATTTTGTCAAATGCTTTTTCAGCATCTACTGAAATGACCATGTGGTTTTTTTTCTTTGAATTTGTTTATGTAGTAGATTGCATTGATGGATTTCTGGGTATTGAACCATCCCTGCATCCCTGCATCCCTGGGATGACGCCTACTTGATCATGATGAATGATCATTTTGATGTGTTCTTGGACTCAGTTTGCGAGAATTTTATTGAGTATTTTTGCATCAAAATTCAGAAGGGAAATTGGTCTGAAGTTTTCTTTCTTAGTTGGGTCTTTGTGAAGTTTTGGTATCAGTGTAATTGTGGCCTCATAGAAGGAATTAGGTAGTGTTCCTTCTGTTTTCATTTTGTTTCAATTTTTGGAATACATTGAAGAGTATTGGTATTACGTCTTCTTTGAATGTCTGGTAGAATCCTGCAGTGAACCCATCTGGTCCTGGGATTTTTTTGGTTGGGAGACTTTTAATGACTGCTTCTATTTCTTTAGGCATTATGGAATTCTTTAGATGTTATCTGATCCTGACTTAACTTTGGTATTTGATATCTGTCTAGAAAATTGTCCATTTCATCCAGATTTTACAGTTTTGTTGAGTATAGGCTTCTGTAGTAGGATCTGATGATTTTTTGAATTTCCTCAAAATCTGTTGTTATGTATCTCTTTTCATTTCTAATTTTGTTAATTTGAATACTGTCTCTGTGCCCTCTGGTTAGTCTGGCTAAGAGTTTTTCGGTCTTGTTGATTTTTTCAAAGAACCAGCTCCTGGTTTTGTTGATTCTTTGTATAGTTCTTTTTGTTTCTACTTGGTTGATTTCAGCCCTGAGTTGGATTATTTCCTTCCTTCTACTCCTCTTGGGTGCATTAGCTTCTTTTTGTTCTAGAGCTTTTAGGTGTGCTGTTAAGCTGTTAGTGTATGCTCTCTCCAGTTTCTTTTTGGAGGCACTCATAGCTATGAGTTTTCCTCTTAACACTGCTTTCATTGTGTCCCATAAGTTTGGATATGTTGTACTTTCATTTTCATTAAATTCTAGTAAGTCTTTAATTTCTTTCTTTATTTCGCCCTTGACCAAGTTATCTTTAAGTAGAGCATTGTTCAGCTTCCATGTGTATGTGTGATTTCTGTTGTTGTTGCCATTGAAGAGTAGCCTTAATCTGTAGTGATCTGATAGGAGGCATGGGATTATTTCAATCTTCTTGTATCTGTTGAGGTTTGTTTTGTGACTGATTATATGGTCAGTTTTGGAGAAGGTACCATGAGGTCCTGAGAAGAAGGTATATTCTTTTGATTTTGGATAAAATGTTCTATAGAGATCTGTTAAATCCATTTGTTTTATAACATCTGTTAGTTCCACTGTGTCTCTGTTTAGTTTGTGTTTCCAAGATCTGTCCATTGATGATAATAGGGTGTTGAAGTCTCCTACTATTATTGTGTGAGGTGCTATGTGTGCTTTGAGCTTTAGTAAAGTTTCTTTTATGAATGTGGGTGCCCCTGCATTTGTAGCATAGAGGTTCAGAACTGAGAATTCTTCTTGGTAGATTTTTCCTTTGATGACTATGAAGTGTCCTTCCTTATCTTATTTGATGAGTTTTGGGTGAAAGTCGATTCTATCCGATATTAGAATGGCTACTCAAGCCTGTTTCTTGGGACCACTTGCCTGGAAAATTGTTTTCCAGCCCTTTCCTCTGAGGTAGTGTTTGTCTTTATCACGGAGGTGTGTTTCCTGAATGCAGCAAAATGCTGGGTCCTCTTTATGGATTCTGTCTGTCAGTCTATGTCTTTTTATTGGTTAATTGAGACCATTGATGTTGAGATATTAAGGAATAGTGATTGTTAGTTCCTGTTATTTTCGATGTTACTTTTAGGTTCGTGTGGCTTCTTTTCAGTTTGTTGAAAGATTACTTTCTTTCTTTTTCTAGGGTGTGGTTTCCCTCCTTGAGTTGACATTTACCATCTATTATCCTTTGTAGAGCTGGCTTTGTGGAAACATATTGTGTAAATTTGGTTTTGTCATAGAATATTTTGGTTTTACCATCTATGGTAATTGAGAGTTTTGCTGGGTATAGGAGCCTGGGCTGGCAGTTGTGTTCTCTTAGGGTCTGTCTGAGATCTGCCCAGGATTTTCTAGCTTTCATAGTCTCTGGTGAGAAGTCTGGTGTAATTCTGATAGGTCTGCTTTTATATGTTACTTGTCCTTTTTCCCTTACTGCTTTTAATATTCTTTCCTTCTTTTGTGTATTTGGTGTTTTCACTCTAATGTGACGGGATGAATTTCTTTTCTGGTCCAATCTATTTGGAGTTCTGTAAGCTTCTTGTTTATTTATGTTCATCTCTTTCTTTAAGTTAGGGAAGTTTTCTTCTATAATTTTGTTGAAGATATTTACTAGTCCTTTGTGTTGGGAATCTTCACTCTCTTCTATACCTATTATCCTTAGGTTCTGTCTTCTCATTGTGTCCTGGATTTCATGGATGTTTTGGGTTAGGAGCTTTTTGCATTTTCCGTGTTCTTTTACTGTTGTGTCAATGTTAT
>CM052700.1:17962037-17972747 GCA_028551405.1 Uromys caudimaculatus
TCTGTTTGATTGTGTTTTCCTGTAATTCTTTAATGGATTTCTGTGTTTCCTCTTTAAGGGCTTCTAGTTCTTTACCTCTGTTCTCTTGTGTTTCTTTAAGGGTGTTAATTTCTTTCTTAAGGTCTTCTATCATCATCATGAGAACTGCTTTACATCTGAGTCTTGCTTTTCTGGTGTGTTGGGCTTGCTGTGGTGGGAGAGCTGGGTTTTGATGGTGCCAAGTAGCCTTGGTTTCTGTTCCTTATGTTCTTACCCTTGCCTTTTGCCATCTGGTTATCTCTGGTGTTTAGCTGGTCTTACTCTTTCTGACTGGCTTGCCCCTCCTGCAAACCTCTGTGTCAATACTCCTTGAAGACCAGCTCTCTCTGATATGTATTTGGGTTTGGAGAGCTGTGGCAGAGGGTCAGCTCTGGGGTGCAGACAGAAACCAGAAGGATCTTATCCCCAGCTGTCCCTTGGTTCCTTTGTCCTAATGGCTCTGCAAGGGTCCCTCTTGATCCAGTGAATCTGAACAAAAGTGGTTCTTTTGTCTGTGCTCAAACGTATGTTAGCACTACTGGGGTACCAGCTCTCTCTTGGAGCTCTGTGAGCCAGACTGAGGTCCCCAGGCACAGATGGAAACTGAAAAGTTTCTGTCCCCGACTTAACCTCAGTCCCTGTGTCCCAAGGGTTCCGAGCGGGTCACGGTGAGCAGTGGTGCTCACCTTAACCCCACTCACGGCTTTTCCATGCTCCTGGGAGGGTAGCTTTCTCCTGGCGCTAGTTGGCTATGGACCCCTGGTGGCCAAGGCAGCGGTCTCCAGCCACAGATGGAAACATGAATGTTCAGAAGTTTCCTGTTCCCCGAGAGAGAGGAATTTGAAACTGAAAGTCATGAGATAGCTTAGAAATGCATGTAGAGTGACACTAGAGTGGGAGACCTGGAAGAGCCCTCCAGTGCTCCATCAAAGAACACAATCAAGTCAGGACAAGTAGAACAAAAAAACCAGCTCAGCCACAGGAATAGTGAAAACCAAGAGGATATATCCTGAAGAATACACAGTATGAAGGAATTTCCCATAGGTTTTGGTGTGTTGTGGGTGTTGTGCTGAGTGTGTCATGTTGTGTTATGTTGTATTGAGAGTATAGCCTTACACATGCTAAGCGAGTGCTCTGGCACTCAGCTGTATCCCCAACTCTCTTCTTAATTCTTATTTTGAGACAGGATCTTACTTAACTGACTGCACAGGTTGATTCTGAACTCACTAGCAGTCCAGGTAGTCCTTGAACTTCCAATCCGCCTGGGTAGCTAAGATTAGAGAACCATGTTGCAGGATTTTCCCTGTCCAATTACATTAGTGCAGAGGAGGCCTGTGATTGGACAGGGAAAAGGGGAATTGGCGCTAACAGTTGGAGGGAGAGAGGGTCTCAGAGAGAGGAAGAGAAGGAAGATGGCAGTTGAACCAGTTCGGCAGTTACTAACCACAACCAGTTATGATATCATAAAGGTTAGAATATTGGGATAATTTAATATAGGTGAACAGTTTTTATCATTATCAATTGGCTCTGAAATTATTGTATTGGCATCTTGTAAATTGTGATTTTATTGATACATAAATCTGATTGGTTAACTAAAAGCTTAAGAGTTTTAATTCAACTGGGTAATTGGGTGTTGTGTTGGCTAACCGTAGGGTGGGCAGTTGTTGTGTAGGCCCGGTGGCAGAGATCTGCTAAGGGACTCAGCTCAGGCACAGAGAGACAGCTGAGCTGAGAACACTCGGCAGGAGCTCTGCAGTAGGGCGGCGGTGCCCGCACTGGTACAGAAACATGCAGGTTCCCTTTTTTTTTAAAATATTTCCCACAACAGAACCACTCCCTTAGATCTAGCAAAGAAAGCTATCTTAAAAGGGACTGAATGCTCAGCAGTATAAAATCAGTAGAGAAGCAGAGCAGTGAGGCAGGGGCATGAGGCAGAGGGAGCTCAGGGGTTAACTGCACTTGCTGTACAAGCCTTACAACCTAAGTCCCTGGTGGTCACACAGGGCAAGGAGAGGACTGTCTCCACAAGATGTCCTCAGGCCTCCACACAGCACTGTGGCACACAGACACTCACACACACACACACACACACACACTCATACATGCTCACACATACATGCACACACATACACAGATTAAATTTAACCTAAATTTAAGACAAAGAATAGAGATCTGAATGCTAGGATAAAACAGGGAAACCCTGGAGATCTGGACCAGAGCAAGCTCTGTGAACAATGAGGAAAGAAACCAGATTAAAAAAAAAAAAATGTTCTCCCGTTCTTTATCTTTCTCTTACACTTCAAGCAGTTTACTTTTCAAAACTCTAGCAGGAAGAACATATAAGCCCATGACTTTCCTGAACAAGGTATAATCCTAATTCCATGGCTTCATATGAACACACACACACAAACACACACACACACACACACACACACACACACACACACACACACACACACAAAGAAAAATATCTTCACAATAAAACACTGTCATGTGAAAATACAATCCCACATACCTGAATTCAGTATAAAAAATACAATGTTTTATTGCAATGGCTTAAAGAAATGCCTTATGCCTTAAAGAAAAAGAATCTTTTTAATCACTTTGGTATTTGGGGTTTAAATGAAAGGCCAAATCAAAAATTCATACTGCATATTAAAATTAAAAAATTAAAAATTAAAAATTCACACTGCATGGATCTGTGGCCACCGCCACAGCCTTACATTACAACCATGGCTCAAAATCTTACCTTTTCCCCCACATTTGTTAGACTTCTGGGTTTCTTCTTTCTTTTTTCTTTTTTTTTTTTCGAGACAGGGTTTCTCTGTGTAGTCTTGGCTGTCTGTAGACCAGGCTGGCCTCGAACTCGGAAATCCACCTGCCTCTGCCTCCCAAGTGCTGGGATTAAAGGCGTGCACCACCACTGCCTGGCTTTCAGAGTCCTGGAATTTGAGAGTTGCATAAACAGTTTCTTCAGACATTGATGAATATTCAAAGAAAGTTCCAGAAATTGTCCTTCGAAAAAGCTGACAGTTAAATAAGTCTAGCTAGACTTTCAACCCTCTGTAAACTACAGCTAACCTCATAAGCCAGAATTTCTTTTTGAAAAACCACTATGCCAGTCTCTCAAATATATGCCCACGAGCCAGTCTATGACCTCAGACAAGAATAGATGAGGTTGAAAGAGAAACACTTTTCTTCCTCATATTTCTTCCCTTTTTCTTTACATAAAGTAATTTTTGAAATTGTGCTTGTATAATATTGGCTTCATATGAGCTGCACAACTTACTCCTACCACACAGTACAGAAACAGCATAGAATTAAACTCGAAAGCAGGGAAATAATCGGAATGATTCAGATCTCAATGCTCCCTGGTGCACCATAGTGGACTGCCACAGGTACCCTGAGCACTGAATGGTCAAGGTCCTCAGAGAAAGATTGACTTAGGACTGAACATTCACAGGGAAGACACACAGAGTGTGAGATGAAAGACCATGCTTTCTCTCTGCTGCAAAGGTTCTGGTTGGATTAACAGGTGCTTTGCTCCCAGCAGAAGCAAATGGATACCAGCACTAGGGAAGCAGAAACAAGTGGATGTCTATGAGTTCCAGGCTAGCATCGTGTACATAGTGAGTTCCAGGACAGCTAATACTCAATTCATGCCCCCCAATAAATAACTGAGTAAATGAATAAAACATGAGACATTACAATCACCACGTATGTAATTTGTAAATAAATAAGCGAGTCAAAGCTGTAAGACATAACCTGGGCCGAGCTGGTACTAACTTCCTTCCCTTTTTCTTTGGCTTATTGAAACACCTCATGTGGATTAAGCCTTTGTGCAAAAGGACAAACTGGTTTCGGTTTTCCTGACCTGCAGAGCTGTGAACGGAGCTCTCACACACAGGTTGCTGCTCTAAGCACTCATAGTGTGGTTCAGTACACCAGGTTTTTGTTGTTCAGGTAAACATGTTTCCATGGTTTAGGGGTTATGACTTAAAGCCGGGACGTCTCTTCAGTGCGCAGTTCCACTTTTTAAATGCCTTCTCCTAATATCTCTTTGAAATTCCTACTGATACTTTGACACATATAAATAATGTTAAGTAGGTTGGCATTGTTTAGAAAAATCTGAATGTTTTTAATTCAATAAAGATTAACTACTTTAGCATGCCAAAATAATGTTCAGACAAGCAACACTCGATAGACTCAGTGATTTGGATGTACTTATTTATGTTTATGCATGGGTAACAATAATCATCACAGAAAAGGAGGCCATGAATTTGAGAGGAAGTAATGGACAGAATGATGGGAGAGGTTGGAGGGAGGGAAAGGATAGGAAGGGGATGTTGTCATTATATTTTAATTTTAAAAAGACAGCAAATAGAGGAAGCTCTTTCTACAACCCCTACTAAAAAGGAAACAAGAGTCACAAGTACAAATTAACTAGATATTGACAAAACCAAATTGAAGACTAGAAAATGGAGAGTTATAAACTGCACCCAATCTTCTGGGCTCCATTTTCTGACCCATAATTCTGCCTGATTTCTTAGAGGCCTGATGGCACTAGAGACCCTGCCCTAATCCCTATGCCCGATAACTCCTCTTAAAGCACACCCAGTGGCTGTAAATTGCACACCATCCCCTGGACTCCATTTTCCAGATCACAACTCTGCCTGCTTTCCCAGAGTCCATGCAAGCACCAGGGACTCCAGACCATGCCACAGTACTAGGAACTCCAGAGGCAACATTAGCATCCAAAACCCCAGAGGCCACACTGGGGCTTGTAGGCAAATGGATGAGATCTAAAAAGGTCATTCATTCTGAGTGACTTAACACAGATCCAGAAAGACAAACAAGTTATGTTCTCAGTTATAAATGGATATTAGCCATAAAGTGCAGAATAATCATGCTACAATCCCAAAAAGCTAAGTAACAAGGAACCCAAGGGGGGACACTTGAATCTCACTGAGAGGGAAAAATAAATTAGACATGGGGATGGATGAAAGAAGGGGACTTGATCAGGATGGGGGTGGGAATGGGAACAGAAGGGACCAGGTTGGTGGAGGGAGAGAGTATTGGGGGAGACAGCTGAAGTGGGGGTGACCATCTCTGGGACAAGCCAGAAACCAAGGGCAATGGAAACGCTCAAGAATCTATGAGGGTACAAAGAGCCTGAACCAGCCATCTCCTGTAACCAGAAAAGTATTTCAATGGAGGGATTGGGGCACCAACTCAGCCACAAAGCCTTCAAACTAAAATTTGTCCTGCCTATAAGATGTGCATGGGTAAAGATGGAACAGAAGTGGCTGAGCGTGAGACCTACGCCGTGAGCCGTGAGAGGGAGCCCGCCCCTGACACTGTTAATGATGCTCTGCCATCCTTCAGTCAGGACCTAGCATAACTGTCATCTGAGAGACTTCACCCAGCAACGGTTGGAAACTGATTCAGATACCCACAGCCATACATTATTAGGCAAAGCTTGAAGAATCTCTGCCTAATTACCACCCAAAACTCCAGAGGCCACACAGGGGGTTGTAGGCAAACGGATGAAACCTAAAAAGATCATTTATTCTGAGTGACTTAACGCAGATCCAGAAAGACAAACAAGAGGTGGAAGAAGGATTGAAGGAGCCTGAGGGGCCAAGGACACTACAAGAAAACCTACAGAATCAAGTAACACTGGCCTATTGGGCTTCACAGAAACTGAACTGCCAACTAGAGAGCTTGCAGGGGACAGATCCAGGCCCTCTGGAACAGTTGTGCAACTTGGTCTCCAAGTGGGACTCCTAACAGGAGCAGGGATTGTCTCTGCCTTCCTTTGGATCCCTTTCCCCTAACTGAGCTGCATTGTCTAGTCCTAGTAGGAGAAGATGCTGCTAGTCTTACTGCACCTTGATACGTTAAGGCTGTTTGATATCCATGGGGGACCTCCTCTTTTCTGAGGTGAAAGGAGGGAGGAGTGGGTGGAGGTGAGCTGAGAGGAAGGGACTAGGAGGAGAGGAGGGACAGGAAGCTGCAGCGATCAGGATGTAAAGTAAATAAATAATTAATAATAAAAAATTTAAAAAGCTTGCTTCTAATGTTTTAACATTAGAAGTATTAACAGTGTAAAATCATTTGTAAGAGTTTCAATAAGTATTAGTTGAATTAAAACAATAATGGATACTTTCCTGATACTTAAAAAAGACTATTAGAAACTATACTTCAAAATAATTATAGGGAAAGATTTTGAATGTTACCATTCCGAAGAAATAACAAGCTTGCAATCATGAGTAGCCTAATACCCTGAGTTTACCCTTGTAGTGCTGTACTGAAGCATCACACTGTACCCCATAAGAATGTATGATGACTAGCTTTAAATTTCAAAAAAATGATAAAAGGACTATCAAAATCTGTATGAAAATATAAACGTAAAAAGGCCATTAACAACTTTTAAAGAACAGAGTACCCAAGGAGATGGCTCATAAACAAAGTGTTTGTTGTGTAAGGATGAGGACCTGAGTTCAATCCCCTTCACCCACATCAGAAACAAGGCATGGAAATCAAACACGTAATCGTACAATTGGGGAGAGAGAGCTAAAAGGATCCCTGGGGCCTAGTGATCACCAAGCCCCAGCCCACAGTAAGAGAAGCTGTCTCACAAAAAAGGTAATTCTGTTTGCATGTTTACACATCCTCCTGCATATGTGTATATGAAAATGCACACGTATCTCCACCTACACGCATGCAAGCACACACATATACATACCAATACCAAAAGTGTTAAGTATTTATGGTTTATTTCCCTCTAACTACTTCATGCAGGCTGGTTTCCGGTATACAAGCCTTCAAGGCAGGTGTTCTTGTTGTCACATTGATTTACAGGCCTGTAAGTGAATTACAACTGGATAAGTCCTCAATCAACGTCACGGAGACGTCATGGCAGATGAAGAGCTGAGATGTGAGCTGATCCCAGCTGCTTGATTCAGGCACATATCCTCCCATGGTGGGAAAGTGTTAGCCTTTCCTTCTTCCTGGAGAGGATCAAACGTTTTGAGTAAAAGAATAAAAGCATTCCCTTTACAGTAGAATTCATGAGTGTGGACTCATAATCTCTGAGTAAGGGAAGTTTTCTCAGACAGATGTATAAGTCATTAAAGATAAACAAACTCGACTGCAGCAAAATGAAATACGGTGAAAATACCCATAGCAAACGGGAAATGTAAATAGACATAAAATACACGGCTACATTTATCATAGAAGTAAAGGATGGGGCGAATATTGTAAATTTACAAAGGAGCTACACAAATTGATTTTTTTAAGAAAATGGTGAGTATTGGTAGGAAAATTGATATCAGTGACAAACTCTTTTGGTTTTGGAAACAATTTTTTTGTTGTTTGTTTTTTTGAGACAGGGATTCTAACAGTTTTTAATAATTGTAGTTTTGGGCAGGAAAAAAGTATGAGTAAAAAACTTTGGCTTTTGTTTTGTATCTTACAGGATTCTCATGCATAAGGAATCTCCTTGTCCTCCCTGCCTCTCACCTCGCTTCCTTCTTTTCTTCTAACTGAGAAACAATCATATTATGAAGGAAAAGTAACAATATATCTAAAATCTAGCAGAAATAAAAATCTAGTTCACTGCCCTGCTTCTCCCATGAGACTTGGCTAAATATGTATTGAAAAATGAACAGTGCATACATGAAGCTCCACTGATTTGAGGGAGGGCAGGCGATGGTCGCTGCTCAGGCAGAGCCCTGCTTTGCTTTCAATGGAAATTTGTTTAATCAGTCATCATCGTGAAATGAACATTTACAATTAGTTGGTATGGGTGACAAACCAAATCGTACACACACCATCTACACTGTGCTTTATCTGACTGAAGTGTAGCACAAGATATAACCAAGATTTTCATGATCCGAGTTCCATGCAAACTTTCTGATGAAAAGCTAGCTAAAATGTTAATTTTACATGAATAAGCTGAGATCTGGGATTGTTTTATGCTTTATCCTTCATAACCTTTATCTGTCTTTATTCCACTCAAATACTCCGAGACCTTAAACACAGCTACAGTTCTCTCTGTTAAACACAAGTACTGAGGTTATATGACGAATGGGATGTTACAGTGGAACCAAAGCAAAGAAACCCATGAGTGAACCCTAGGGTAACGTCCCAGGAGGTCTCAGGCACACATGCACACAGTCACACAGTTTAAGAGTTAAGAGACACAGTAACCATACAAAAATAAAGACCTCTGTCCAGATCCATAAAAAGGAATGTTTGAAAGAGAGAGGCTGGAGAAAATCCAACAGTGAGAAATTGATAAAAGTGTGGACAGGATGAATGGGAACCAAGGAGGGCACAACCAAAGAACTTTTTAAAAATAATGTATTTATTTTTTATTTTATGTACATTGGTGGTTTTCCCGAACGAATGTCTCTGTGAAGGTGTCGTATCCCCTGGTACAAGAGGTACAGACAGTTGAGAACTGCCATGTGAATGCTGGGAATTGAACCCAGGTCCTCCGGAAGAGCAGCCAATATTATTAACCACTGAACCATCTCTCCAGCCTCCCAGATAGAGTTTTTAATTCTTTTTTTACATTCAGAAAAGAAAATGTGACTGAAGTAAAAGCCACTAAAATATGATCTTTTCCCATCCTAACAAAATATTAATATCGTTTAGTAAACTTAATCCCAGCTAACTGTGCATCCTGAAGCATCCATTTAACCAAGAAACATTGTTGTCAAACCACCATGAATGTTTTTACTGTTAGAAACTTCTTCTTTCATATAATTTGGATAAGAAGGGTTAACCCAGACCTTGGAGTATTTTCAACAAGAGTAAATGGAATGAAAAATTACTTTAAGGTAACTAGAGATCTCACTATGCTATGGGGGACTTTAGAGTTTTTAATTTGTTATATATCAATATTTTAAAAAATTAGTACAAATATAACAATCCTATTGGTTGAACCCAGTTAATATTATTTTCTTTTCCTTACCATTGAAACATTTGATTTAAACTCTACAAGTTTGGATTTCAAACATAAGTATCCCTAAAATTGAATTTTTTTGAAAATTTGCAGTAAGTTTTGTAAAATTTAAAAGCTAAACTTGTAATTCAGATTACATTCAATAATCATAAAATTATAGGAAAAAATTACAAAGATAGTGAAAAATATTTGAACCTTTCTAAACATGAAATTTTAGTTCTAGTAAGGTAGGAAGTAAACAGTCATGACAAGATATGATAAATGATCCTTATTTGTAGCTTTACTAAGATTAAAATTAGTATTATTTTTATCATTTGGGAACTTACCAGATAGAATTCCAAATATCTTGGACACTTTTAAAGCACCTACATCTATTTTAAGATGTGAGCTTCTTGAAGTACTCACTTGCTTCTATAGTTGATGATGAGCACCTGCCAGCATCTCACAAGTTGGCCCAAGTTTAAGGTGGGCATGTGAACCTCAGAGCATATGTCCTAGAGGTTTGCAGCACAGGAGCTGTTTAGAATTACTCAAAAGTCCTCACCCCTAGGTTGAAGGGTGTTCTGGCTGTGGTGTTCCTTTTTAATTTAAAAAATCAACTAACATTCTGTGTTTCTCAAGTGTTCACTACAGTAAGTAGAAAGAATTTCAAATTTTAAGTTATCATATATATGTCTGTTATAATAGTATGCATCATTCTTCAATAGAGAGGCTTCATGCAGAATGAATGATGAGTGCTTGTCTTATAAGGAGATAATGAATGATTTTTAAAATGTGTAGACCTTAGATTTAGAAGGACTAACGTGTCTTAGGCAAAGAACCCTAAAACCTTTCATTAATTTATTTAGTGCTGTTTGTTTATTTAACTGTTAATTTATAGGAATGAAGGTCATAGGCACAATGAAACTTATGTATGACAGACAGAATTTATATACAGATTGATTTAAATACATATTTCCTAAAATAAGTGTTGTTGCTGTTATGTGATTTATCATGATGATTCCAGAGAGAAATAATTCTCTTAAATGGAATTTTCCCTACCACTAAGGCACCAGCTGTCTGCTTAAAGGCTCTAACCAGTGGGAAAACATAAAAATTTAGCATTTCGATAAAATCTAGCCGCAGGCTTCAATGTTCTGGCCACTAAAAGGATAAAAGATAAACCTTCATTTTTCCAAGCCAAGGTTTTGGGAAACACTTTTAAGACCAGAGCAACATTTCAGAAAATTCCATATTATAAACAGAAATAGCACCAGTTTTATTTCAGGATATTGAATTTTAATCATAGTAATTTTACTGATCTCTAACTGTGATCAATTTAGTTATAACCATATCAACTTTCCACAATTTTTAATTCTCACAATCTTTTACATATATATTTTTTTATATTTTATTTTATTTTATTTTTATTTTTGATATTTTATTTACATTTTCAATGTTTCCCCTTTTCTGGGTCTCCTCTTTGGAAACCCCTATTCCCTCCCCATTCACACCTCTATGATGAAATTCCACCTCCCACCCACCTGCCCACCCATCCCCATATTCCTACCTTGACATTCCCCTTTACTGGGGCCTCTAATACCCTCAGGCACAAGGGGCTCTCCTCTCTCCCTGATGGCTATCAAGGTCATCCTCTGCCACATATGTGGTCTGAACCATGAGTCCATAGATGTGTATTCTTTGGTTGGTGGTCCAAACTCAAGGACGACAGCGGGGGG
>CM052700.1:17973247-18032442 GCA_028551405.1 Uromys caudimaculatus
CTATCTATGGTATCTTCTGCTCCTGAGATTCTCTCTTCTATTTCTTGTATTCTGTTGGTGATGCTTACATCAATGGTTCCTGATCTCTTTCCTAGGTTTTCTAACTCCAGGGTTGTCTCCCTTTGTGATTTCTTTATTGTTTCTATTTCTATTTTTATCTCCTGGATAGTTTTTGCATTTCCTTTGTCTGTTTGTTTGTGTTTTCTTGCACTCCTACCTGTTTGTTTGTGTTTTCCTGTAATTCTTTAATGTATTTTTGAATTTCCTCTTAAAAGGCTTCTCGTTGTTTATCCCTGTTCTCTTGTATTTCTTTAAGGTGTTATTCATTTCTTTCTTAAAGTCTTCTATCTTCCTCATGAGAAATGATTTTAAATCTGAGTCTTGCTTTTCTGGTGTGTTGGGGTATCCAGGGCTTGCTGTGGTGGGAGAGCTGGATTCTGATGGTGCAGAGTACTCTTGGTTTCTGTTCTTTATGTTCTTGCCCTTGCCTTTTGCCATCTTGTTGACTCTGTTGTTAGTTGATCTTACTCTGTCTCGTTGTGGCTTGCCCCTTCTGCAAGTCTGTGTCAGTACTCCTTGAAGACCAGCTCTCTCTGAGAGGTTTTTGGGTTTGGAGAGCTGTGGCACTGGGTTTGATCTCGGTCCCTGTGTCTCACGGGTTTGGGGCAGTTCCTGGTGAGCTGTGGAGCGTCTCTTTGGCCCTCTCCTGGCTTTTCCAAGCTCCTGAGAGGGATCTTTGTCCCGGCGCTAATTTGCTATGGAGCCCTGTGGGCCAAGCTGAGGTTCCCGGTTGCTGCCAGAAGTTGCTGTCCCTCAATCTCTGCCCCTCAATCTCTTTGTCCCTCAATCCACGGAAACCGGACGGAATCAGTGAGCGCTGGGGCTCGTTTTGCCCCTGCTCAGGGCTTTTCTGCGTTCCTGGGAGAGAAATTTTCTCCAGGAGCTGCTTGACTATGGAATCCTAGTGTCCCAGGTAAAAGTTTCCTGCCTCAGCCACCCGCTGTTGGGATCCAGGGGTTTTCTAAGCCCGCCTACCTCGGTCCCTGTGTCTCGCGGGTTCCAGTTGGTTCTTCTTAAAAGAGCATCAGTGATGCCTGTGGTGAGGGACTTACCTAGGGATACAGAGGCCCTGGTTTCACTCCCAACATGGCAAAGAAAAAGGAAAATCAGTCAGATTATTATGAGATTAGCATTCACCCAAAAGACATTATTTTAAGCCAGATATGGAATCTAAGTTCAAAACATTAAAATAATAAAAAAAAATAGTTATCTTATTTAGTAGGTCCTTTTAAAACTATATTTTTAAATATGATTACTTTCTGTACCATCAAGGAGTAGGGCTTCCTGATTTGGAATTCCCATATCAGTTAATGGGAGCACTAGCACACTGGGCATGTGTTAGCATGGAAGTGCAGCACTTCTCCATCTACCCGGCCCATGTGTGGACTCAACCAATGCCAGGTGAAAACCTTTTAGAGAGTAAACTGATTGTGCCTTTATTGACCGTGTCTGACTTATTTTCTTGTTATCACAGCCTGACAATACAGCATCACTACCATTTACCTAACATGGGCAAGATTCTACAAAAATTACTTAAGGGACAATCTGAAGTCTGTGACAGGAACTATGCAAGCACTGCATTGTTTTAGGTAGACCTGAGTATCTGTGGCTAGTGGTTCCTTCAACTGCTTCCTCAAGGACAGTAAAGAGTTGACTATACACACATATTTTAGGAAAGAGTAAGACTAAAATTTGAGGGTCTCTTAGAAATCAGCAAAGATTACACCAGCGGTGATGTTCCTCCCCCCAAATAAGATACCGAAGGTATTTTGATTACATTATAATCAGAACTTCACCAAGACTCACTATTGTGTGTTTTCTTGCTTTGAATTCTTAACCTTACATGTTTGTATATGTGACCTACAGCAGGAACTTAGAAAATTTTTGCTAACAACTTTGCATAGCACTTTGTATACACCCTGTCACTCTGCCAAGGAAATAACACCTATCTCATACTAAAGTTGGTTACAGAGTGGCCAAGTGAATTTATACATGAAAGTTATGACAGACCTGTATTGAAAAGATGTTCCCTGAAATGCCAGTTACACTCTCTCCCTGCACCACCTCTAAATGCCTTAATATATTGACTTATTCATTTGCATTACTGACATTCACAGAGGAATCTGATCCTTCTTTGAATGGTTATGACGTTTTCTTTCTTCCTTGTTAGCATAGAGTCCCAGGCCATGCTGCTTTTTTGAGGAGTGGAGTCACACAGCACCTCCCTATCTGTGTCTGGAGGTTGATGGCTGGCAAGAGAACAGCAACCGCTTGCATAGGTTCTTCTCCTCAGAGCACATTTGAACTATGATCACCAAAGTTTAGATTCATTCACTATACAAGGCTGTACTGGGCCTCATAAATAAAAAAGTCATCCCTTTGTTTTATTCCAGGTATGAGATCCAAGATCATGGTCAGTGTGCCTTCATGCATCAAAATGGCATAGACAGTACCCATTGTGAGGAAGAAAAAGAATATATTTGTACCAAAGAAGGCCAATGTCCTTGAAGATTTCCTCCATCCAAAAGAACATGAAGAACAGTGTCTTGTTTTGTCTGTGGTGTGTATTTTTTCCCTTTGACATCACTTTAAATCTAATTTGACTGATAAACACTGACATGAATTTTATCATCATTGAAATAGTTACTACAAAGCCTAGTAATTAAACTAAGTTTGATGTGGTACTGTTGGGTCATCAAGGTTGGTGCATTTGAAGCTATGGCCATGGAGGGCCTTGTTCAGAAGTGATTCATCTCAATGGAGCACACTGGGGGGCATAAAGAATAAAGAGAAGCTCCCTCTACTTGTTTAAACTTCAGTGACATCTTCAGAAAAGAAAACCAAGAGCTGCAGGGCAGAGTGAGCATAAAAAATGCTTTGTTTGCCCTCAAATAATACTTGATTTGTGTGGAACTGAGAAGGAAGGAATAAGGGAGAAACTATTCTGATTAAGGACCCTGTGTCACCACTGAGGATCAGGTAACTCCCCACAGGTCTCTGCCAAACTGAAAGACTTAAGGCAACATGGATTTGTTGTTGCCATAGTTGCTGAAAGAGTAAAGGACGAAAATTTTGTGATGAGTCAGGATGAGCAGACCGTGAGTACCCAGAGGTAGAGAGGAAGATGGAGGAAGAAACTTTGTAACCTTGAAGAATCCATGGAGACTAGCCTAAACTCCAAAAGCTGTTTCACTCAAGATTCTGGATAACACTGAAATGATCTTGGAGAGAGGGAGGTCCAGACATTAACACTGGTCATCATTAAATCTCTTCAACTACCACAGGTCTTTTCTCATACGTGATCTTAGTGTTTATGCTTTATATGTGTGTGCAAGAATGGAGGAGTACAAGCCATAAACAAGAAGGTGGGCTATGGGGAGAGGAGTGAAAAGTTCTGAAGGAGGAAGAAAAGGTAATAGACTACATGTGACATAAAACCAGGAGGCCCTGAAACCTATGCTGCTCTAGATAACTGCCAGCTACTGGTTTTCAAAGGGAAGGCAAGGATCTCACAGCATTTAGACAATTTAGTGGCTTAAAGAGTTGCTGTTAGGCCCTGGGTTTGTATTGTGGAAGTTGAAATAGAAACAAACTTAGGGAAGACAGGAACTGGTTGAAATCAAACTGGGAGACTCTACTAGAGCAGGTGGGGACTCTCGTCTCTTCCATCTTTAGTCAGGAATTCCTGGCTCAACCTTTATCCTCTGTGACAATTGCTCAATTTCCTTAATGCTAGTCTGGTATCATCTATGAATATCTATAATAGGAGGGTTGGTGGCTGTATCCACTGAGGTATGTTTACAGCAGCCTTAGTAGGGCTTCAACTATGGTGCTTTGTGTTAGCTATTATCTCCAAAGTCATTTTAACACCAAAAATATGTGCACATTAATTATTCAGTGTCCAGTAGATACTAATTAGAATACACAAAGCATAACTGATTGTCTACTCCAAGTAAAAGAATGAAGCATGGATGAAAATATTCATGAAAACCCATTATGCTTCAGGCTGATTTAGAAATTAATTTTAAAATTAAAACATATCTGCATCTTTTAGACAAGGAGTGGTGTTGCATGCCTGTATTCCCAACACTTCAGAGACTGAGGCAAAAAAAAAAAAAATGATTCAGTCCAGGTCAGCCTAGATAGTACAATCCTATGTAAGAACTAAAATAAGGTTCTGGGGAGACGGCTCTGTCAGGTTAGTGCTTGCCATGCAAACACGGGGACCTGAGTTTAATTCTCCATCACCCACATCAAAAGCCCAAGCCTAGCAACTCCAGTTCATAGTCCCAACCCTGGAAAGTCAGAGACAGAGTTCCTGGGGCTTGCATACTAGCCAGTTTTGAAAAAGTAAGGTCCCATTCTAGTGAGAGATCCTCTCAAAATCTAAGGCGTGGGACTTAGTCTTAGTGTACTTGGTCTTCTTACAGAGGACCGTAGTTCTGTTCCTAGAAGCCATACCCAGGGACCCAATTCTACCTGTAACTCTTTCTCCAGAGTATCTGATATAGTCTGCTGGCCTCCAAGACATGAAGACACGCTCATAGTCATATATGCACATACACACACACACACACACACACACACACACACACAGACACTTTAAAACTTCTTTAAAAAATAAGGTGGTAAGCAGTAGAATAAGAAATCTTGTATGAACTTCTGGTTTCTACCTGCATGCATATATACCTGTAGATGCATCTGCCCCCCACACACAAATAAATGGCCAAAATAAAATGAAATTCCATTGTTTAATATTTACCTTAGATTTATGTTTGTGTTCCCTAATAAAGAGTTCTCTTTTAAATATTAACATTTTCCACAAACTATATTATGCTTATACCCCTTAGTATTTTAGCTAACTTTTTGAGCAAATTAAATTTAAATTATTTTCCTAACGTTGCATTAAGTGGTAGAGACACATTTTTAAATCATGTTCCTTCTAACGCACTGTGTAGAAGTTCAGTCAATAGAGAAATAGAAATCTTGTTCTCATTACAAAAAGCATATTATATCATCATTTTCATTCAATGTAAACAGTGTAATAATGCATAAAATGTGTGAACATGGTAAATAGAGGTCTCGTTAGAGAATAACTTACATGTTGTAAGGTTTCAGACTAAATGGGACTCAAATACTCTTCTTGTACATTGGAGCTCTCTGGAACTCACTTCAAGAGCAACGTCATATGTCAATGTATGATGAACTTGCCACCAAAATGTACTGGAGCAGAAAAATACTTATTAGAAAAAGCCAGATTGGCCTATGATGGCTAGGAAAGATTATGAAGGAACAGAGCAAAGAAAGGGTCAGGGGATGAACTTCATGAAGATAATCATGCTCATATTCACACACACACACACACACACACACACACACACACACACACACACACACACACACACACACACACACTTTAAAACACACACTCCCAGATTAGTCCAATGATGGTACACAGAGTAGACCTCTCAAGTGCATATCAGATCACCCTGCTAGCAAGCTCAGAATTACTTACCATCTTACGATTCTCCTTGGAGTATTAACCAGAGACCTTAGAATGGCAAAGATCAGAAAACTGATCTACTCAGTTAACATCTAAAATTTTAGACATTGGAAGTATATGGCTAAAAGCAGCATTATTGTAAGAAATGGATGCCACAGAGTTTAATTTTAGTGAATCTTTTTTATGCGTATACCATAATAGATTATGAAGCCTGAAACAGGAGCAGTTAAGTCTTGCTCTCATCTTCTTGGCATTCCTCAGTTCTCATGCTGAGGTTAACAATGGCTGGAAGATAGAATTTCAGGTATGTGTCCAGATGGGAAAGGAGAAGGGTTGCAGGGAGTGCTACAGGAGCCCTGCTCATCAGTCCCCACAGGAAGCTCATCTGGGATCAAGTAAGAGTCCCTCTTTTGCTTCACACAACCAGCAGGAGGCACCAGCAGGCCAGAGAGCCTTCAATTCTACAAACCCCTCACCTGGATCTTAGCACTGCCAGAAACACAACAATAACAAGTGGTGGTTCCTAACTCACTGGCCTGGAGGGTTCTAGCAATTAGGCTAATTGTTTTCTTGAAGTATAAAGAAAACTATGGATTCATGTCTCTTTCTTATTGATTAGGAATTGTCATCAGTCTAGCCATCGCCTCAGGATTGCCACATACTAAGTACCAAAAGTCTCTGAAACAAAATGTTTCATCTTTTAAATGTTGGGAGAGGAGTAGCTTCCATTCCAAAAATTACTAAGATATTTTAGATTTGAGGAGGCCAGGGAGATAGCTCTACTGGTAAAGGTGCTCACCTCCAAGCCTGACCAGCAGAGTTTGGTCCTTAGGACCCACATGGTAAGCAAAGAGCCAACTCCTGCAAGCTGTCTTCTAGTGTACACACACACACACACACACACACACACACACACACACACACACACACACACACACACGAATCTTAAATATCTAAAACTTTTATATTTGTTTTTCCTTATTAGTAAATGCTGTTAAATAAACAAATACATCAAATTTATGACCTGAAAATGAGTTACCTACTAACCTTGTGGTATCAAAGTCAATTGTCCTTAGGTATATTTAGTTTTATTGGCTTCTTTGAGACAGGGTCTCACTATGTAGCACTGGAATTCACTGTATAGACCAGACTGGTCTTAAACTCACAAAGACTTGCCTAACTCTGCCTTGTGAGTGCTGGGACTAAAACTATGTTTCATTCTGCCTAGCCTCTGAAAAATGTCCATAAGTACTTTGCCAAATTAAGTGCTGCTAAACTGTACCTGGAACCTCCTCTGCATGACGTTTCCTTTCTTTCCTGGGGATTCCTAAAGGAAGCCTCCTTCAAGGTCAACATCTAAAACGAACAAAGCAGAGCATGCCCTTTAGTTCAACCAATAAAAGAGTTATGGTTATGTTTGCTCAGCCACCTTTACCTTGTGAAACAGTTGCTAAATTGTTGCTCAAAGTATAACTACAACATTTGTAATTCTTAGTTTCTCTGTAGCTTTGACTGAGCTCTCAGTTTGCAGAAAGAAGCATCCAAGAAGCTGGGTTGTTTTAATCCCATTTTGGGGGCAGCACTGGGGACTGAACCCAGGCTCTGGAACATGCTACACAAGTGCTCTACCACTTAGCTACATCCCCAAAATTATGCACTCCCTCCAAAGTCTGTTGGAGCATTTATTTAAAATGCCAAATAACCTCTACATGTGTTTTCATCTGTCTGTCAATCAATCTATCATCTAAAATCTATCTGTGTATCTTTTATCATCTATTTTCTTTTTCTTCTTCCTTCTTTCCACACAATGTCTGTTATGTAACTTAGCTTCCTTTGAAGAGGAGCAGTTACTATGAGTATACCTGACAATATGGATCAAATTTTGAAGCCAAGTGACAAAGTTTGGAATAATTTGGTGGAGAACACTCACAATGCAGCAAAGGGAAGTCTGGTAATTGTTTGAGGGTCTCACAAGACAAGGATGATGAAAGAAATGGGGATAACTGTGATTATGAGGAGGTTTCAGGTGGAAATGAAGATTTTATTAGAAATTAAACCATCGGCCACATTTTTACACCATGACAAATAATTTGGCTACACTCAACATTCCTGCATGAAGAGTAAAGGTACACATAGAATAAATCTATTTTTATTATTTTAAATTATGTATATGGATATAGACCATTTGTGAGTGTGCACATATGGGTGTGGGTGCCAGAGGCATCAAATCCTCCTAGAGCTGGAGCTGAAGGTAATTGTGAGCTAAGCAACATGGGTGCTGGGAAGTTAAGTTCGTTTAGTAACTGAGCCATCTCTGAAGCCCAACCACCCCCACACCATTTGTTACTCAGTTTTGGTTTTGGTTTGTTTTTCTGTTGAAATAGTTTCATTATGCAGTCCAAGATCACTCTCAAACAGAGACCCATAATCCTAGGACTACAGTCAGGAGCCACTAACACCTAAGTTACACTCTTTGAGAACTTTCTCATTCTGTCAGCATTCCTTCTAGGCTCCACTGTACAGTTTGAAAATTGTAACAGCCAGGTGTGCCTGGCTCACTATAAAAGGGGCTGTTCGCCCCCTCCTCACTCTCTTCCTCCTTATCCTCCTCTTACTCTCTTACTTTCTGCACCTTCTCTCCCTGCCCCTTCTCCCTCTCTCATCTCCTTCCCCCTTCCACATCTCCTACCTCTCTCTCTCTCTCCCTCTCTCCCTATCTCCCTCTTCCTCCTCCTCCTCCCCCCTCTCTCCCTCTCTCCCCACTCCCTACTTCCTTCTCCTCCTCCTCTTTCTCCTCCTTTTCCTCTTCTTCCTTCTCCCCCCTCTCTCCCTCCCTCCCCCTCTCTCCCTCCCTCCCTCTTTTCCCACTCCCTCCCTCCCTCCCTCCTCCTCCTTTTCCTCTTCTTCCTACTCCCCCCTCTCTCCTCCCTCCCCAACCCAACTCCCCTTCCCATGCCCTAAATAAATTCTATTCCATAATATACCCTTTGTGTGGCTGGTCCCTCAGGGGGAAGGGATGTCTCAGCATGGGCCGGCAGAGGTACCCCCTTCCACCTCACCATACCACACTTGTACTAAACATATCCTGGCTCTTTCCTTTTTTTACAAAACACAACACTGTTTCTTTTAAATTAATTCAATTATTTGCTAGATTTGTATACACTTTGTATTAGGGTATTATCTGGTTAGACTTACAAATGTGTTTAAATTTTTTAATGAATTTTTTAATGTAAATGCATAAGGCCTCCCAAAATACCCTTCAGCTTTGTGACTTCTTGTTTCTAAGAAAAGAACTTAACTGAACTTCTGATAAATGACAAAGCGTTTGTGGTGAAATGAAAAGAGACTGCAGAGGAAACAGCCACATAGGGCAGGGCTTACATTCTCATTGGACCATAAATGAGCTCTGAAATTTTAATGAAAAGTAAAAGGTGAATTTTCCTAAAGCCAGCATAGAAAAAAAGTTATTCTAATTTTCAAAGATTTTACGTATATTAGTTGAAAGATGGTTTATCATATAATGCTTAGCAAACTTTGTTATTTGCTAAGTTAATGCCTACAACCTTGATGTAATCTTGTATAGTTACATCATTTTGCAACGACTTTACAGATAAGATGAGGTATATGTGATGTTTGTACTTAAAAAACAGTCTACAGGCACACATAGCAGGGCCATGTTGTGAGTGTCTCATCTCCCAGAGTGGCTCTCAAATATTTGTTGTGAAACACAAGACAATAATGATTCTTTTACATTTAACCCTGTCATTAATTTACTATAAGTTCACTCTATTGTAGTCCTGGGTATGAAGTGTATCACTTATTCTGCCATTGAATCACATTCTGCTCAGTACATCCATCAGTCAAGTCAGTCATTTGTTTAATATAAACACACACACACACACACACACACACACAGACACAGACACAGACACAGACACACACACATACCGCTTTAGCTACCATGGTCATATTCAGAAATTTTGCCCTTTTAGTGTCTTTCTTGCTATTTCTTTTTTTTTTTTTTTTTTTTTTTTTTTTTTTTTTTTTTTTTGGTTTTCCGAGACAGGGTTTTTCTGTGTGGCTCTGGCTGTCCTGGAACTCACTCCGTAGACCAGGCTGGCCTCGAACTCAGAAATCCGCCTGCCTCTGCCTCCCGAGTGCTGGGATTAAAGGCGTGCGTCACCACCGCCCGGCTTCTTGCTATTTCTTTAATGATGCACACACTACAGCCAGTAGAGGCTGTTGAAGAGATCATGCCTTTCCTCTTCAAGGCTTTTTACCTTAAAATGGGCAGATAATGTTGCTGATGAGATAAATTAAAATCCATGGGTGCTCACCATGTTAAATAGAATTTCTTGCTTTTTATTTGCCTGAGACATTGGTAGTTTCTATAAATCTGGTAGGATTCAGAGAAAATGTTCACTTTCATTTGTATGTTGAAGAATAATAAAAACAATTAGGGCAATTACCTCTCAAATGCTATGTTCACAGAGTGGAAGAAGTCGCTGTTATTAAGGTTTTTAGGCTGAGGAGAGTTTAGCATCCCTCTGTGGCAGTCATTGGTAATTGGGGTAAAGATTACATCACCACAGGTGACAGCTCACTGTTTGTTAAGCTGTGCCTCAATATTTCTCCTCTCTGCAGGTCAAGTTCTCCAGGAAAATCTTAAAAAGACACAATGTGGAGGTTTTCATTTGTTACAGAATACCAATTAGAAATGGGTTCCCAAAACCGATGCCCATGGCTGAGAAAGACAGGTGCGGGCAAATAGAGATGTTGGACAAAGGCCCTGACTCCTTAACACCAGTGGAGGCTGAGGAGGTGTCATTCAAATCTCTCTATATAGAACATAAACATCTGGTGTTCTGGAGTTCTGTATGTACCAAACATTTTGAAACAGAATAGAAAGGCAAGGAGAACAAAGGAGTTGTGAGAAGGGAAAGGAGCCCCTCAGAAGAATCTGGTTGAAGGCTCTCAGCAGCTGTGGGATTCTTTGCAGAGTCAAGAATTTCAGCACAGTTAACATTCTCTGTGAAGGTTGTTTTCACACAGACAATATCTTTATTATACACAGGTGTTTCAAATAATGTCCCAATGCTAATGAGTCAGACTCAATGCCTAATGGAGTATGATCATCAAATACAGCCTAATCCTTTCCCAGATGCAAAACTTCAGTTATGTAGCCTTTGTGACCCTTAGTTTTATCTCACTGTGATCCTATTCAATGCACCTCCAGAGTCAGCCTACACTCTCATTCACCAGGGGAAAAAAATTACTTAACAAACTTTTGAGATATAACTTGAGCCACCAAAAGCAAATGTGTGTCTGCTACTATGATACCGAAGGGTAATTAATAAGCACAGGGAATGCCCACATTGGCACTTGAGTGTATCTGATCCTTTCCCTGGGCACCTCTCTATTAATGTCTGTGCTTTAATCAGTCTTAAGATTGTATTCTGATAAATCTCAGCTCAGCTTCATAGTTGTTCCTTTGAAATTCATTTCTGTAACAAAGTCAGGAATCCCTGTTTCAACCCAAGAAGAGGACAGTTTGCTTGAGATCGCCCTTGTCAATTAGCCTGGATAACGCTTCCAAAACTAAGATTCTGATCACAGTCAATCACTAGTTTCACAACACTGGGACTATTTCCTTGCCTTCATTAGAATAGCTGTTTAAAAAATTTAGGCTTTGTTATCTGTTTCTGTCTCCTGCCTCATTCCTCAGATGTAATTCCATTTTATGAAACTTCTTTCAGTTCCTCCAACGAGCCATTTTTTTTTCATTTCTTAGACTTGTATTGTTTAGGTTTTTTCTTTTTTTCTTTTTTTAATTTCTAGGCTACAAGATGGCTCAGTAGGTTAAGGAGCTTGCTGCCAAAAGTTATGACCTGAGTTCAATCCCCAGTACCCATATGATAGAAGAAGGGAACAGACTCCTTCCTTGGAAGTTGTCTTCTGAGCTCCAAAGGCACAGCTTCAATACAAAATAAATTTTAAAATGAGGGCTGGAAAGATGGCTCAATGGTTAAAGGCTCTCGACTACTATTCCAGAAGCCCGGAGTTCAGTTCCTAGAAACTATATGGTGGCTCACAATCTTCTATAATGGGACATGCTGCCCTTTTCTGGTGTGCATAAAGACAGAGCACTTATATACATAAAATACAGAAATTAGTCTTTAAAATAAACAAATGTAGCTTAAAATTTTAACATTTTCATGACTTATTCACCTGACAGAGTTTTATCTATTGTCTACTTCTTGGCTTAAATATTACTTTTTACATAATGCTATGCTGAGATGAAGGTAAATTCATCTCTGTTTGTTCTACAGAATCACTTTCTCCAGTCAAAATCTAAGCCACACTCCATCACCACCCCCAGCCTCATCTTTCTCAGTTGAATTGAGGCTGCTGCTGAATTGAGAGTCCTTCCTAATTTACCTCCTGTGCACAAACCTCTAAGTCAGAGTCATTTTCCTGAGGAACTTGACCCACAGTAGGATTTTATAAAAGGCTTAATGAGACTGTGACTTGCTCCCATCCCCTGTCACCTCAGCTTCAATGTAGCTTCAAAACAAAACATCTTACAGCTAGAGTGCCCGTGGAAAATAGCAGCCTAGTGGGCATGTGAGGGGGCAGAAGGGGGAAAGACTTCAAAAGACTATTCTGAGAGTATTTTCATTCGGACTGTTTGGAATTCCCCTATAAATTCCCACCTGTAGGATCTGAGCTACAGTACAAACAGACTTTACCCCTAGGGACATCTGTCAAAAACAGTGCCTGCTATTGACCACTGTAGCTTCCTTAAGTGATGCTGTGGCTGGATATGGTTTGAGGGCAGCTCTCAAAGTTTCCTGAGCTAGAAGCTCAGTTCCTGGTGTGCTGAAGTCTTTTAGAAATGGGACTCAGGTAATGGGCTGCTCTTCTTGGAAGAGTTCTCATGGGCACTTACAACATTTGGATATAATAAAAGGATCCTGGCCTCTGACTCTCTCTGTCTTCTTGTCTTCACATGTGACCATTCTTGCACTTGCTTCACCCATCATGATGTCATCTGCTCCAAGGTTCTCAATCCAACCCAATTGAGTTGCCTGATCTTGGATATTTATCCTCCAAGAATGTAATATAAATAAATGTTTTTCTTTATGTATCAGTTTTAGGCATTTTCTTAGAGCATAAAAAAAAGCTAATACAAGTGGCAATATCATTGCAGCAAATGAAAAGCCCGCCAATAATATTTAGATGAGAGTAAGATTGCTTGGATGGGGGTTTTAAAAATGCAACATTGTTGCTAAGACTATTATGTGTTTGTGTAAATCAGTGTACATGCCCAAGGTAAACTTAGAAAGACCTTAAATTCTCCCTTTATGCTTCTCAACAAGCAGAGATAACAAAAAATTCAATTTAACTATTCTAAATACAAACAACTGAAGCAAAACATGTCTAAGTAAAAGAATGTACAGGAGTAATTTCCCACTGGGTAGCAAACAGTGGTACAGAGATAAACTATCCTCCTAGGATTGTAGAGGTGGAAACATTCCTGGGAGTTTGATGATAGCCTGTGCTACATAGGAAATCCCAGGTTGGTATGAGTTATATAATGAAATTTGTGTGACGGGGGTGTGCTACATTTTTTTCTAAAGTAACCAAATAGAAAGTCTAGAATTAGAAAGCAAAGGAAAGAAAAGCTCCATGGCAGATTTGAGCTGATTGAAAATTTATATATAACTTTAGGGTAAAGATTGGTTAGCAGAAATTATCAAATCTGTGAAATAAAAAGAAATAAAATGAAGAAAATTACTCAAAGAGCTGTATGATAGTAACATACATGTCAGCACATACACTGTGAAAATGATTCTAGGAACTATGTGATAGTGATATACATGTCAGCACATGCATTATGAAAATGACTCTAGGGACTATGTGATATTAACACACCTGTCAGCACATGCATTATGAAAATGACTCTAGGGACTATGTGATATTAACACACCTGTCAGCACATGCATTATGAAAAATCTACATCATATTTCTGAGGAGAAAGGTAGTGGAAGGGAGACCAAAGAGCATGTGAAAAACTAGCAGGCACATATTCTTCAATTTAACGAAGAAAAGCATACCTTTTCACATCTAGTGAACTAAATAAACCACATATGATCAAGTCTAGGAGATTCAGCACTAAACATTAAAAAGTAAAAAATAACAACTAAAGATTGTCCTAGAGAGGAGCATGATTCCTCATTCCTGCAACCACAGCACATGAGAGGCTGAGGCAGGAAGTTATTGGGTTGTTGTTGTTGTTGTTTTGGTTGTTGTAGTTGTTGTTGTTTCGTTGTTGTTACTACTGCTGCTACTGCTGCTGCTGTTGTTCTTTGCTTGTTTGCTTGCTTTAAATAGGATCTCACTGCATGGCCCTGGCTGTCCTAGAACTCACTTTGTAGACCAACCTGGCCTTGAACTCACGGAGATCTGCCTGCCTCTATCTTCTAAGTATTGGGATTAAACACATAGTGCCACAGTGACTAGCTAGAGACAAGGAGGTTAAATAAAGCATCTCAGGGTTAAACAGTTCAGGCCAGAAGGAAGGAATTGACCTATTGAAAATCCAAGGGCCAAAACCTGTCAACAAGAATTTTATGTCCATAAAAACTATCTTTCAGAAAGTAAGACGTGACGTAATCAGAAAAGTAAAAACTATAAGGGTAAAATACTCAGTGACCTGTGTTACAAGAAATATTGGAGCCCTTCAGTACAGAGTACTATACAGCAACTTCATCTAACTTTTAAAAAATATTTAAGATTAAAATAAATTTTAGTGGTAAATTAAAAGATACTATAAATACATAGTATAGCTCTATTTCCCTTAACTTATTAAAAGATGATTGTGTAATGCAACAATTTTAAACTTTAAAGTGTTTCATTTTTAAATTGGTATAGACATGCAATGTATAAAACTATAATTTGTGGGTCTAGGTAGGTGGCTCAATGATAAAGCCCTTGCCATGCAAGCATGAAGGTTGACTTTCAGATCTCTAGTGGAGTGGGTATAAATATAAATATTCAGAAAGCAATATGTAGCAATGTCAACTTAACTATGTGACAGTGATAAATTGGTCCCTGGAGCCTAAGATCTCTTCAACCATAGACAGTTGTTTATTTGTTCATTGATTTGTTTTTAAAACTGGGTTTACAGCACCAGACAAAAGGCCTCAAAACCAGACTGTCTGGTTTCCTCCATATCAGTTGTGCCAATATTACATCAGTATGGAGTCCTGCTGTAGGTTGGCATTGTTCATGGGGTTCACAGCAGGCTGATAGCATTGGTGCCTTTTCACACCCCAGAAGCCTACACAGCAATTTCCCACTTTTCAGCTCAATTCCGCTATAGCTTGTTATGAAGGTGTGTGCTTTCTTCAGCACCAGCATCTTGTCAGTTAGTTCCAGTGTACTGGCTTGTTTTGTGTGTCAACTTAACACAAGTGGAGTTATCACAGAGAAAGGAACCTCAGTTGAGGAAATGCCTCCATGAGATCCAGCTATAAAGCATTTTTTCAATTAGTGGTAAGGGGAGAGGGCCTAGCCCATTGTGAGTGGTGCCATCCCTGGGCTGGTAGTCCTGGGTTCTATAAGAAGGCATGCTGAGCAAGCCAGGGTAAGTCACCCAGTAAGCAGCACCCCTCCCTGGCTTCTGCATCAGTTCTTGCCTCCAGATAACTGCCTTGTGTGAGTTCCGGTCCTGATTTTCTTTGGTAATAAACAACAGTGTGGAAGTGTACGCTGAATAAACCCTTTCCTCCCCAACTTGTTTCTTGGTTATGATGTTTCATTGCAGCAATAGAAACCCTGATTAAGAAACCAAGAGGACATTAAGAGCCTGCGCTGTCTCAGGAATCTAAAGGTCCTCCCTGGCCTCAAAAGAAAAGGTTACATACTTGGACCTGGGATTTTTGTTTAGCAATTCATGGTTTCCTTTATCCTGCTGTACAGGATATTGCCCTCCTAACACTTTTTTAAACTTAAATTTTCTAAAATGTCTTACAAAGTAGTTGGTTTCCATATGACTTTTTCGTACATCCTTATTTCATGTCCTCCAACCCTCCACCTATACTTAAACCTTTCGAACCCCAGTGTTCTCATCCCCACTTGCATTTTATATAATCTATTATCCCCAGTCGCTTAAGACATAGCCAAGAAAACGGCCCCATTCTATTTTCCAAGCTTCTACAGGTACTACAAATTGAACACACAAAATTAGAGTCTAAAGTGTCCCATGAGAAAGAATGTGGTATGTATCTTTCTAGTCTGGTTTACTGTGGTATCAACTTTTCCATTCAATCCTTTTACCACCAAATTTCATTTTTCCTTCGAGCTAAATAAAATGATTTTTTTGTACATTTACCACATATTCATTAACCATTCAGTAGTTGGTGGAAATCTGTACTGGTTCCATTTCCTGTCTATGGTGAATAGAGCAGTAATGAACATGAATGAGAATCTATCTCCATAGTAGGATACAGGGTCCTTTGGATACATGGCAATGGGTAGAACAACTAGATAATATGTCAATTCTGATCAGTTCTGTCTCTAGGGTTGTTGTTGTGACTGTTGTTGTTGTTGTTGTTTTGAGTAGTCTCTACAATGACTTCCAAAGTTGTAACAATTTTCAGTCCCATTAACCTATATGAAGGTGCCTATTTCTCCATGTTTATACTCATAAACAAATGCTACTTTGTCCTGAACCAGAGAATCTTCTCTGCAATTAACATCAGTAGACAAAGACACTTGTGATTGGACAAAGTACTGAGAATAAGTTATGGTTGAGTTTTCAAGGAACATGATAGAAGGAGTAGAAAGAATATAAGCCCTAGAAGATAAGAATGAGGACTTCAAAATGATATCTGTTGAGTATGAAATGTGCATTATAATCATGTCATAGTAACTATGATTGCCTACACAGGACCTGCACAAGACTTGACATATCAGCAGTTATTAATGGATCAGGGAGGGACTCACAGGCCCTCTCACTCCCTACTAAACTATTGGATACTGATGTCTTCTGGGAGTGGGAGAGTCATTCTCTTCAGCTGCATATACATTCATGAGCCTACTAGACATGGATGGATAGTTTCAATATCACTATCACATCAAGAGTACTAGTGAAACTCAACAGGGCTACAATAGGAAACAAAATGACATGGATGTAAGGAGGGGATACTTATGGAGGAATGAGAGCTGACAGGGATGGGCAGGACATATGGGAGGATTAGGGGTGAGAGTAATCAGAATACACTATGTGCATGTACAAAGTCATCAACCAATAACTTTAATAACATTTGTCAAAAAAGTTGTTTGGTCATGATGATCTACCCATGATTACATCACTCAAGAGGTAGACACAGGAGATCTGTAATAAGCTGGCTAGCTAATATAGACCAGTGAGTTCTGAGTCAGAGAAAGAGTTTGTCTCAGTTAGTAAAATAAAATATAATTAAGGAAGACTCCAGCATCAACCTTTGACAACCATATTCATGTTCATACATGTACATGTACACTCACACACACATTTATCTGTCTACCCAGACATGTGAACAAATACGCCATACACATATACGTGTGAAAAAAATGTGATTTGTATGGCAATTGCACAAGAGAAGGAAGAAGGAATAGAACAATTGAAATTAAGTTTTTATTCATCTGAATTAGATTATTATAAATTAAGATTAATCATAATTCTCAAGCATTGAAAAGATAGATGAAAATCACTTCTAAGGTAGTAAGGTGGAGTTGTATGCTAAAAAAAAAAAGAATATCTATTTCATTCTAAAGATGGTAGTTACAGAACATAAAGGAACCATAGTATATAGAATATGGAAAACAAGTAACAAAATAGCAGACCTAACCTTTCCAAAAATTTGAAATTCTATTAAATGTAAATAAATGTATTAAGCAGTTCAATAAAAAATTACAGAATAGCTAAATTGATAATAATTGATAATTGATTCAATTAAATTCAGTGTACTAAAAACACATTTTTATTAAAAAGTATAGTGGTTGATATGAAGAAACGTGGCATGATTAAATTAGTGATAAGAATGATGGGGTGAGATGTTAACATCTGATGAAACAGGCTTCAAAAAAGTATTGAAGGGTTCAAAAGTGATTCTTAAAATAATGAGAAACTCAATCTATCAGAAAAGCATAATAATTTAAACATAAAAACATCTGAAATCTAGCAAAATTATCTGAAAGAAAGGCTGACATAACTGAAAAGCGATGACAGTTGGACAACAATGGCTGGTTAATGCCAGAACCTCTTTCAGGATTGGACAGACTGAGACAGAATATGAAAAAGAGAATAGATTACTCAAGTATCATGCAACTAGACCTATCAGACATAGGAAGTTTTAGTTAAAAAAATCTAGATTCTTTCCAGGGTAATATAGAAAATTCTCCAAATTACAGATATGATAGATCAAAATAAGTTAAACCTTAATCAGTTTATAATAACTAAGTGTGTCCTCTGACCAAAAAAAAAAAAAAGAGTTAATATTTTAATTCTACACTAGCATGGTATGTAAAAACATAGGTATGAAGAAGTTAAATGACACAGTTTTAAGTAACCAATAGTCAAAAAGAAATTATGAGATAATGTATAAAATTCTTTGAAATGTATGAAAATAAGTAAACAACAGACACAAACTTATGGACTATGGAAAAACCCTTATCAGTAAAGTATTCTTCAAAATATGCAAATATTTTTAATCTAGAGTTTTAAAAAAGAAAATTAGTCAATAATTAACTTTTTACTTTAAAGAACTAGAAAAAGGAAGTAACTTAATCAGTGAAAAAAAGGAAGGTAAGCAACAGAGAAAAACCATTCTAAGAAGAATTATGTGGTCTCAAAGATCAACAAAACTGATCAAGCTTTATCTAGAAAGGCTAGGAAAAACTGAGAGAGTAGACTGAATTATTATTAACTGAATGGTCTGTTAGACTCCGTACTCTGAACTCACAAGAACATTGTTCTTGGGAACAAGCCTGGCACTGTGCTTCTTCCCACACAGTCCGACAGGCAGGTGGGGGCTGTGGGAAGCCTTTGCCAGCCCTTCCCATGGGTGGGGGAGGAGGCCATTCTCAGGGAATGAGCAGCAGCCATCTCTGTGGGTTCTCTAGCCCGGGACACTGCAGTTGCCGCGGGGTGCTGCAGGTGGGCTAGCCGGAGAGCAGCTGGGGGTCCCACCGAGACCAGGTTTTGGCAGCTTGGGGTGCCGGCTAGCTGCTTAGGCTTGGGTGAATGGGTACCATCTGGAAGTGCTGGGAAGCCCTCTGTGAGAGATTAGACGTGGCTCCTTAATTGAGGGCCAGATCCCTTGATTCCCACGGTGGGTCCAGATGAAGAGAGAGTCCATAATTCTAAGATGTTTATTGTCATCGTGTGGAATGGCGTGGATAGAATGGCACCCTCACCTTTCAGAGAGAGGGGAGGCAGATATAGTAACTGGGAAGGGGCATGGCTAAGCCTCTAGGTGTCTCATTAACATGGGGATGTCTTGGAACTGTGTGGCCACGCCTCTACCTGAGGAGGGGTGGTACGTGACCTTGACTGGAGCCAAAGCCTCCGGGAGCGTTGACATAAAGTTCTCCCATCCCTTGTGGATTATTTCACGCAGTCTCCCAGATTTTACACCTGTGCTCAACCGGGTGCCAGATTGCCTGTCACAGATCACTGCCATTGTCATCTTGTCTACTATAAATCTGCAGTGCATATTTTAGTGTTTGGCACAATTCAGGCACTCATTAAGTATGTGTTGGGTGAATGAATAGATGCACTAGTGTTACTCAGCGAAGGTCAAAAGGGTCAAAGAGATGGCTTAATGGAAGAAGATGGTGTTTGCCACACTATCAGGTGACATCAGTTTAATCCCCAGACTCCTCATAAAGGTGAAAGGAGAGAACCAAGTCCACATAGTTGCTCTCTACACACACGTGCACATACACACACACACACACACACACACACACGCATGCACTCTGTACCACATGCGTGCAAGTGAATTCCCTAAACCCATGAATTAAAAGCAGCGGATTCATATTGCATTCATTTATGCTTTCCTATCCAGATCTCTGCCCCCTATATTCTAAGAGATCTCTTGGGTCTTTTCTATTTCAAGGTTTTACCACTGATGTGTATGAAGCTCTTTTGTTTCTTCTTTATCTGATCCTGCTACTCCCCACCCACTTCTTTAAACTACATTTGTAGGTGACTTCTCTGTAGGACTTGGCCAGCAATTCAAGTTGTCTGATGTGGTTTTAAAGTTTCCTGTTACAAGATTTAGACAAATATAAGTTAGGAACACGGAGTTCTTGAGTGGGAAGATCAATAACAAAGATGTCTGTGGAACAAACACCTCAATCATTCTGCAGCTTTTCCTCCTACCCAGTAGGTGACTTCTTCCTTCATCCTCGCCCCCTCCTATGGATCTACCACGATTCAGGAATAGGAGTGTCCAACCTGAAACTCAGAAAGTGGAGCCTAACTGGTCCAGATCATGGCGGCCTCAATTCTATGCCAACAACTGAGTTACTAAAGGCTACTAAGATATAATAACTGATGTCTATTAAGGACAAACTTTCAGAGCTAGAGATGGGTCACTCAGTTGGTAAAATGCTTCTTGTTATGCAAGTATAAGACCTTGAGTTCATATCCTCAGCACCCACATAAAAAGCTGGGAGTGGTGACATCTGTGCTCTCTTGTCACTGTATATATAAGGAAGAGCTGTAACTTCCACATCTACCAAGCACCAAGGAATGGCTCCCCTGACTTCAGCTGTCCACAGAGTCTGACTGGAAAGCCTAGCAGGAGTAAGGCCGCAGCTCCTTTCCAGCCCCTGACAGGCATCAGAAGAAGCCAGGCAGGACAGAGTTTAAGGACTATGGGAAAATGAAGATGCTACAGTAATCTAATTTTTAAAAAACAAGCATCTACAAATACTTTAATAAGTCATTGTGAATACATTCAAAACAAATAAAGTTATGCACAAAGAAATGAAAAGTTCAACAAAAGTTAGACTTCAATAAACTCATTTGAATAGTTTAAGTGGTAGAAGAAAATTTCATGAACTTGGAAAAAGAAATAGGAATAAACCACCTAAAAAAATAAAATTAAGTACTTGATCAATTAGATTTTTTTAGTTAAACCCCTTTGCTATATAAAAGGCCCATTAAGAGGAAAACAGGAAGCAAAAACTAAGAATAATAATTCCAGACACATACCCTATGAAGACTAATATCCAGAGTATATAAGGAACTTCTCAAAATAATAAAGCAACAAACCATGTAGAACTGGGCAGAAAACAAGCATTTTACTCTAGAGAGCAGACACATGGGAACATCAACAATTTAGCACTATTAAGTTTGATGAAAACAAATTAAACTAAAATGAGGTATCACAACACACTGTATAAAATACACAAAGAAAGGAGACAACACCAATGGCTGGCAACAATATGGAGAAATTGGATATCTGCAGGTGGCAACATTATGTACTACATTGCCTCTAGAACAGAGTTGGTCAAGTTCTTAATTGACCAAGATGGGGGTGAAAGACAACAAGGGAGGGGAATGATTTAGGATCTGAAAGACCAATAAAAAGATTAGTCCTCTATATGAATTTTACCAATATCAATGTTCTGGTCCCAAGGACTGGAGAGATGGTTCAGCATTTAAGAGCATACACTGCTGTTATAGAAGACCTAGGTTCAGTTCACAGCCAGGTTTTCCTCCAGTTCCAGGGGATCTGATGTCCTCTTCTAGTCTCCATGGCCACTATACACATGTGGTGCACTTACTAAATGCAGTCATTCAGACACATAAATTAAAAAAATAAAATAAAATCATTAAAATACATCTCAGTTAACAAAATGCACTATTTTTGTAAGATGTTGCCATTGATAAAAAAAAATGAACATTTTTTATTGTTTTTTTAAATTATTTTGTAAATGAATAGAATGAGTTGTGATTCTATCCACCCCACTCTCTTCTTATATCCGCTCTCACTTCTGTCAGGTCCATTCCTCTTCCCAACTAGATCCCCTCCCACTCATGTCTTCTTTTTTCATTGTTGAGTGTCTTGTGCCAATAACCACTGTTGCCCTGTGCTTTTGCTCATTCCAGCCATGCCATACCCAGAGGACAGCATCTCATGGTACTCTTCTGTATCCTCTGGCTCTCAGAATCGTGTGGGCCTTTATTCGGTAATGTTCCTGGGCCTGTTGGGAGGTTATGTAAGTGTCCCTTTTTGGATTGAGCTCTTAATAGTCAATTTGAACACATGTGCGTCTCTTCTCTAGTCATCATCCTCTGAGAAAAGAAGCTTCTCTGACACAGACTGAGAATAGAACCAGTCTGTGGGTATAAACATAAATATTTAGAAGGCAGTTGGGCTACGTGTCCACTTGGCAGACCTCTAATAGTTTTATTATGTAGCTCTTGTGGGCAATCCAGAGTAATGGCAGTAGCATCTATTGTTTTGGGAGCTTATGTATGGTAAAGTCTTGACTCCACTCAGGACACCTCCCTTGAAACTCCTTACAATTCTATTTTTAGTAAGTCTATACAGTAATAGGTTTCTGTGTGGTTTTTTTCTATACAGCTTTTGTTTTAGTTATCTTTTCCCCAACCTTTTCCTTACACTCCTGTTCCTGACTAAACTTTCTCACCCCTAGCACTTCATCCTCTATTTTCACATCATATGTATTTTCTTTTCCTGAAAATACCATAACACACATGCATGCACAAATGCACACATACACACACTACGTGTTTTTATCAACTCAGAATCAATTTATATTTCAAATAGAATCATTAAAGTAACTAAGCAACTCTGCGGATAGAATAAGAAGTCTACACTGGGAAAAGCAAGCTGGAGACCCACTGCAGTGTCCAAATTCCTCAACTGGCCATTGTGCAGTGGGTAGTTTTTCTTTGTTTTTTAATAACAGCTGGATGTTTATTCTATTGATTCAGAATGACACACTATCATTACAGGCAAACCAGGCCACCACTATTCAAGCAAAGCTTGTCAGCACACAGACAAACCTATGAACATGAAATATCACTAGGAACCTTCTACTTAGGTTAGCCTATATGCTGGCGAGGTTATTGTTGCCTTAACTGAACCTGGAATCATCTGGGAAGAAAGACTCAATGGGGGGTTTGTTTAGATCAGGTTGTCCTGTCATCAAGTCTTTGGGGGATTTTCTTGACTCGTTTATTTAATGTGGAAACCCAATCTGAATGTGGTTTCCCTATTTCTGGCTATAGATGTGACTAGTTGCAATAGGTTCCTGCCTTGACTTTCCTATAATGATAAATTGTGATCTAAAATTGTCAGCTAAACTAAAACCATTTAACAAATGTTTCCCTAAAAGACCAACTCTCAAAACCAAAGCCAGATCTGCCTGGGCCACCAGGGTTCCATAGCCAAGTAGCACTGGGAGAAAGTTACCCTCCCAGGAGTGTGGAAAAGCTGTGAGTGGGGTTAAGACAAGCACCACTGCTAACTGGGACCCGCCCGGAACCCGCAGGACACAGAGACTGAGGTAAATTGGGCATAGGAACCTTCCGGTTTCCATCTGTGGCGTGAGACCTCTGCCTGGACCACCAGGGTTCCATAGCCAAGTAGTGCCAGGAGAAAGATACCCTCCCAGGAGCGTGGAAAAGCCGTGAGTGGGGTTAAGACAAGCACCACTGCTCACCGGGACATGGGGACCTGAGCCTGGGCCACAGGGCTCCAGGAGAGAGCTAGTATCCCAGAAGCGCTGACACACCTTCCAGCACAGGCAAACGCACCACTTCTGTTCAAACTCTCTGGATCAAGAGGGACCCTTGCAGAGCCATCAGGACACAGGAACCAAGGGACAGCTGGGGACAAGATCCTTCTGGTTTCTGTCTGCACCACAGAGCTGACTCTGTGCCACAGCTCTCAAAACCCAAATACCTCTCAGAAAGAGCTAGTCTTCAAGGAGAATAGATACAGAGGCCTGCAGGAGGGACAAGCCACAGCCAGACAGAGTAAGATCAGCTAACATCAGAGTTACCAAGATGGCAAAAGGCAAGGGCAAGAACATAAGGAACAGAAACCAAGGCTACTTGGCATCATCAGAACCCAGCTCTCCCACCACAGCAAGCCCTGGATACCCCAACACACCAGAAAAGCAAGACTCAGATTTAAAATCATTTCTGATGATGATGATAGAAGACTTTAATAAATAAATAAATAATGCCCTTAAAGAAATACAAGAGAACACAGGTAAAAAGCTAGAAGCCCTTAAAGAGGAAATACAAAAATCCATTAAAGAATTACAGGAAAACACAATCAAACAGACAAAGGAAATGAACAAAACTATATAGGAACTAAAAATAGAAATAGAAACAATAAAGAAATCACAAAGGGAGACAACCCTGGAGTTAGAAAACCTAGGAAAGAGATCAGGAGTCATTAATGCAAGCATCACCAACAGAATACAAGAGAAAGAGAAAATCTTGGGAGCAGAAGATACCATAGATAACACTGACACAACAGTAAAAGAAAATACAAAATGCACAAAACTCCTAACCCAAAGCATCCATGAAATCCAGGACACAATGAGAAGACAGAACCTAAGGATAATAGGTATAGAGGAGAGTGAAGATTCCCAACTTAAAGTACCAGTAAATATCGTCAACAAAATTATAGAAGAAAACTTCCCTAACCTAAAGAAAGAATGAACATAAATATACAAGAAGCTTACAGAACTCCAAATAGATTGGACAAGGAAAGAAATTTGTCCTCTCACATTATACTGAAAACACCAAATATACAAAACAAGGAAAGAATATTAAAAGCAGTAAGGGAAAAAGGTCAAGTAACATATAAAGGCAGACCTATCAAAATTACAACAGACTTCTCACCAGAGATTATGAAAGCTAGAAGATCCTGGGTAGAACTCATACAGACCCTAAGAGAACACAACTGCGAGCCAATGCTGCTATACTCAGCAAAACTCTCAATTACCATAGATGGTGAAACCAAAATGTTCTCTGACAAAACCAAATTTACACAGTATGTTTCCACAAACCCAGTCCAAAAAGGATAATAGATGGTAAACGTCAACTCAAGGAGGGAAACTACACCCTAGAAAAAGCAAGAAAGTAATCTTTCAACAAACTCAAAAGAAGATAGCCACATAAAAGTAAAAATAACATAGAAAATAACAGGAACCAACAATCACTATTCCTTAATATCTCTTAACATCAATGGACTTAATTCCCCAATAAAAAGACATAGACTGACAGATTGGATCCATAAAGAGGACCCAGCATTTTGCTGCATTCAAGAAACACACCTCCATGATAAAGACAAACACTACCTCAGAGGAAAGGGCTAGAAAACAATTTTCCAGGCAAATGGTCTAAGAAACAGGCTGGAGTAGCCATTCTAATATCGGATAAAATCGACTTTCACCCAGAAGTCATCAAAAAAGATGAGGAAGGACACTTCATGCTCATCAAAGGAAAAATCTACCAAGAAGAACTCTCAATTCTGAACATCTATGCTCGAAATGCAAGGGCACCAACATTCATAAAAGAAACTTTACTAAAGCTCAAAGCACACATTGCACCTAACACAATAATAGTATGAGACTTCAACACCCCATTATCATCAATGGACAGATCTTGGAAACAGAAAATAAACAGAGACACAGTGAAAATAAAAGATGTTATGAACCAAATGGATTTAACAAATTTCTATAGAACATTTCATCCTAAATCAAAAGAATATAACTTCTTCTCAGCACCTCATGGTACCTTCTCCAAAATTGACCATATAATTGGTCACAAAACAAACATCCACAAATAAAAGAAGATTGAAACAATCCTATGCCTCCTATCAGACCCCTACGGATAAAGGCTGGTCTTCAATGGCAACAAGGACAACAGAAAGTCCACATACACATGGAAGCTGAACAACATTTTACTCAGTGATAACTTGGTCAAGGAAGAAATAAGGAAAGAAATTAAAGACTTCCTAGAATTTAAAGAAAATGAAAATCCAACATACCCAAACTTATGGGACACAATGAAAGCAGTGTTAAGAGGAAAACTCATATCTATGGGTGCCTCCAAAAAGAAACTGGAGAGAGTATATACTAGCAGCTTACCAGCACACATGAAAGCCCTAGAACAAAAGGAAGCTAATGCACCCAACAGAGTGGAAGGCAGAAAATAATCAAACTCAAGGCTGAAATCAACCAAGTAGAAACAAAAAGAACTATATAAAGAATCAACAAAACCAGGAGTTGATTCTTTGAGAAAATCAACAAGATAGATAAACTCTTAGCCAGACTAACCAGAAGGCCCAGAGACAGGATCCAAATTAATAAAATTAGATATGAAAAGGAAGACATAACAACAGATCCTGAGGAAATTCAAAAAATCATCAGATCCTACTACAAAAGCCTATACTCAAGAAAACTACAAAATCTGGATGAAATGGACAATTTCCTAGACAGATATCAAATACCAAAGATAAGTCAGGATCAGATAAACTAAACAGTCCCATAATGCCTAAAGAAATAGAAGCAGTCATTAAAAGTCTTCCAACCAAAAAAAGCCCAGGACCAGATGGGTTCAGTGCAGAATTCTTTCAGACCTTCAATGAAGACCTAATGCCAATACTCTTCAATCTATTCCACAAAATAGAAACAGAAGTAACACTACCCAATTCCTTCTATGATGCCACAGTTACACTGATACCAAAATCTCACAAAGGCTCAACAAAGAAAGAAAACTTCAGACCAATTTCCCTTATTAATATCAATGCAAAAATACTCAATAAAATTCTCACAAACCGATTCCAAGAACACATCAAAACGATCATTCATCATGATCAAGTACACCTCGTCCCAGGGATACAGGAATGGTTCAATACCTGGAAATCCATAAATGTAATCCACTACATAAACAAACTCAAAGAAAAAAAACCACATGGTCATTTCATTAGATGCTGAAAAAGCATTTGACAAAATTCAACATCCCTTCATGATAAAAGTCCTGGAAAGATCAGGAATTCAAGGCCCACACCTAAACATAGCAAAAGCAATATACAGCAAACAGTGGCCAACATCAAACTAAATGGAGAGAAACCCGAAGCAATCCCACTAAAATCAAGGACAAGACAAGGCTGTCCACTCTCTCCCTGTCTATTTGATATAGTAATTGAAGTTCTAGCTAGAGCAATTAGACAACAAAAGGAGGTCAAAGGGATACAAATTCGAAAGGAAGAAATCAAAATATCACTCTTTGCAGATGATATGATCGTATACTTAAGTGACCCGAAAACCTCCACCAGAGAACTGCTGCAGCTGATAAACAACTTCAGCAAAGTGGCCAGACATAAAATTAACTCAAACAAATCAGTAGCCTTCCTATACTTGAAGGATAAACAGGCTGAGAAAGAAATTAGGGAAATGACACCCTTCACAACTGTCACAAACAATATAAAGTATCTTCATGTGACTCTAACCAAACAAGTGAAAGATCTGTATGTATGACAAGAACTTCAAGTTTCTGAAGAAAGAAATTGAAGAAGACCTCAGAAGATGGAAAGATCTCCCATGCTCATGGATTGGTAGAATTAATATAGTAAAAATGGTCATCCTGCCAAAATCAATCTACAGATTCAATGCAATCCCCATCAAAATTCCAACTCAATTCTTCATAGACTTAGAAAGAGCAATTCTCAAATTCATTTGGAACAACAAAAAACCCAGGATAGCAAAAGCTATTCTCAATAACAAAAGATCTTCTGGGGGAATCAGCATCCCTGACCTCAAGCTGTACTACAGAGCAGTAGTGATAAAAACTGCATGGTATTGGTACAGTGACAGGCAGGTAGATCAATGGAATAGAATTGACGACCCAGAAATGAACCCACACACTTAAGGTCACTTGATTTTTGACAAAGGAGGTAAAACCACCCAGTGGAAAAAAGATAATATTTTCAACAAATGGTGCTGGTTCAACTGGTGGTCTACATGTAGAAGAATGAGAATTGATCCATTCCTATCTTCTTGTACAAAGCTCAAGTCCAAGTGGATCAAGGACCTCCACATAAAACCAGCTACACTGAATCTAATAGAAGAGAAAGTGGGGGAACGTCTCGAACACATGGGTACAGGGGAAAAGTTCCTGAACAGAAAACGAATGGCTCATGCTCTAAGATCAAGAATCGACAAATGGGACCTCATGAAATTGCAAAGCTTCTCTAAGGCAAAGGACACTGTCAGTAGGACTAAACGGCAACCAACAGATTGGGAAAAGATCTTAACCAATCCTACATCTGATAGAGGGCTAATATCCAATATATACAAAGAACTCAAGAAGTTAGACTCCAGAAAACCAAATAACCCTATTAAAAAATGGGGAACAGAGCTAAACAGAGAATTCTCAACTGAGGAAGTTCATAGGGCTGAGAAGCACCTAAAGAAATGTTCAACATCCTTAGTCATCAGGGAAATGCAAATCAAAACAACTCTGAGATCCCGCCTCACACCAGTCATAATGGCTAAGATCAAAAACTTGGGTGGCAGCAGATGCTGGCAAGGATGTGGAGAAAGAGGAACACTCCTCCATTATTGGTGGGATTGCAAGCTGGTACAACCACTCTGGGAATCAGTTTAGTTGACCCTCAGAATAATGGACATAATATTACCTGAGCTATATTATTACCTAGCTATACCTCTCATGGACATATACCCAGAAGATGTTCCAACATGTAATAAAGACACATGCTCCACTATGTTCATAGCAGCCATATTTATAATAGCCAGAAGCTGGAAACAACCCAGATGTCCCTCATCAGAGAAATGGATACAGAAAATGTGGTACATTTTCACAATGGAGTTCTACTCAGCTATTAAAAACAATGACTTCATGAAATTTGCAGGCAAATGGATGGAATTTGAAAATATCATCCTGAGTGAGGTAACTCAGTCATAAAAGATGAACATGGTGTGTACTCACTGATAAGTGGATATTAGCCCAAAAATTTCGGAATATCCAGGTTTCACCTTACAGTAACGGCTGGACTGAGAGTCAGGTCCCAGATGGAGGAGAAGTTGGAGTTGTTGGAGTTGGAGAAGTTGGAGAAGGAACTGAAGGATCTGAGGGAGTTTGCAGCCCCATGGAGGGAGCAACAGTGTCAACTGACCTGACCCTACCCCAGTGCTCCTGGAGGCTGGACCACCAACCAAAGAATACACATCGAGGGACCCATGGCTAGGACCACATATGTGGCAGAGGAGGGCCTGGTTGGCCATCAGAGGGAGGAGAGACCTTTGGGCCTGAGGGTGTTAGAGGCCCCAGAAAAGGGGAATGTCAAGGTGGGAATAAGGGAGTGGGTGGGCAGGTGGGTGGGAGGGGGAATACCCTCATAGAGATGGGGAGGGGTTTGGGATAGGGGGTTTCCAAGAGGAGACCTGAAAAGGGGGAAACATTGGAAATGTAAATAAAGTATCAAAAAAAACCAAAACAAAAAATCAAAGCCACATCAAACTGGATATATGCATGTAGAAGAATACAAAAAGATACATACATATCACCCTGCACAAAACTCAAATTCAAAGGATCAAACACCTCATAAGGCCAGATACACTAAATCTAATAAAGGAGAAAGTGTATAATAGCATTGGATGCATTGGCACATGGAAAGACTTTCTGAACAGAACACTAATATCACAGGCACTAAGGACAACAATTAATAAATGGAACCTCATGAAAATGAAAAGCTTCTAGAAGACAAAGAACACTATTATTTCAACAGAGTGGCAGGCTAAAAAATGAGAAAAGTTGGTTTTTTTTTTTTTACCAACTGTACATCTGACAGAGGGCTAATATCCAAAATATAAAACAAACTATAAACAAACAAACAAACTCCTGGACATCAAGAAAACAAATAAGAGTCTAGATCTAAACAGATGTTCTCAGAATAGGAAACTCAAATGCCCTTTTTTTTTCTTGATCTTAGCTATTCTGACTGGACTGAGTAGAATCTCAAAGGGTTATAATTTGTGTTTTGCTGATGGGTAAAAGTATCGAACAGCCTTAAAATGATTTTTAGCCATTTTTATTTATTTTGAAAATAACTATATCTGCTGAGATCCACAGCCTATGTTTTTATTTGGTTGTTTGTTTTGGCATTGCTTAGGTCTTTTTCACTCTTTGTAGATTCTTATATTAATATGCTGTTGGATTTTCTTTTGCTCTATAGACAGGCTGCCTCGTCACTCTATTTACAGTTTCCCTTGTGGAGCAAAAAGTTTTTAGTTTCATGAGATGTTCTGTGCCAATTCTTGTCCCAGGATATGTTTAGAAATCCTTTTCCTGTCTTTGTATCTTGTAGAATACTTTCTATGTTTTCTCCAGTAGTCCCAACCCAGAGGCACAAAGATCTTTCAAAATATATAAGCCAATGAATGTAATTCATCACAAAGGTAGCCTCAGGAAATCACATGATCACCTCTATAAATATAGAAAAGGCATTTGACAAAAATCTAACATTTCTTCATCAGAACCCTACACAGAATAGAGATGGAGGGAATATACCTAAAATTATAAAGGATATATATGCCAAAGCACAGCTAGCATCATTCTAAATGGAGAAAACCTTGTAACATCACCACTAAACTCAAGAACAAAATTAGAATGTCTACTTTTTCTCCTCTTATCCAATGTAGTCATTGAAGTAGTAGCTTCAGCAATGGATGAGAGAAGCAAATGCAAAGGTGACAATTAGGAAAGAAGTGAGAGCATTGTTGGCAGATACATGATTTTATGCTTAAGAGACCCTAAAGGCCTCACCAGAAAACTGATAAACAACTTCAGCATTGTGGCAGGATCCAAAAATTGGCATACAAAAATCAGTAGTCTTCTCTGTACCAATGACAAACATATTTATAAAAGAAAAAAAAAATCAAGAAAATAATTCCTTTCACAGTAGCCTCAAAAGAATAAAATACCTTGGAATAAGCCTAATCAAGAGTGAGAGACCTCTAAAATAAAATCTTTAAAAAAAAAAAAAGAAAAGAAAGAAAGAAAGCTGAAGAAGACATTAAAGATCTAAGGATCTCTCAGTGTAGGAGAATGTCAGGGAGGGAAGACGGGAGTGGGAGTGGGTGGGAGGGGGAGCACCCTCATAGAGGCAGGGGGAGTGGGGATGGTGTACTGGCTGGTTTTGTGTGTCAACTTGACACAAGCTGGAGTTATCACAGAGAAAGGAGCCTCAGTTGAGAATAATGCCTCCATGAGATCCAGGTGTAAGGTATTTTCTCAGTTAGTGATCAAGGGGGGAGGGCCCCTTGTGGGTGGTACCATCTGTGGACTGGTAGTCTTGGGTTCTATAAGAGAGTCAGCTGAGCAAGCCAGGAGAAACAAGCCAGTAAGAAATATCCCTTCATGGCCTCTGCATTAGCTTCTGCTTCCTGACCTGCTTGAGTTCCAGTCCTGACTTCCTTTGGTGATGAACAGCCATTGGAAATGTAAGCTGAATAAACCCTTTCCTCTCCAACTTATATCTTGGTCATGATGTTTGTGCAGGAATAGAAACCCTGACTAAGATAGATAGGATAGGGGGTTTTCACACACACACACACACACACACACACACACACACACCATGCTTGTGCATACAACTTTAAAGAGTTTATCATTTTGAAGCCTAGGCTGGCCTTGAACTTATGAACTCAGTCTCTCCCAGCGCTGGGATGACTGGTGAGTACCAACCACTTTGGACTCAGTATATCTATGTAAAATTAAGTATATTCTGATATAATAGTTCACTGATGCTAAAGAAAAACAAACAAACATTTGAGGACTGGAGAGAATAGTTGAAATGTTAGTAATTTTTTTGAGACAGAGTGCCTGCCAGTTGAAGTATTGGAAGATCTCTTTAAATCTCTTCCCCTTTGGGTTTAATATTGTGATGTTCTAGCCATTTGGAGTTGATTTTTGCACAGCATGAGAAATAAGGATCTAGTTCTATTCTTATGTTTGATAGCCTTACTACCATTTGTTGAAGATGTCGTCACTTTTCCAGTATGTTTTTTATCTTTGCCGAAGTTGGGAAACTGCACTTGCACTGGTTCACACCAAGGTGCTTTGTTCTATGTTGCCGATCTATATTCCTGTCTCTGTGCCAGTACCATGCTATTTTAATACCGTTACTCTATAGTATAGCCTAAAATCAGGCATGCTGATACTTCTAGGAGTGTTGTTTTTTGCTCAGGATTGTTTTGTCTATCTGGAATTTTTTAACTTCCATCTGAATTTTAAGATTTTTGTTTTCTATTTCAGTGACAAGTGGCACCATAATTTTGACTGAGACTGCACAGAATCTGTATATTGATTTTGGTAGGATGACAATTTTCTCTGTATTAATTCTTCAATTCATGAGCACCCTATCCTATCTGTCTTAGTCAGGGTTTCTATTCCTTCACAAAACATCATGACCAAGTTATAAGTTAGGGAGGAAAGGGTAGCTTACATTTCCAATGGCTGTTCATCACCAAAGGAAGTCAGGACTGGAACTCAAACAGGTCAGGAAGCAGAAGCTGATGCAGAGGCCATGGAGGGATATTTCTTACTAGCTTGTTTCTCCTGGCTTGCTCAGCTGGCTCTCTTATAGAACCCAAGACTACCAGTCCACAGATGGTACCACCCACAAGGGGCCCTCCCCCCTTGATCACTAATTGAGAAGATGCCTTACACCTGGATCTCATGGAGGTATTTTCCTAACTGAGGCTCCTTTCTCTGTGATAACTCCAGCTTGTGTCAAGTTGACACACAAAACCAGCCAGTACACCATCCCCACTCCCCCTGCCTCTATGAGGGTGCTCCCCCTCCCACCCACTCCCACTCCCGTCTTTCCTCCCTGGCATTCTCCTACACTGGGGCATCCAATACCCTCAAGGCCAGCCTAGGCTTCAAAATGATAAGCTCTTCAAAGTTGTATGCGCAAGCATGGTGTGTGTGTGTGTGTGTGTGTGTGTGTGTGTGTGTGAGAGAGAGAGAGAGAGAGAGAGAGAGAGAGAGAGAGAGAGAGAGAGATTTGAAATAGTGGACCTCTCATTCCTGATTTCACAAGAAAATGTTCTCAATTGTTCACTAAACATGATATAGTTTATAGAGCCTACATTTCAAAGCAATTTTATTCTTAGTAAATTATGAACTTTCAACATAAGTGCTCAAAGTTATCAAATATATTAATTTATATCTTCTGAAATCATTTACCTTTTAATTTCCTAACATAGCAAGTCTTGGAAACTGGATTTTGAATGAAAAAAAAATTGGTTTTTCAGTGAATGTATTGTTTTATGCATGCATAAATGTATACATACATTATACATGAAGTATCACACATGTTGAATTTAAGTTTACTAGAAAATGGACTGATCAATTTCTAATTTAGGGTTTACCTTTCCTAATGTTTCACTTACTATTCTTGATGAATTTACAATTTTCAATTTCAGTATTAAAATTTCATTATTGATATGAAGCTATAAACAAAAGCATCTGGCCCTAAAGATGCATTTTTTTTTATTTATTTTGCTTTTCTTTTTTTTAAAAAAAAAAAACATATTTTCCAAGTAGTGTATGTTTAGTTGTAGTTTATGTTCTTAACAGTTAATAAAAAATAGTTTTTTTATTCCCTATTGTGTCAATGGATAAAATTGGATAAAGTGGGCTTGGGAGTGCATCTTTCACTTACACTGTCAAGGACAGTAGCTTAAAATTATCCATAATGTATTTTTATGATTCTTTGTAGTTTTCTTAAGCTTGCATACTCATCTCATACCTGAGAGATGTTGCAATGCATATGAACTTCAAGGTGCTTCCTCTTAGTTTTCTCTCCTATACAGGTTAAGCACTCTGTTGGATTTACTACACGCCTGTCAAGCAAGAGTTATACACAGAGACACAACTCAATTGCTTAGTATCTCAGGCTCTGATTTGTCTGGGATTTCTAAGTTGTGTTGGCCCTCTCCACTCCTATTTCTCTGAAGGTCATCCTCAAACATGCTCTGCGTGTGAGAGACACCTGAAATAAATTTCGGAATGATTTCAGGCAGAGCGCAACACCATGTCTTTTCTATGATAAGAGTTCTCTCATTCCAATCACTTTCGAAAGTGATCAAAATTTTCAGAGTTCAAGTTTATGTGCACAGAAACTTTACCTTTTACCACAGCAAATCCAGAAGAAACATATCAATTCACACTTTCCAATGTGTTTTTGCGTCTGGGGAAATGTTCCGCAGAAGAGGAAAGTAAGAAAGTTTGATGAACTCAGGGGAAAGGAGACTGGAAATTGCTGAGAACTGGAAATCCCCCATTTCCTCACAGCCACCTTTACTGGCCCCACGAAGTAACCATTTCAAACACACACACCTGCTATATAAAAACAAGTGATACTGATTTACATAATTTGAATTACTTTAATGAAACATTACAAATGGAAAATCTGATCCACAAGATTAAAGACATTCCAGTACCCAATTCACTCACTGAAAGAAAAAAAATCATTTTAAAATATGATGAGCAGGTTGTCACAGGAAACTGCCTCAGGTCGGAAGTTTGTGGTTCCTTTGAACACGTACCACTAAGGCAGCTGCCGTGATAAGGACTGTACACCCTGCCTTCCTGCCGCACTTTGCATCTGCCTCATATTACCTCATTTCCTTTCAGAAACCTCCCGCCGGATTCTTCATATAAGGTCACACATGAGGGAGAACTGCACTGGGTTTTAGTGTCTGAATGACCTCGCCCAACTCTTACTCAAGCCTCAGTGTCTGTAAGCCTCAGTTTTCTCAGTTATGAAGTGCTAATCACAACAGAGGCTGTTGTAAACATATGAGTATCACTTTATTTATACATATTTTTCAGGGAATGAAACCCATAAAATATTTCTAAAGAAACTGAAAGACCAGGCATGGTGGCACATGTAATCCTAGCACTTTATGGTGTGGCCCAGCACTCAAGAGGCAGAGGAAGGTGAATCTCTGTGAGTTCTAAGACAGCTTGGTCTACAGAGTTCCAGAATAGTCACCAAAACACAGAGAAACCCTGTCTTTAAAAACCAAAAACAAACAAAAACACCCAAACTTTGACTGTCCCTATAAAGCCAGGTAGAGATAAATAAAGGCAAGTATTTGATTAAGGAGTGAGACTTGTTTGCAGAGATGGTGTGTGGAGATTATATATATATATATATATATATATATATATATATATATATATATATATATATGAATGATTGAGCCATGAAAATAAATCTTTAAGAAACAAAAGTAAGAGCAAGTCTTCTACAGAAACTCAAATTTAACTTCCTTAAGAACAGAGGGAATGCCAGTACAGTTGACCTGTACAGAATACAAGGGAAAAATGAGAGATGACGTTTACCTGTTTGGAAAACCAAATCTTTTTAAAATAAGACTTACCTACCAGAATGTCCTGGAATATTCAGATTTTGAGAACATATCAATGTCATAATGCTTAAGATTATTTATATTATAAAAATAACAATTCTCTGTACCATTTATGACTAATGGCATTTACACGAAATGTATATTAACCATGTTGTACATAGCAAGCGCATGTATAATTTTTGTAGGTACGTAGAAGATTGGTGCGGTTGGTTGTGGTTAATGAAGTGAGAAACCTGGAGCCCTTGTGTGAGCATTTTAGCATGAAGCACTGTCCTAGAGGTGACTGACTAGGATTCAGCAGCTTCCTCTGTCTGCCCAAGTTCCTGAAACCAACATACAGCAGACATGTTGCATCTCATCAGCAATGATGCTCAGAATTTTCAGTTAACGACACCTAGTGCCTCTCCTCAAATGAAAAGCCTTCTCACACCAGACTCCCACTCCATGATGTAGCAACAAACATCTAATGTCTACAGTACATTAACTTTCCAGTTCACAATTGTTCTTCTTGTTGCTCTCATAAACCACTGATAATCACTTTGGCTTAAAGGTAGTTATAAGTGAAATTGTGTAGCTTTTCCAAATCTACACAGCAAACAAATTCTTGAGTTAAGATTTGTATTCTTTCATGTGTCACTCAACAGCACTTGAGGGTTCCTTCAGGGTTATAGGCTCGACTGAGGTATCAAAGATCACTGATAAATAAAAAAGGTGTGTCCCTGGCCTTAGACACCTCACTGTCTACAAGTGAGAGACAGACAATGATAGTGATGCTAAAGCCTTACATAAGTAGAACTAGAAAGCTTTGGATGGCATAGTGGATTAGGTGAACAGTGAAAGCACTGGTGACGGTGAACGGAAGGTTCTTTCCATGGTGGTTAGAGAATGTGTTGCTGTGGAGGCGATGTGTGGTATTAAATATAAACCAGAAGACTTAGCCATTAAAAAAAAAAAAAAAAGCACCTGAGAATAGAGACCAAAAACAAGAACACGCCCCTCTACAGTGAAAACAAGTTTGACTTCCTTAAGGAACAGAATGAAAGTCACAAACATTTGACCTGTGCAGCAGAGTGTGTGGCAAAGTTAGGCATGAAGAGTCTTTCTTTGAAAAACATTTTTTTAATACTTTGTTTACCTGCCAACTATCTGAGATTATTGAAATTTCAAGGCAGTTGGTACCTAGTTAGGGGAATTAAATTTCACACTTACAGGGTGAAATGATTGACCTTCATTGACAGCTTGACTGGATTTAGTTACCTAGGAAACAGATCTCTGGGTGTGTCTGTGAAGGCGTTTCCAGAGAGATTTAATGCCCATGAGAAGGACCCACTCTATGGGCTGGAGAGGGTTCCGTTGTTAAAAGACTAGCTTCACAACCAAAAATAGAAAGGAAGACTTGCCCTAAATGGCTGGCTTCTATGGGTTGGGTGGGTCATAGAGTGAATAAGGAGGAATCTAAGTAGACTGAACTCCTCTCTATCTCCCCCCCAATTCCCCTTTCCTCCCCTCCTCTCCTCTCTCTGCCCCCCCCCACATGTGATGTGTTCAGCCCCTCATGCATCTGTTGCTATTCCTTCCTACCATGATGACTTATAGACTTCCTTAACTATGAGCCAAAACAAACCCTTCCTTATACTGTTTCAGTCATATATTTTGACACAGGAAAATAACTGATGCTTGTGAGTCTCACCTGAGGAAAAAAGGCACACCTCACTGAGGGTTACTGTTGCTGCAATGGCTGAGGCCTGCCCCCTGGCACAGCTGTAGCCATTTTGTTCCATGCCTGCCAGCTATTTCATATTGTTGACAGAAAAATACTTTGACTCAGAGTACGGTCATGCTGACCATATAACTTGTTATTTTCTGTATGTTGTGAAGTTTATTAATCTTAAGAAATTTCACATCCATATGCTTCACTTGGGACCCATCAAATTAACGATCAATAGAACTGTTATGTCTAAAATAATTTAAGTCAGGGCCAACCACCAGGCAGTGCTTCTTGTAACCCCATATGAGCTCATTGTGATCTTTGCAGTTTTGGCCTTTAGAAGCTGACCCTGAGAAATGTTAAAAGCTGAGGTCAGCTCCTGAATCTGAACTACAGCCCTGATCAATCAGTCTTCAGGTGTGCATTCAATAAACCAGTTCTGTTTAACTGAGACTGGAGTTTAAGTGGTTTGTGTGGGGATTTCTGAACCCTAACAGCTATAAGCACCATGATCAAAAGCAACCTCGGGAGGAAAGAATATATCCCATCTTAAAATGGTCAGTCAGAGTCCACCACTGAAGGAAGTCAGGTCAGGAACTTAAGACTGGAATGAAAACAGAGACCACGGAATAATGTTACATATTGGCTTGCTCTCTATGGCTTTCTCGGCCTGCTTTTTTGTATCATCCAGGACCACCAGCCCACACCAGGGGTACTGTCCACAGTGTCCTGGACTCTCCCACATCAATCATCAATCAAGAAAATAACCCACAGACTTGTTCATGGGTCCGTCTAGTAGTTACATGTTCTCAGTGAGGTTTTCTCTTCCCAAATGACTCTTGTGCCAAGCTGGTATAAAACTAGCCATGACAGGGTATGTACTAGTAAATGTGAATACTGGAATATGATATCCATGCTAACTAGTTCTCAGAAAGTCCTCCACTGCATGAGGAAAACACAGAATACTAAAGTAATCAGAGTCTTCTGATTACTCACAGTCTAGGAAGAATTTAAATAATGTCACAAATCTTTAATAGCAATATTAGCTCGTGAATTTTCCCTAACCAAACTATGTCAGGATGACCAATGAATAACTTCTTTCCCCCAAAATTTTCATTTTCAAAATGAGATCTTCAAAAATTATTAAAACAGCAATTATAGATACCTACTATCAGTGAAAACGTTCTTGGAATTTAGTTGTGACCGAAAGGACAAGATGCAAGAGTGTCTTAGTTTGCTACTGCTATGGAAGAACACACTGACCAAAACCCACTTGAAAAGGAATGGCTTTCTTTGGCTTACACTTCCCAATCACAGCCCATCATGAAAAGAAATCAGGGTATGAACTCAAATCTGAAACCAGAAAAAAAAAAAAAAAAAAACAAAAAAACAGAAAGCAGGAGCTGAAGCAGAGGCCACAGAGGAGTGCTGCTTACTGGTTTGCTCTTTGTGACATGCTCAACCTACCTTCTTATACAACCCAGGACCACCTGCCCAAGAATGGTACTGCCCAAGATGGGCTGAGTCCTCTTACATTAACTATTAATCAGGAAAATGCCCACAAGCTTCCTATAAGCTAATCTGTTGGAGGTGTTTTCTCTGGAGTTCCCTCTTCTCAGATGACTATCTTGTATCATGCTGAAAAAACAAAACAAAACAAAAAAACTCATGAGCACAAATTGTGAGCCACTCCTATCCAGAATGTCCAGCAAGTCCAGTGGCCTAATGTGGCCCAGTTGAGAGTAACAACTGTACACAACACATCAACTCAAATTAGATGAGAGAAAATTGGACCAAAATCATGAGCTGTGACTTTTCCTGGGATTATGTGGTGGCTTTAATATGCTTGGCCCATGCAATGTGACACTACTAGGAGGTATGGACTTATCAGAGGAGGTATGGCCTTGTTAGAGAATGTGTATCACTGTGGAGGCGGGGTTTTGAGGTCTCTTGTATATATATATTCAAGTCTGGCCAGTGTAACACAGTCCCCCTCTGCTGCCTGCAGATCAAGATGTAGAACTTTTGTTTCCTCTAGCACTAAGTCCGCCTGCATGCTGCCTGCTTCCCACCATTATGATAATGGACTGAACCTCTGAAACTGTAACCAGGAGAGTTGTCTTGGTCATGGCATTTCTTCATAGCAATAAAATCCTAAGACAGGAATTGGTACCAGGGATTGGGGTATTGCTGTGATAGGCCTGACCATGTTTTTGTTTGTAGCAATGTGGATTTGGGGAGCTTGGAAAGCAGTGGTGGAATGCTTTAAGTGGGGCTTAATGGTCCATACTAGTAGAAGCATGGAAGAAAGTAGTGGTGGAGGATCCAAGAGGCTCCTCCACAGGCTGCAGAAGGAGACTGTAGCACATTGGCCAGACTTGAGCCTATACATACATACACATACATACATTTCATATATCCTCAAAGCCCTGCCTCCACGGTGACACACTTTCTTTAACAAGGCCACGCTTCCTCTGATAAGGCCACATCTCCTAATAGTGACACTTCCCATGGGCCAAGCATATTCAAACAGACACAGATTATATAAGCAACAACTATTCATTCCAGACAGGGCACCAACAACAAGTTAAAAAAATTACTCTACCCAAGTTCAACTTAATGAATCAATGTGTTTATTGGGAGTTACTTGCAGGCACATGGGTGAGGATTTACTTACAGAAGCATAGGTGGACTCAAAGGCAGTACCCACCCCAACATGAGTGATGCTTCATAAAAGCTACACCCCTATAGCTTTATGCCCAATTTTCAAGCAGCTCCAAGGAAAGACTCCTCCTCTCCAGCAACTCTTTACTGTGTATTCAGCCCCAGGAAGGGTGGGGCTTGGGGTAGGGGGTCCTTGTGAACTATGCAGCTTTCTAAGCTTGATAGGCTCTGTAAGTCTCTTCTTGCACCTCTGAGGCACACGTTTCAATCCTGACGAAATGACTGTGGGACAACCCAAGATGAATCAGTTCTACAAGTTTATCCCTGATCACTAAACAGATAGCAAATCCTGGTCCAGACATATTGTAGGTCAGCTATGCTCAGTAATGCTATGACTATGATAGAATGTCAGGTACTGTGCTTCAAACAGACTCTGTGTGTGTGTGTGTGTGTGTGTGTGTGTGTGTGTGTGTGTGTGTGTGTGTGTTCATCACTCTTTATCCCATCCTATCCAGAATTTATCCAATATTATACAATCCAGACTGGCCTGGAACTTGTAGCAATCTTCCTCCCTCTGTCTCCTAAAAGCTAGAATTACATACAACATTAGCTACTACATCTGACTAAGACTACAAATATTTTAAATCAAGAAATGGCCACATTTTTTTTTATTGTCCAACTGTAATTGTTCAGGAAACTCCACAGAGAAACCTTATGCATCGGCTTGGTTTTTCTTCCCTCAATTCAGAGACTGGCACCATCAGAGTATTCTGAGGACAAGGACCACAGCTGTAAATGTCTCCTTCTAGACCACGTAAATACTTGAGAAAGAAAGCAATGAGAAACAGAAGTCTTAAGTCTGGGATACTCTGTGTCTTCAGACAATTTAGAGAATTGAAAGTCTAGAAATTTTTAAATCATGAATTGACCATGTAAAATTCCAATAACACAGACAAGCAAGGTGACTTCTCAGATCAAGGAGCTTTTTGCCAACACAAGGACCCAAATTCTATTCCTGGGACTCACATGAGGTAGGAGGAGAGAACCAGCTCCCACAAATTGTCCTCTGATTTCAAGACACATACTACGGCACATGCCAAACTCCCACCCAAATAAATCAATACATCTAAAAAAATGTTTAATAGAAAGTAAAAATAAGTACATCGCAGCAACACGGAAATGAAACCTACCTCATGCTTATCACTGGGCATCAATACTTAGACATGCCTCATGCGTATCACCTAAAGGCCCTGTGTGCCTGTCATGTCAATGGAACTGCATCCATACATATCATAACTGCAGTTAGTGTCTGTAGCAAAACTCAAATGGGGGAGAAGGGCTGCTGAAATGATTCAGCAAGTAAAAGTACTTGCTGTTAAGTCTAATCAGCTTACTATTATCCCCAGAAGTTCCATGGTAGGAAAGAACTAATGTGAGTCCTACAAGTTGTCATTTGACCTCTACAAGTGAAATACAATACACACACACACACACACACACACACACACACACACACACACACACACATCATAGATGATAGATAGATAGATAGATAGATAGATAGATAGATAGATAGATAGATAGATAGATAGATGAAAGTAAATAAGTAAATATGTGACTTGAGAGCTAGTGTCTCAGTAGTTCAGAGTCCTTACTGTTCTTTCAGAGGACCAGAGTTCAATTCCCAGCACTGTTTAAGGAAGCTCATACTGCTTGTGACCCTAGCTCCACGAAACCTTCTGCCCTCGGTGGGAACCAACACACGTATACATGACTTATATACATACACATAAAACACATAATAAAATGTTTAAAAATTACGTTTAATTAAAGGTAAAGAAATTTAAAAAATACTCAAATGAACTGCACTTTTCCTTTGAAGAGTTTAGTTAGGGGCCAGCTTATAACAGAGGCTGGCTGTGATGACTCTCACTGCCTAATTTTTGTCAGTTCCGAATTCTATGAAAACCTCATCCCATTCAACAGGTATGAGTCAAAAGAGCACTTCTCTTGGTATTCATGAGTATCTAGACCTTCCTGCTTTTCACTTGGTATCGAATTAATTACCTTATTTCTTAAGGGAAAGCATGGCACATAGGCTCATGGAGAAAGAACCACTAAGACACAACTGTAAGACCTAAAGGCCCTGCAGCAGCAGGCTCCGGGGCATTCCAGTGGAATAGCAAGAAGGTTTCTGTTGGAAAGGGAAAGTAATTGAGGACGTGGCCAGAGGCCATCTAGAGACTCTTCTTTGATGTAAGGTCTTTGGATTTTGAGGAACCTTTATCAGGAAGCCTATGGAGAGCCGAATGTCTCACCAAGATGATACGACATACTTAATCTCATCCCAGCTGCTGTGCAGGAAAGATACTGGGAACAAAAAGGCACATTAGGACCAACAGGTACCTGTCTGTGTCTCAAGCAGACAAATCCACCTGCTGACTCACCTCACTTGTCTGTGTGGTACCTTCCAACCAACCTAAGCATAACATCTTCACTAAAGCAAACCAGACAACTTTACTCCAGGAGTGACTGTGATCTTTGGGCACCAAGGTTATTAATCAGAATGGCACTTTTATCTTTTTGATCTTCACACTTGAGTTACCAAACAGACACTTTCTGCATTTGTTTTATGTGATGCTCAATAACTTACCTGAGTGAGATGGATATCATGGGAAGATATGTATGTAGGGAGCACCTTCCAAATATCCGAGATCACAGACACCAGAACAGGACAGGGGGAAATAGAAGGAGAGGTTCTCAGTGTGACAAAGGATGTCTGACAGTGGAGGATGACAAGAAAATGAGCCAGGACCGATGAAATAGATAACTGAAGAGAAACAGTTTTAGAACACAGCGAGGAAGTCTCAGACCACAAGCTTTCTGTTTCCTGAACTAAAGCAACTCCTGACACTTGAAAGAACTAGTCTCTGAGGGAAAAGAAGTGAATGTCACACATTTTAAATCCACAATTAACTAAATAAAACTTGCCCATGGGTGTGTGTGAGAGAGAAAGTCGCAAGGATAGAGATTTTAAAATTTCTACTCAGCGGTACATCTGACCACCAACAGCACCTGGTACATAACGGGTATTCAATAAATACCAGTAGCTACCTACATATACAAAGAAACAAATGCAGAGGATTGTGTGGAAAAGTTTACTCTCTCTTCCAGTGCTTTTCCATATCAAATACAGCAACCCCAAACTTTTAGCTCCACGTTTAGATTATGCCATTTCCTAAGTTATTTATGTTTTCTAAAAGTTTGCGGAAGGATGTCTTCGATTTTGGGAAAATCCCATTTATCTCTCCTCTTGAAGCTACAGCTGTGAGAAAGCACATTTCAGACAGCAGGGAAAACCCGCAGCTCACCACAACAGCATAAGATGAAGTGTCTAGGCCACTGAAGCATAAATTAAAGAGAACTGGCAGAGATGAGCAAGTAGGGGATGGGAGGAAGGGGCGGAACCTGTCTGATGGAGTATAAAGGCTGAAACCTTCAGCGATCAAGACACTGAACACAACAGCTCCAGCTAGGGCTCACTGTGGACCACGTGAGATTCGCCAGGGATCTTGAGGGGGAAAATTTTTTAAAAGGATGAATTCTGAAGACTTTTCTGTAACAGAGAATAGCTCTTCACATCTGGAGAGAGGTCAGAAGGGTAAGTCGTGTGATTTCTTACGTTCTGGAATGATCTCTACATTTGATGTATGGAAAAGAGCTGAGAATGGAGAGATTGTCAGAGGATTTGGTTATGTTCTATTTCAGTCAGTAAAAGAGAAACTGGGCATAGGTAAAGACCTCTCTGGTATATGAATTTCAGGAGATCTTGAAAGGACTTTTCCTTTGAATCACTTTGTATCATCTCAACTCTTAGATTTAAATGGGCAATTGTCTGGCTTGACCTAGTTACCTTCTAGCATTTTCCCACAAACACCTGTGCATAACTCAGTAAGTCTTACCCTTGTCTTTATGAATAACTCTGTTTTCCACATGAAGAGTTACATTCTTGCTCTTTCCTCATACATTTGCCTGCTTTCTGTGTGTGTTGCCTCTTTATGGTGTTCTCCTCATGAATTCTCCAGTGGTTGGCAGCATTCCAAGCTCAGACAAAACAACATCACACACACCTGAACATATGCAGTGTCATATGGTGATTCATTAGAATATAACCCTGTCATTAAAATGTCACCTTCTTCAGTGACCTATGGAACCCCCTCCTTCTGTTTTGTTTTGTTTCTCTCCTCCAATGAATCACTTCGAATTCTGTAACTATATATTTTTCTTCGTTTTTACAAAAACATGATCACCCTTCACATTTCTGTCTCTTCTGTCTGTTCTACACGCATTATGCTTCCTGTTGTCAGAATTTTCCCATGCTGTTTCAATCTGAGTGGTGAGGAGCCCTCCAGAGCTTAGCACTTGGGAACGAGAGTTATTTGTAAGCAGGAGCTATCCAGTTAATAAAGGGATATATGAGTAACAATGCCAAGATAGTTGGTGAGGAACGAATTATTTTTGTGTTTCTCTGTCAAGTTTTAAAAAAAAAAGCCTCAGTTACCTTTAAAAACTCATCCCTTATTTGAGAGCATGAAGTAAAAAACATATAGATATAAAGTCTACAATACTCATTTTTAGATACCTAAGTAATCTATACCTGTATGTCTCACTTAAAATTTTTTAAAAAGCAGATAATAATAAAACTATAATAAATAGTGGAATGGAGGAAGGACCAAATGCAGAAATTCCTGACCTGGCCTGCGATCAGTGCCATCTACCTATGTATGTTTAACCTATGCTCCCATGGCTGTAACTTTAGCAGCACAGCAGCAATGGAATCAACAGGCTCCTCCTCGGGTGACTGAAAGTTGGTAAATAGGTGGACCTGTTTTCATAGTCTCTATTAATTCACAGGCTTGAGGAGTGTGCTGTTGGGGGGGGATGTTTTGTTGCCTAGGTGACAAGTTGAACTGTGGTTAGCAATGACCCTTGGTGATGGAAATAAAGTATCACGTGGGAGTTGGTCTACATACTCGACCCACCTGGTGGGTCGATGAGCTGAGCTAGCTGAGGTCTAGGGTTACTTTGGATGTGGCTATGTTTGCTGTGCAGTCAGAGATATTGATAAATTGAGTCTAACTATCATATGTTGAGAAATGAAACTAGACCTGCCTCTGAACTTATTACTCAAGCTACTGAAGACTACGTCTGAAGATAATTGTCTATGGGTGTAAAAAAGGAAGGCAGGGGAAAACAGACCTGGGCAGGATCGACAAAAGCTTCTCTTAGAAGACCTGAAATAAGATTTTCGCCAAGAAAAAGAAAATCCTAGAAAATGTACGAGTTGATGATACTAGCCACGCGATGTCTCCTCTTTAAGCTTATCTGGAACAAAATGTTTTAAGAGACAAAAAAAGGATCCACAAAACCCAAAAAACAGTCTACAGAAATAATCTTTTAGTTATTAAAAGTCATCCGCAATGAAAAGTTAAATGTTTTTATAATGAGAAAAAAATTGAGATAGGTTCTCACGTTGTAGCTAAAGGCTTCAAGCTCACAATCCTCTGGCACCAGCCTTCTAAGTGTTGGGATTACAACTGTGGAGACTGATTTTCACTGTTAATTATCATCTTGTTCAAGGAGCCATTTTACATTAAAGCTTCCATGAGCATTAAAAAAGATCACACTGGAGAATTCGGGAACTTACAGGGACATTCTCGTGGGGCCACACTGTTTTGAATCTTGAGGGTTCACCCTGCAAAAAACAAAATCCAAAATCTAAAGCCAAAAATTGACTTTCCTTCTGCAGTCACCTCTTTACACGCTAGGACAGACATATTTCTAACTATACAAATCGTGATATAGATACATTTATTAGTTAAAGGTAACTGTGATTTCGCTCAACCTTTAGAAAGTTAAATGGGGAAAAATTTTATTCAATATGTTTTATAGCATTGTTACTTTTCTTTTATTATTTTAATCATCTTAGAAAATGTAATGCTTCACTGTTCATTCTTACATCATCATTTTTAACTGTGCTATAATTTATATGCAATGAATGAACACACCACAGAAGTGCGGTATAAGGACACAACTAATGTGTAGCCACAATTCCCATCGATATTTGAATATTCCCATGACTCTATGGCATTCAGTAGGTGTCATTCTCACAAGCATAAACGCAAACACTTGTCTTATATCTGACACCACACTTTATTTCGTCTACTCAAAAGTGCCAGTTATATGGAAATATATATTATGTAATCTTTAATGAATACACTTTTTTCATTTAACAGTACTTTTTAAGATTTATCATATGGTATGCATCAGGGTTTTATTTTAATTGCTAGAATCATTTTATGTGGAAACGCCAAAATGCATTTATTCATTTTCATGCTGACAGTTATTTGGGTTATTTTCAGAACTTGATCTTAGTGGTAATTCTATGAATATTGTGCAAGTATTTTAAGAACATGTTTTATTTCTTTTGGTGTGTGTGTGTGTGTATGTGTGAAGAACTGTCTGGATAATAAGTGGTATGTGTATAACATTGTTTTTATTTATGTCTGTGGAAGTGTAGGTCATGTGTGCACAGGTGCCTTCAGAAGTCAGAAGAGGGCACTGGAACCTTTAGAGCTGAAGAGATAGATAGTTGTGAGCCACCGGATGCGGGCGCTGGGAACCAAACACTGGTCCTCTACAAGAACAGTACATGCTCTCAAACATTGAGGCATCTCTCTGGCCCCTGTGCGTACATAGCATTGTAATCTGAAAAATCATTTTCAAGTTTACTCTCTTAGCATTAATATATAAAAATTTGCAATGGTTCCATATCTGCACTAGCATTACCAAGAAGCAAAATCAAGTATTCGACTTTTTTCTTTTATCCTACTTTTGAATATTTGTGCATAAATTCACATTGCACACATTTATTCTGGGCATTCCATCTCCCATAAACAGTAGCTAACTCCAAGGAGACTAGGGAGCTACAGCCAGGACACCTTCTGTATGTCTCCTACAGCAAGTGAGTGCTTTAAAATCTTATATAACAAGAAAATAATGATATCCTCGGATTTTTCATAGCTATGAAATATACCCATTATACCTACTAAACATATATATAAATTACGTATTTATGCATATATAGTGGAGATACCTTATTAAGTCAGCATTTTACATGCCTTCACTTATCTCTAGCCAACAAGACATTTTCCAATGCACTCAGAATTTGGTAAGATCGACTATTAATATGTTTTATTAGCGGGACAACACAATGCTATGCTTAATTTTATATTCCTTAAAAAATATCAACTGCTCCATCTTACAGCCTGAATTCACCCCACTTCTCTCCCTTTTCAGACCATGGCACCAGTATACATTTTGAGAAGCATCGCGAAGGATCCATTCAAGTCCCTATTCCTTGTGCTGTGGTTGTAGTGATCCTCATTACTTCTTTAGTGATAGCCATCATTGCCTTAACAGGTGAGTCTGTACTTACGAATTCTCTCAAGGTCTGCTAGCAGTAAGCATTCACATATGCCTGAAATGAATGGGTCTTAGCTTGACCTAGTTAAACAGGCCTTCTGATTGACTTGGAAACATCTCAGACACTTATGATCAGCATGAAATACATTCCATGATCCCTGGGTGACAGCTGCAACAATTTTAGAAATCTTTAAAGTGTCTGACTTACACATTATGTAGAGGTGATCACATTTACATCTACAATATATGAATGGATATTTAACCAGAAAAAATGCGGACTTTTCATTCAGATTGGCAGGAAAAACAGTATCTAACCTATAGATAATCAAAAAGTAGCCAATAGTTTTGCCTTTTATCTCAAGCCAACAGACTAAACCCTCTAGATTACTATGACAGTGAGCAAGTCCCAGAGCCAGCTCTGGCTTGCTGTGCCACCATGCCTGCCAAGACACATCTATGTCTTTTACAAATAAGAAATATTACAATTTGAAGAAATACTCCAAGCCTTCCTTCTTACTGTATTTTTAATTGAAAAATGTTCATATAGTACCTTCTGATGACACTTTTCCTTCCTTCACCTCGTCCCAGGCCTCCTTATGTACTTTATTCTCTGCTGCTTGAAATGAGCCCTTGATCGAGTTCCTGTGTGGGGGCATTTATATTCAAATCATCACTTAGAATTTACAATATGTGTTTCTCCTTTTAGCCTAAATGTTATTTTTGAGATTTTCCCCACTTCTCTGACACTTTCTGGCATAATGACCAAGACAACACAGCCCTCTGTTCATGCCCCATCCTGTCCTGAGGGACACTGGACACTGGACAGATGGTAGCTGAGGTCTGCTTTCTTCTTCTTTACAAAAGAGCAGAGTGTCCCCTAGACTAGGGTTACCTGTGGAGAGGGTTTGGTTTCTTCTGTTATTAAAACAAATGCTCTTTCTGCCCACAGTGGGCAAGTACAATTGCCCTGGCTTATATGAGAAGCTGGAGCCATCTGACCACCATGTTGCTACCTGTGAGAATGAGTGGATTTCATACAAGAGGAAATGTTACTTTTTCTCCACCACAACCAAGAGCTGGGCCTCAGCCCAAAACTCTTGTTCTGAAGATGCTGCTACTCTTGCTGTTATTGATTCGGAAAAGGACATGGTAAGATTCACAACTGATCCCATCAAACACTGTTGTGCTATTTAGATCTTCTGTGGTTCTACTCTGTTCTAAGTGGAAACTGGGAAGCTGTCTCACATGCAACAAAACTTAGTCATGGGGGGGTATGCTGTATGAACAATCTAAAGGGTCAAAGTGAGAGTCTTCTGTATCGTCTCCCAGTATAGTCTGATTGCTTAGTTTCAGAGACCAACAATTCAGATGAGCTGATGCACAGCTAGCAACGATCAGCTTAGCCATGATGCTCAGTCATGTTTGTAACCTAACTCCACTGTGCTTTAAGATATTTCTGAAGCGATACGCTGGTGGACTGGAACACTGGATTGGGCTGAAAAATGAAGCTAATCAGACATGGAAATGGGCAAATGGCAAAGAATTTAACAGCCGGTAAGTCTCAAGAAATCTCTCTGTCTTCTCTAGGCTGACACTTTTTTAAAAAAATAAATTGCTTTTCTTCTTTTGTTTTTCTTTAACGTTTCCTCCCTTTTCTTCTTTCTAAGGTCCATTATTCATGGAGGTTCAGTTCTTCACACAGCTCTCATCATTGCTTTTATGTGTATTATGCTCCTTGGAATTATTGAGAGGCATCCTTTATTATTAAAATTCACTCAATAACTCTTTCTAATCCCTTAACTTTGTCTTAGCAAACACTAGTGTGAGTTTTAGTGAGTTTGATGTAGTTCCAGGACACTTCTCTTGTGGGCAGTGAACCAGTTCCTGGGAAGGAATTGCCTGTTTCACTTCCCTTTCCCAGTTTTCATCCCTATAGGGACAAAGGACAATATCTTAGTGCCTAATTGTAAGTGTCTATGAATCTATCAAAAGTCCCCCCAGCAATAAAGACATTGTCATTACCTATTATTAAGTCAGACTTCATGTTTTGAGGAACATTCTCTAAATTTAGTGTTCATCTTTGCAATATGTAAACTCTGAGTTGAATAAATTTCTCACTCTCTTAGCATTTGTATAATGACTGATATAATATCAGTATTTTAAAAACTGTATTTCTAAATAGTCAGCACCCTGGAGGCAGAGGCAGGTGAATTTATGCAAACTCAAGGCTAGCCTAGTCTAATAGTGAAACCCTCTTTCAAAAACAAATTGTATTTCTGGTAAAGAGACTTTTAGTATGTGTCTCATGGTTGTATACCTATGGCTAGGCTACCAAGGAATACAAGAAAACCACCAATGGTCTAAATAAAATATCAGTATTGGATGAAATTAACTATGCATGCCCTAGGCCCTCTAAACTGTGTTTCTTGAAGGATCTATGGGGAAAATATGATAACAAACTCTGCTGAGATGCCCATTGATGTCAGAAAAATAGAATCTTTAGCTCTGCCTTATTTCTCTACCAATGATCCCCTTCCAGTGTTGTCTCTTGTCTCTACACATGAGACCATGGCTACATGACTAGAAGTCTTATGTTTTGTGCTTCCCTACTCATGGAACAACAGAAAAGGCAGAGGTCATCCCAAAGTTTATTGTCACATACCTGGCTGGAAATGATGAACTGGAAATAAATCTGAGTGTCTCTATTGTTTGACAGGTTCAACTTGATGGGGTCTGAGAGGTGCGTGTCTCTGAACCGTACAGATGTTGCCACTGTGGACTGCGAGGCAAAGCTACACTGGGTCTGCAGCAAGTCTTCCAGATGACGAGGAAGCATACATGTATAGATGACTCTGCCCTAGAACTACAGGAAGGTTGTGTGACTGGATGCTACCCTGTGGTTTTATTTTCCACAAAGACCGCACAAGCCAACTTTACATGAACTTGGAATTACACCAGATAGGACGTGGGAAACGGGAAAGAAGATCCAGAAAGATCCCTTGACCAGGAGCTGAACACGTCACCAACTGACTGGCAATCACATCAAGAATGAGAGGATGGCTACGAAGCCTCCTAAATGCACTTTCTATTTTAAAACTAGAATGATTAAAAATGTCTAGCTTTGGAGAAACTATTTATTGCTGAATGACTGCGACAGCCAGCGCCTTCATCATTTGCACTATTTGGAGGGATTTCTGTGACAGGAAGAGCCGAATATTGATACAGAAGATTTTATTGATTAAAGATTTACTTAAACTCAAAAGCACTCACAAGTAGACCAATGCTTATGAAGCCAAGCTTTGCAGTAGCTCTATCTATTTACAGACCTTTGCCTCATTCGTTTGTCAATTGTTTTCCCCCAAATGTGACCTTTTCTTTAACTTCCTCCATGTAGACAGCTAATTTTCAATGGTACGTATTTATTAGTCTTTAAAAACCTCTGTAGTGTATTTCAAGGAAGAAACAAAAGCACAGCATATGAGGAATATTCGTAGAGCAGATTTCACAGCGCTGGAAGGAAAAGTGCAATATGTGTCCTGGCAGATCTCTGTCAGGACATACGCCCTGTGGTTTGACCCTGGAATAACTACAATCCTGTCACCTAACCTGTTTGTATCTTTCCCAGTCCTTTGTCCAAAGTATTCCCCATGTGCAATAAAATGTTTATGTATTTGTTTGTATTTAAAAACCCACTATAAAGTTTAAGCTGTTTCTATGTATGTGAAAATAAAAGAATAGACACATGGTTTCTAGTCGTTCTCATTCAAACTGCATTCAAAGTACTGTGTTATAGCATCAAACTGGCTTCCAAGGAGGGGTCTCTAAACCTTTAGTGCCGTTTACAAACCTCACCAGAGAAGATTCTTTGTACAGTGGCTGGTGGTCAATGCAAAGTCTCCAAACTAGTCAGAGCGTGGAGAATGGGAGACTGTGGAGTGCCCAGCCACAAAATAAGAACTCTCCCCCAAAAGGTGCAGGAAAAATCATGGATGCCAGGGCAGCAAAACTGTAAGATGCAGAGGTCAGGGAGGACTGGGGCAGAACCACCTTCTGGACATGAGAGGACCACTGCATTCACTGAATTTACAGCCACTGCGCTTCCCTGCACAAGACCTGCACAGAATCAAGCCAGGCAACATCCCAGCAGGATGGAAGAAGAGCAAGGGCATCCTCACTCCTACCTGAGGAGCTAGACAGTTACTAACTACTGGGACAGAAGCAGTCAGTTCTCATTCCCAAGTATGTTCCTAGTAATTGACTGTGCTCCAGTGAATGACCCCATGTCCACACATTATGAACAGCATTAATTGGTGAATTAATTGTGAATAAACAGCATTAATTAGACTCAATGGGATTTATAAAAAGAATAGGAAAAAGGACATGAAATTTGGAGGAGTCGGAGGATGAGGTGGTGGGTAAATATGATTGAAACACTTGACATACATGTATGAAATTCTCAAAGAATAGCTGTAAATTATGCCATCCTGGAAAACAGAAAACAGTAGAACGCCTGTTAAAAGTCTTCCATGATGCAAAACCCTAGTTTTATTAACACTTTTGTATATTTTCACATGTTCATGATGAAAGGATGCATTCATTTTTGCATCTATCAGATGCTCTGAATCTTCAGTCCACATAGCCAAGGTTCTGAAAACATCTTGTTCAACTCTGCTCTGAAAACATCTTTCTCATTATATACTTTATTCACATACACTAACTCACAGAGTATATGTGGGTCATAGATGCCTTACAGATTTTATATATATATAATATATGTTTATATATAATTTATACATACACACACATACACACACACACATATATGTGTGTGTGTGTGTGTGTGTGTATATATATGTGTATATATATATATATATATATATATATATATATATATATATATCTTTAAGCTATGCTCACCCCTGTGACATATAGAAACACGGGTTTAGGGTTCTTCTTAATGAAACCAACATGAAGTTTACTGGCCACTGAGAGCCTCAGTTCCATAGCTACGGAATGAAGCAGGTGGCCTCCTCACTTAACTATTCTTTCATTAATAACCACAGCCTCATCCTGACTCATGTTGAAAAATAGTCTTGTGATTTGCATGGTGTGGGTGTGTACATGGAAACACTACTGTTGAGAGACACAAGATGAGGGACAGCTGACCTAAGTCTTACTTCTGCCATCCACTGGATCACGAGCTATTTTAGAATTAATTAGAGACTGAGCTGAAACTAATTAGAAACCTATGCAAAATGACCTTAAAAATACCACCAAGTTCACGATAGTCATGCGATATATCTAATATTAATAATTTTAAATGTGAAACACTATGCCACATTTTAGTATTGTATGAAGTATCATTTATTCAAAGTATGTCTACTTGTACATGGCATACATAGGTTTGTTTTCTAATTAATTTTAAACAAGCATGTAGTGGTAGAATTAAAATATCCAGCAACTGCAGGATATATGTGTGTAGAATTTATATCTACATGTGAAACAGGCAATAAAATGAATTCTTGTTGTGTGATGATGACTGTGACAGAAAATACTTACGTTGCCATCAGAACCCTTTTGAAATACAGAACTCTTTTTTTTACTATGGTCAGATTTTTGAATAATTTTACAATAAATCTATAAGTTACACTCATCCACCTTAAGTGACTGCAATAATATAAGCTGAAAAAAACTATCAGTGTTCTGTGTCTTATTTTGATTTTTCCAGAATAATTTTAGTTTCTTCCTTCTCAGCCATAGGAATAAATGGTAGACATGAACTGTCCTCAAAAGGGAAAGTACCATTGAAGTATTAGTGTTTAGTGGTTCAAAGATTTATCAATATCGAGTCTATGAAGTGTCTCCATGACTAATATTACTTGCTAAGCAAGTCTAACCACCAGAGTTCAGTCCCCAGAACTCAAGGTAGGAGAGAACTGACTTACAAAAACTGCCCTCTGACCTCCACACATGAAAAATAAATATTTTGCAATATCAATAACTTAATGTTCTTTTGTAGACTGATCCTCTAATTCCATGGTTCCAACATGAGTATATAACTGAAATTAAAATGAGCATGAATCTCTAGGAGTTTCTGTTGGAAAATGTACAGTCAGAAAGATAGCTAGAGGCAGTGTGATTTAGCTTAGCCTAACTTCTAGAAGCAATTTACCAAAAATCATGGACTAATTAATTCATTTTCTGTGATATGACTACTTTAGAGAAGAGAAAATTAAAAGAATAACCTTAGATGTACAAGGTCAATTTCTAGCAGTAAAATTCAGGAATCACTTAATTCTCCAAATGGAATACGATGTGACTCTGCTACTTAGCGTTAAAAGATGATATTAAGGGCTAGCAAGATGGCTCCAAGCCCCACAGCAAGTGTGTGCTCACACACATGCATCACACACAACACAATCAATAAATTATAAGTTGATAATGAAGAAAATGTGTACGTATGAAATGTTGGGGACCTTCCAGGCAACACAGAGTTTCCGGGGGAAGGTAGCAATGGAGGTGTTGCGGCTTGCAGTGGCAAAACTTTCAATTACAGGGTCAAAAATAGCTTACGTTTGGTCATTTTTTTCTTTCCTTAACTCTTTGCTATCTTAAGGCCAAAAGCTGCCAGCTTATAGTGATTGACACTTGATGTATAGCAGTGGAGAATTAAGTAAAGGATTTCTCCCCTAGGGCTCCTTTCCCTGGTGAGCCAGCTGCCCCTCACTGGTCAGACAAGAGGTTCAGAGCTTGCTGACTCTTTGTGAACCAGGAAGAAAAGAAAGAAAATGTTTTTTATTATTATTTTAGAGATTAGAAATACATTGCTTTATTTCAAATCAATAGAAAAGACTAGGGGGTATGAGAATTATTTTTGGACTAATAAAAATGGCCTAAAGTTAACTGAGTAGGCATTTACATTTCTAAAAAAAAAAAAAAAAAGGAATGGCATGCTAAAATTATACTAACTTTTTTTTTCTTTTCTTTTATTGGATATTTTCTTTATTTACATTTCAAATGCTAACCCCTTTCCTGGTTCTTCTTCGAAAACCCCCTATCCCATCCCCTCTTCCCATGCTTCTATGAGGGTGCTCACCCACCTACCCACCCACCCACTCCCGCCTCCCTGCCCTGGCATTTGCCTGCACTAGGGCATCTGTCAAGCCTTCACAGGACCAAGGGCCTCCCTGCCCATTGATGCCTGACAAGGCCATCCTCTGCTACATATGCAGCTGGAGCCATGGGTCCCTGCATGTGTACTCTTTGGTTGGTGGTTTCGTCCATGGGAGCTCTGGGGGGTCTGGTTGGTTGATATTGTTGTTCTCCCTATGGGGTTGCAAACCCTTTCAGCTCCTTCAGTCCTTTCTCTAACTCCTCCATTGGGGATCCCCTGCTCAGTCCAATGGTTGGCTGTAAGCATCCACCTCTATATTTGTCAGGCTCTGGCAAAGCCTCTCAGGAGGCACCTATATCAGGCTCCTGTCAGCAAGCACTTCTTGGCTACCACAATAGTGTCTGGGTTTGGTGACCAACAGAATCAATTAACCTGGACTCTTGGGGCTCTCAGAGACTGAACCACAGACCAAAGAGCATGCACGGGCTTGACCTAGGCCTCTCAGCATATGTGTAGCAGATGTGCAGCTTGGTCTTCATGTGGGTCCCGAGCAACTGCTATCCCAAAGCTGTTGCCTGTCCATGGGATATGTTCTTCTGGCTGGGCTGCCTTGTCTGACCTCAGTGGGAGAGGATGCACCTAGCCTCACGGAGGCTTGATGTACCAGGGTGGAGGGGATACCCAAGGGGGCCCCCACCTCCTCAGGAAAAGGGGAAGATGCATGGGGGAGGGATTGTGGGAAGGGGTGACCTGGAGGGGCCAGTGAGTAGGATGAAAAGTAAGTAAAATGATGATGATGATGATTTAAAACAGATCAAATTAACCCCCCCAAGAAAACTTCCTTCCTAAAATTATTTTACTCAAATCTTGAATTCTATAAAACCATTAATTCATCTAAACATCATTAATTCATGAACGAACATATTGATCTGTAGGAGATATTTCTCGATAAGGTGGGCTAATGAGCAGGAATTGTTAGGCTATGTAATGGTGACAGGAAAGGCGTATCAGCTGCAAGAAGCAATCCTGATACCTTGTCTCTCAGAGCTCACCCATTGTAAGTCATGTAGAAAACGGTGGTCCTTGTTGGCCATCAGTGGGAGGAGAGGCCCTTGGGCCTGAGGGTGTTAGATGCCCCAATATAGGGGAATGCCAGAGAGGGGAGACGGGAGTGGGTGGGTGGGTGGGGGAGCACCCTCATAGAGGCATGGGGGGGATGGGATAGGGGGTTTCCAAAGGGGAGACCTGGAAAGGGGAAAACATTTGAAATGTAAATAAAGTATATATATATATATAAACCCACAGTGGTCCATTTCCAGGAAAGTTACCTGCTAGCCTTAACCTCTCCTAGATGGCTCCTGACAATGAAAGATTAGGCTTCCTGTTCAACAATAAATGTGCTAAATATCTTTACATTTTATATACTGTATTTCCCTAAGTGATAGTTTTCTGATTTCAGTTTCTTAGTAACTTCAAATGTTGTCAATCATAAGAAAACCTTTAATTTAAACCAACACAAATACAGATTCCTTAAATGTAATAATCTCATTATTCAAAGTGTACTTTCCAGTGACAAATTACCATCATTAAAAATAAGTTTGCTTTCAAAACACCTCAGATGCTCAAGCAATGCAAGACAATTACTGCAATGCTCTCTAGTGGTAACATGGAGACACTGCACTTTTATTTTAAGTAAGTTTCTATGTGAAACTTGATTTGTTAGTGATCATGGCTCAGCAGGTAACAGTGACCTCTGCCAAGTCTAATGATCAAAGCTCAACACCCTAGATCTATTTAGTGGAAGAAACGCTATTTGGGACTAAGAGCCAAATAGTGTAGAGAATCAACTCCTAAAAATTGTCTTCAAACCTCTACACATGTGCATGCTCACATACACAAAATAAAACTAAAACTTTGTTGGTGACTCTGGGTCATAATGGTACATATATGTGTCAAAATTGCCAAGAGGATACATTTCAAATGTCTTCAGCTTTAGTAGAAAAGGCTTTGAAATGATGGTTCTGTTAATTAGCTTTATTTAGTCATTGCACACTGTACAGGATATTAACTTATACACACCAACCTTGTACACATATGTAAAAATATCTATAGGTTTCCAATTGACTTTTTAAAAGGAGTCTACATTTTAAGGTTACATTTTTATTTGTGTGTGCTCTAGACACATGAAATCATGCAGCAGGTACTCCAGGACCCTTCCTTTGGGCAACATCATTTCAGTCTGTATGTGTGATTGGCATCGCGTGTTCGCCCATGATCAGTTACAGTCACTTTATGGTATTTCCATGCACACTGTATGACAGTAAAGAACATTTATGTGTGTGAAAGGTAAACTACATTGCTGTCAGTTAAAAGCAATGGATGTAATGAAATTATATGTTGCTTGGTATTAAATATAAACGACGTGGCTGTGCATGCCACCATAGTAACATATCACTATGGTAACTAAAGGTTGTGTATCTAATATACTACACATACTCATCCTGTGTTATTAGCATATTGTACATTGTCACATAGTACTTCCTTGTGTGAATAGGGAAGACTGACAGATATGTGGATTGGTTTCTGGTGTTTAATACTTCAAATAATGCTTCTGTTGTTTTTCTTGGTATATTCCTTAGGGATAAGTATATACTAATTTCTTTTGGTGTTATATCTGTATTCTATGGTCCTAATTTGTTCATTTATAACACCTAATACTAAATACATTTCTAAAGTGGTTATTTCAATCCACATTCACAGGCAGCAGTATATGACTTCCATGGCTCCACATGCTTGCCAAATTTGATACTTTTACCTTTTTATAAAAATATTGATTGAGTTGAGAGAGGTATCTATTTGTTATTCAAATTGTTTACACTTGTTTTGTTACAACGGAGGTTGAACACCTCTTGTTCTTCCATTTGGAGTTTTTTTCATGCGGTGCCTTGCTTCTCAATTTTGCAGTTCTTCTTTGTAGGTTGTCCTAAGTAGATAATGAATCATAACTGATGGGTTGTCCTGTGGAAAATCAACCAGGAACAATCACCTCCACAGGCAGCAAGTTCTAAAATTTGGGGTTGGAAGAGAGAGCTGGGGTGGTGGTGATGGTGGTAATGGTGGTGGTGGTGGTGGTGGTGGTGGTGGTGGTGGTGGTGGTGGTGGTGTGTGTGTGTGTGTATGTGTGTGTGTGTGTGTGTGTGTGTGTGTGTGTGTGTGTGTGTGTGTGTGTGTGCATGTGAATATAGTACCCACGAGGCCAGAAAAGGCCATCAGATCCCCTGGAGTTGTAGATACTGGTAGCTGTGAATAGCCCCACTTTATTACTGGGAACTGAACTCTGGTCCTTTGGAAGAACATTATGTGCTCTTAACCACTGAGCAATCTCCTTCACAGGTAACAGTATTTTGTGTTGTCTGACTCCTGAGTAAGTAAGCATACACACGGTCATGTCAGCTTTCCTTGGGACTAAATGGCAAGATCCTTCCTCCCTATACCACTATGGGAGATTTTTACATCACTGTGCTCTAAAGACTCAGTGCCAATCATTAGAAAAATATCCCAAGGCCAAAGGCGAAATAAAAAATGAGTTTTCATATTAAGCTTTAAGTGAATTTTAAAATGTTCCAATGAAATGATCACTTCTTATTTTAATTATTTTTTTCTACTTAGGCATGTACAGGCACCCTCCTTAAAATTCATTTCTTAGTTGTTACAATATAGAAAAACTTAAATGGGCGATTTCCCATTAGTCTTGGACTTGATCTTTCATATGGCAGTTTTTCTATACTTTTTCTCTCTTAAGATTTATTTTATTATTTTTAAGTGAGTGGGGGTGGAAGAGAGTTTGTTTATACTCATGTGTACAAGTACCTGCAGAAGCCAGAAGAGGGTTGAAGTTCCCTGGAGTTGGTGCTACAAGCAGTTATAAGCTTCCCAATGTGGGTGTTGAGAATGGAACTGGGGTCTTCTGGAAGATTCGTACACATGCTTAACCACTGAGCTCTGCTCTTCAGACCGTATTTGTATATGTTTAAAAGGCAAGAAAATACCCGCTTCAGTAAGTTTCATGTTTTCTTAGAGTATTTGTTTTTATTTCATTTGCACAGTGTGTTGAATAACTACTTACTTTTCTCTTTTGAGCACTCATCAATAAATCTATTAGAAAGATTTGCATACTGTTATTCTTGCAAACATTCTGGGAATTTACAGGAAAAGAATTGAGACTTAGACAACTTCTGGACCTTCATCAAGACTCTGACTTAGATTCTGATGTCACTAAGCCCCTCTGTAGCAACCATGTCAATCTCATACCACCTGTGTTGATGTTTTTCTTTAACTGGAGCGTCCAGGAGAGCATCTTGTGGGATTTTATCCCCAAAGCAAAAGCATGCTGCAATCCTTACAGCTTAGAAATATGGGGGTAGTAAATACAAATTCAACTTTAAGTCTCAGTGTCCAAGCCTTCTTCTGCTGTTTAAACCACTTTTCCTAAAGTCCTAGGGTGAATCCAGTAGGAAAGTATGCCAGATACGAATGTAATCAATGTTGATAAGACAGGCTTCTGGTGTGTGAAGTGAGAGCTGACAGATCTGCTCAGCCATCATCCGATGCTTTCTCTCTTTTCTGTTTTCCTCTGGTGTTCAGGTCAGATGGACACCAAGCCTTTTCTCTCTAGGCTTCCTTCAGCCTCTCACACTGCTCTTATGACTGTTGATCTGTGCTGGTTTGTTGGCGACATTTCAGATGTGCTTTCCAGTTTACAACTGATCTCTTTTTCCCTTGTCTACTCTGTTAATTCATCCACTAAGGGTTTATTCTGTCTGCTTTGTTTCCTTGAGGCAGGTTCTTGCTATGTAGCCCATCACTATATTGCAAAGAGCTCGCTGCCCACCTTATCTCGGAGGGCCCTTCCAAGAAAGGCTAGCGACTAGGTTCAGAGTTCCCACCAGCGGGAGCTCTGTGCTGTAGAGAGAAACCGTAGGTTGGGGAGAGAAACAGGAAACAAAGAATGCGTTTGGAGCAAGACGAAATTCCGTTCAAGCTCCGTTTATTTTTTAATGTTACATATTTTTAAACACTTTTGGGCGGGAAATGGCAGAGGGAGGGGAAATTCCACAATGCAGATCAGACATAATCTCTGAGTA
>CM052700.1:18032942-18058027 GCA_028551405.1 Uromys caudimaculatus
TTTCTTGCACTTCTGCCTGTTTGTTTGTGTTTTCCTGTAATTCTTTAATGCATTTTTGAGTTTCCTCTTGAAAGGCTTCTCATTGTTTATCCCTGTTCTCTTGTATTTCTTTAAGGGTATTATTCATTTCTTTCTTCGTGTCTTCTATCATCCTCATGAGAAATGATTTTAAATCTGAGTTTTGCTTTTCTGGTGTGTTGGGGTATCCAGGGCTTGCTGTGGTGGGAGAGCTGGGTTCTGATGGTGCAGAGTACTCTTGGTTTCTGTTCTTTATGTTCTTGCCCTTGCATTTTGCCATCTTGTTGACTCTGTTATTAGCTGATCTTACTCTGTCTGGTTGTGGCTTGCCCCTCCTGCAGGTCTCTGTGTCAGTACTCCTTGAAGACCAGCTCTCTCTGAGAGGTGTTTGGGTTTGGAGAGCTGTGGCACCAGGTCTGATCTCATTCCCTGTGTCTCGCGGGTTCGGGGGCAGTTCCTGGTGAGCAGTGGGGTGTGTCTTTGGCCCTCTCCCAGCTTTTCCAAGCTCCTGAGAGGGATCTTTGTCCCGGAGCTAATTTCATATGGAGCCCTGTGGCCCAAGCTGAGGTTCCCAGCCGCTGCAGGAAGTTGCTGTCCCTCAATCTCTGTGGCCCGCGGAAACTGGGCGGAATCAGTGAGCGCTGGGGCTCGTTTTGCCCTGCTCGGGGCTTTTCCGCATTCCTGGGAGAGAAATTTTCTCTTGGAGCTGCTTGACTATGGAATCCTAGTGTCCCAGGCAAAAGTTTCCTGCCTTAGCCGCCTGCTGTTGGGATCCAGGGGGCTTTCTAAGCCCGCCTACCTGGGTCCCTGTTTCTCGTGGGTTCGGGGCAGTTCTTGGTGAGCTGTTGGGCGTGTCTTTGGCCCTCTCCCGGCTTTTCGGAGCTCCTGAGAGGGATCTTTGTCCCGGCACTAATTTGCTATGGAGCCCTGTGGCCCAAGCTGAGGTTCCCGGCCCCAGTATAAGCTCTTAAATGTCCTAAAAAATGAGGAACTGTATATTCTCTAAATTGAACTGTATTTGTATAAATAATTGTAAAATTTGAGAATTAGCAGTATCTAAAAAAGGAACAGTTTCAAGTAATTATAAACCATGAACTATATATCAGCTATTAGTATATATATATATATATATATATATATATATATATATATATATATCAGCTATTAGTATATAAATTAACAGCTTGCTTTTTTAGCATTTCTAAAACAACAGCTACAGTGTATAGTTCAATTACTTATGCTGAAGCAGGGGAAATTCAAGAGAATGAACATGTTATCCAATCACATATGCTGTCTTCTTATTAGGAGTCATCTGTAAATACAATAAATACATTTCCTATGGGCTACATGAGTAAATTTACAGGAACTACAAAAGCATGCATAGAGGCAAATTGCAACAACTTATCTTTTGGATAATGATTATCAATTTTCCCTGAAATGTTTGCACATACAATAGGCCAAATATCAGTATTTTGTAATAGCCAATTCAATTGCTTTTTGGAATAAGGAATAAATATTTTATCAGGTTCTTTCCCAAAATATTTTTATGATTCTATTCTATAATTCTGTATTAACACAGCAACAGTTTCATAATAGGGTTTTGAAACTTTACTTGCAGATGAAGAAAGGTGAATCCATATTAATGGTCCCTTTTGCCAAAGAATTGTTGTGGGCACATGAGTAGCAATAACACAAATAGCCAACAATTGATCTATATTTTATATAATGTATCTGTTGTTGAACAATAGCTTCTTCTACTTTCTGAAAAGCTATTTGTCTCTCATCAGTTAACTGTACAGGGGAATTAGAATTTGCATCTCCCTTGAGAATATCAAACAGAATTTAAGTTCTTCTGTGATAAGCCTGAGGTGAGGTCTTAGTCAATCAATGTCTCCTAACAACATTGAAAATACTTGAATTTTCTGTGCCACAGTTTGTTTAAAATATAACTGAGGCCCCAAATATTGCATAAGATATTGTCTTTGAATCTTTTTTGGAGCAACAACTACTCTGAAATTTTAAAGGTCACTGTATAAGAACAAAGGCTTGTAGTAAAACTCTTTTAGAGGGATAAGCCGATAAAATACCCTCCATAATGAATAGTATATACTGAAACATTCAAAGTCCTAATGACTTGTATTGAAGCAGCAACAAAATCTTTTACATAATTTTAAGGCTATTAGCCATTCCTAGAGGCCCAACTAGTCAGGCCAAAGCCTGATGGTCTCCGACATTTATTGATGTTACAGGAATATGGGTAAAGGGTTACTTACAGAAACTGAAATGACTCAAAGACAGTTGCATCACCAAAACCCACCCCAATACAAATGCCAACTCACAAAGCTGGAAACCTGAAGCACACTGCACATCTGCAGGCAGGTCAACAGGTTGGAGAGTGTCTCTTCCAGGTGTTTCAGTTGGTCTAACCTCTTCCAGGAATATCTGCTTGTTTCGGCTTCTTCCAGGCAGTGGTCTGGTCTCAGAGTCTTCTCAGCTTCCTTCTGTCTGAGGGGACTTTCAGCTTGTATTGCTGACCATGGTACGGGCCTCATGAATCTGGTCAGTTTCAGAGGCTTCCTAAACCTATTCTGAGTTGTTTTAGTCTTGGTAGGAACTACTGTACAACAACCTCCTAAGGACTTTATAAAAACCCAATATAGATAGGAAAGTAGAAACACAGGGGGAAAGAACCAGTGTCCCTCCAAGTATACTGCTACACTAAAGAAAAACCATCTCCCAGGAAGATGCCTACCCTCCCATAGCTATGTAAAATCCAATTATGACAGAAGATGAGCAAGGTCTAAGGTGGGGCCTGGTACTGCAAAGATAATTCCTAGACTAGACACTCTTAGTGCAGGAGCCAGACTGTCCTAAGAAAGAAATTCCTTCTGAGAGGCAGAGGTGAGGGGCAGGTACAGGTGACAAGGTGAAAGCCCAGAAGGTCACAATTCCTCCTCCTCTGGACTTTTACAATACAATTTGCAATGGCTTCATGTCTGTGCCTAGTTTCCTAGATACTTTGCAGAAATTTCTAGGGACTGAGCCTAAACTCTATGTTCCTGTGTGTCCTGTAATTTAAAAAAAAAAAAAAATTAAAAATTTTATTAAAGTAATGCACACTTTTTTCCAGCAGATGGCACCACCAAACAACAGTTTCAATTATTTCCTTTCTTTAAATATATGTCACCCCAGTGAATGATTTCATGTCTGTAAAAGTGGGGAGAAAAGACTGTAAATGCAAAATGACCTTTAAGCATTTTCCATGTTATCTTTACATTTATCTGAGATACTGAGAGCAACTACTGACATCTCTGGACAACTTATCAACTGTAGCATTCTGACACAGAAAGAGAAAAGCATGGCAAGGGGGTTGGGGTATGGGGGGGCAGACATTAGTATCAGAATAACATCAGACAAGAAGCTTAGGAAACAAAGGAAATTCTAAAGTGTTTTTGTTGTTGTTTGGGGGTTTTTTTGGCCAGGTGTAGTGGTGCACTCCTTTAATCCCAGAACTTGAGAGGCAGAGGCAGGAGGGATATCTTTGATAGCCTGCTAGGCATAGTAAATTCCAGCAAAACCAGAGCTACATAGAAAGAATATGTCTCAAAACATGGCAGAGGCATTTTTGTTTCGTTGGGTTTTGTTTTCACAGTGCTGATTATTGAACTTGGGACCTCATTCATGCTAGGAAAGCACTTACTATTGTCCGTATCTCTAACTCAAATTACTTACCTTTTTTTCTCTATTTCAAATCTGAACACAGCAGAAGCAAACTTGAAAAAAAAATAAAGCAACCCAGCATGAGCCAACCTGCCTTCAGGACTTAGAAATTAAAGGGAGATGTGCCACTAAAACTGGAAGCAGGAAGTGGGAGTAGGGAAGTATCCAAGTCCTTTCAACTAGACAAACTGAAAACTGCAGCAATTGTTTCTAAATACTACAGGGGACGATAAAGCAGACTTTATAAAGAGGAGCCATTGTGATAGATACAAGATCTTACAAGACAGAGAGTGTACAAGATTTATGATCAAGGAGTGGGTGAGAATCTATGAACAGAAAATCAAAAGGAGAAGGGATGTCTGGTTAATCTGATTTTCAAGGGTTATTTCTAAAGGGGAAGAACAGCTCAGGCAGAGATTTTTACTGTGCGGATTTACCGAGATTCCTGTTCTAATGGGGTTCAACAAGGATAGAGAGGGAACTCCAGCATAGGTCCAGACAGAAAAGACGCAGAACCCTCACCAGTGTCAGTCCAAGGAGAGTGCAGCCAGTCTCTGCCTTAGAAGAACAAAGGATCCAAATACTAAAAATCATTTAATATATTATTGAATTTGCCTTATTGCTATTCTCCAGAGGGTTTATATATCTATGTTTATCAGAAATAATTGCTCATAATTTTCTTTTCCCAAGATGTCTTTGTTTAATTTTAGTGTTAGGATGGTGAGACAGAGGATCCCTAGGGCTTGCTAGTAAGGCAATCCAGACAAATGTGTGAGCCCCAGCTTCCGTGGCAGAGCCTCAGAAAACAATATGTTCAACTGAGTGATTGAGGAAGATACCAGTTTCAATTTCTGGCCCACACACACACACACACACACAGAGAGAGAGAGAGAGAGAGAGAGAGAGAGAGAGAGAGAGAGAGAGAGAGAGAGAGATCTTGAATTATTTACTTACACAATCCATTTTATCAATTTCTTCAGAAATATTTTGCTGTAAAACTGCAAGTCAGGTCTGATCACTCATAACTGTAATCCCACTGCTTGGGAAGGTGATACAAGAGGATTGCTTCAAGATAGAGGCCAGCCTGGGCTACATGGTGAGTTCCAGATCAGTCTGGGCTAGAGTTAGATCCTGTCTCTTTTTCTTTCTTCCATTTTTTTTTGGGGGGGGGGAGGTTTATTGGTTATTTCATTTATTTACACTTTAAATGTTGTCCCCCTTCCCAGTTACCCCTCTGCAAACCGCTATCCCATCCCATTCCGCCTACCTCTATGAGGATGCTCTCCCACCTACCTGCCCACTCCGGCCTCACCACCCTAGCATTGAGCCTACATAGGACCAAGGGCCTCCCTGCCCACTGGTGCCTGACAAGGCCATCCTCTGCTACATATTAATCTGGAGCCATGGGTTCCTCCATGTGTACTCTTTGGTTGGTTGGTTTAGTTCCTGGGAGCTCTGGGGGGGCATGCTTGGTTGATATTGTTGTTCTTTCTATGGGATTGCAAACCCCTTCAGCTCCTTTAGTCCTTCCCCTAACTCTTCCACTGGGGTCTTCCTGCTCAGTCCAATGGTTGGCTGTGTGTATCTGCATCTGTATTGGTCAGGCTCTGACAAAGCCTCTCAGGAGACAGCTCCTGTCAGCAAGTACTTCTTGACATCGGCAATAGTGTCTGTGTTTGGTGTCTGCATATTGGATGGATCCCCAGGCGGGGCAGTCTCTGGATGTCCTTTCCTTCAGTCTCTGCTCCACTCTTTGTCCCTGCATTTCCTTTAGATGGGAATAATTCTGGGTTTAAATTTTAGAGAGGGATGGATGGCCTCATCCCTCAACCCAGAACAGTGCCTATCCATTGGATATGGTCTGTACAGGTTCTATCTCCCTTCCTCTACTTAAAGGATAAACAGACTGAGAAAGAAATTAGGGAAACAACACCCTTCACAATAGTCACAAACAACATAAAATATCTAGCCAAGCAAGTGAAAGATATGTATGACAAGAACTTCAAGTCTCTGAGATAGATCCTGTTTCAAGGAGTTAAGAAATAAATAAATAGATAAGTTCATAATGATGCAGCTCTTTTGTGGTGTCTGCCTGTGCCGTGGTGCACCGTTGGTTTCACCAGCTGCTAATCCTCCCACAACTGCTACTTTCTTCATCACAAGAGGCCTCAGAACCATTTCCTGCTGTCATGGCACAAACTTTCCACTGTGGGCAGTTTGGGGCTAGTGGTCTAGTTCAACTGAAATCTCAGCATGGTTTGACATCAATAACTGGCCAAGCATTTTCAAAACATTCACCTTAACTGTTATAAATAACAATAGTCAAAGGCTGTTGTTTAGCTTTTTATTAATTTTCATTTCCTATGTGCCCCATGAGCCTCAATTCTCAGAATCAGGTCGAGCAGTAGTTCTACCCAGGAGCCAGAACTTCCTCCCTCTCCATCCCATCACCCATTCTCTTCCCAAGCTACATTTCCATGCACCAGATCCATCCTATCAGCCCCAAAATTATTGATAAGTGGATTTCTTTCCAACACCAGAAACCAAATCCCCAACTCTGGATATCTAATGACCCAATTAAGTTATTAAGCACCTGATGCTGGTGTTAAACTTTACACTCAAGAATCTTAAGGTTAATTGCCCAAAAGAGCTGTGCCCACTTCAGATGCTAGCCGTAAGTTAGTTTTATGTCAGCTTGGCACAAGCTAGAGTCATTTTGGAAGAGAGAATCTCCTTTGAGAGAATGCCCCCATCAGACTGGAATCTCCGCCGAGAGAATACCTCCAACAGACTGCTTTTGGGAAAGCATAGGGTGCTTTGTCTTAATTGATACTTGACTTGGGAGGGCTCAGCTCATTGAAGGCAGTGTCACCAGGGGACTAATAGTTCTGGGTGTTATTAGAAGGCAGGCTGAGCAAGCCATGAGGAGCAGGCCAGTAAGCTGGGCCCCTCCATGGGACTTGCGCCTGTTTCTGCCCCATTTGAGCTCCTTTCCTAATTTCCCTCAGTAACTGTTACTTAGAAGCATAAGATGAAATAAACTCTTTCCTCTGAAAAGTTTCTTTTGATGATGGTGTTTTATCACAGCAATAGAAACCCTAATTAAGATAGATAGTTCTCACCAACTGACTACAAACAAGGGCTTTCTATACTCCCCTTATTAAGTGTGGTAGTTTGCTACAAAATTAATTCCTGGAACTTAAGGGAAATAGTTTACATACTATTATCAATTTATTATAGAGAATATTTGAAAGTAATAGAAATGAAAATGTGTATAAAACAAGCTCTGGCCAGTCTCTTTGGTGTAGGGTGCACTGCTCTGTACACACACACACACACACACACACACACACACACACACACACACACACTTCTATTCATCTTGAAACTCCATGAACCACATTTTTTAGAAAGTTTATGAAGAATTCATTGTGGGAACAAAGTTGATTAGATCCTTATCAGTAGTTAAGTCAGTTCATTCCCTGGAGGAGGAGGATAAGATTTAAAGGGCCACTGCCCTAATCACATGGTAGCCTTCTGACAACTAGCTAGTAGGGCCCACCAAAATTCACATTATTACTAAAACTTCAGTTATATAGTTGAAAGGGGCTAGAACAACGATAGGTGATCTTCACACTCCCAACACTCAGACAATTCTAAGTATTTTAGAAGTTCTTGTGTCCAAAACCAGAGACAAGATCAAACAATAAGATAAAATAGTCTTATCATGCAGGAAATATATATAAGAACTTGACTAAGTCAAAGTCAACTATGTTTTCTTAAATGACAATAATACAAGATGCTGAGTGGAGTAGACAGGAGAGGTATTACAGATGCTAATTGAGGGGGTAAAATCAGGTCTAGATTCAGTACCCACTAGACAATGACTCCAAATGGCTGCTTCATGGCACATTAGATCCAATTATTTTATAGGATCTTCATGCATACTGCCAGCGGTCTAGTAAATGGCTCCCTATGCCCAAGTGTTTTCCTATCTTCGCTCCCACCCCTCCCTGTGTTCTTGTTCCCCAACCCAACTTCTCTTAGCCATGGAACCTCTATCAGAGGACGCTACAACCCCAATCCAGCTAACGAACTACCTCCTTTCTGCCGCAGACCTGCTTCCACACCTCTGAAAACCCAAACAGCTGCCTCAGCTTCTCTTTCTCACCAAGCTACCCCAGAGTCTCCTTGCTCAACCTCTCCAGACCCCTCCCCTCCTCCTGTGCCAGCTGCAGGTTGCTCCAATCGCCTTGCATTGGCACCTACTCTCACCCCATTACTTTGCCACCTCTGCTCTCTCCTATGGAACTGTACTGACCACCATCTAGCGCCCGCGGCCACACACTGTCCCCTGTCCAGTGCCTGTCAACATTGGAGACCAAGTTCTTCTATCCCCTCCAGACCATCGGCCCTCACCCCTCTCTCCTAAATGGCAGGGCCCTTTTAAGGACCATGCTCTGTTAAGCTCCAGGAGACATCGAGATCACCCACCTTGTCCCCAATCCCAGAAAATGAGACTCCACTCTGGAGCTGTGCTCGACCTCACTGGATTAGACATGTGTTTCTCATCCTTCCCCTGCTGATTACTTCCATCCAGGGTAGCCCTTACATCTGGAGCTTTGAGGTTCAAGAAACAAACCCCCACAAATAACAAACAGTCTTTCCAAATAGAGTCAGGAAACTGCTCCATAGCCAGATGCCAGGAGCCGATCCAAATTGCTATCATCCTTGCATCTGTCATCCCATCCAAATATTATGATCTCTTTACTTGCTTTCTCTTTGACCAGACAAAAGATGATTGTAAAAATTGGCCAGACAAATATGGGGGCTGCCTATATTGGTCTTGTCAGATATATATGCTAGGTTCACGGACCAATTGCTTCTATCAACAATGCATGACACTCTTTTTCTACATACAAGACCCTTGGGATCCCAGGTGGGAGACAGGAGTTGTTGGCAAGCTCTACCATAAAAATCAAGCCCCAGTAAGTACTATTCACATCCAGAGAAAATATGTCTCAATTACCCAACCTCTAGATATTGGAAAAGTAGGGGAAATAATCAAATACTCCTTGACATCCCCCCTCATAAATGGCACTAAGTTGTTATTTTGCCTTTTGCTTCAGACCTTGACCTGGGTGTACCAACTCCATAATGTCACCTGACCTGGTAGCTTTAAAGACTGCTGGCTATGTGTAACCCCTGAAACTACCTCACAATTGTCACTTACAGCCTTTCTGGTGATACTGCCAAGTAACCTTACCTCACCTTTTGTCAGCTGCCCTGACTCTGACATTGCCATGACTCCATACCTTTTCTTTATTCCTCTCTTTGGCATGGCAAACTGTTTTAAGACCTCCAGAACATGTTCTGTAGGAACGCTAAGCTCCCTAGACTGCAATCAGACCACAACCCTTGACACCTCATCTCTGCCACAATGCCCTGCAGTCCAGACCACATCAATTATTTGTGGCACTTAGGTATATCATTGCCTACCCACCAGCTGGTCAGGAGTTTGCACGTTGGTACTCCTTTTCCCTGAACTAGGAGTAATCCAGGGAAATGAGCCCCTGCCAATCCCAGTTGTAGATATGATAGCTGCCCAACACAAGAGGGCAGTTCAGGTCGTGTCACTCTTGGTTGCTATGGAAATAGCCATAGGTGTTGGTACTGGAGCTGCAGGGATAACGATATCCATAACCCAATGTAATAAGTTCACTTCTGAGATTGACACCGGTTTTCAAAAACTGTCTGAAACCATGCTTACAATCCAGAAACAGATTGATTCTTTGGCATCTGAGGTGCTTCAGAACTGATGGGGGCTAGATGTCCTGAGAGCTAAAGAAGGTAGTCTTTGACTGTTCCTCCAAGAAGAATGCTGTTTCTACATCAACCAATCCGTGATAGTGAGAAACAAAATCCAGGAGCTAAAATTGGACACGCAGAATTTCAAGGAACATAAGGCCTCCAGTTCCTAGATTTTTGAAAACCCTATATAGAAGTGAATACTCCCTTTCATAACACCTTTCCTAGTCATTTTCCTGGTGTTAGTATTCGCTCCCTGCCTCATTAATCTAGTTTCTACATTCCTTCAACAACAAATACAAAAAATTTCTAACCAAACTATTAATCAGTTCCCATTACAGGATTACCAGCCACTGCCCACAGAGGAGCTGCTGTCCACAGAGGAGCCTGATGTCAATGTTTACCAAGTGGACCCCAATGGTGAAAGTCAGCTACATTCTAGAATTGATGGCACCCCTAGACAACAGGAAGCTGTCTTTATGCTAAGAAAAGGGGAGGTATGTTGGTATCAGGAACCAGCTTTATGGTTGCAAATCGCCTCCAAACCCAGCAATGATGGTGACATCACCCATAGGCAACAGGGACCTATGCATCTGTTGCCATGGCAATCACGTACATTCCCAACATCCATCTGGTTTACCTCCCACATTTACCTGCAAGTGGTCCTGTCACAGCCTAAATAAAAGGCAGACCCTCTTGAGCACAACAGAGCAGAAGAACTGTGAGGACGTGCCACAACACTGGGGACAAGCCCAGGGTTTGAAGAGACCCAGAGCGGGATGTCAGGCATAATGAACAGAGATGGAACTAGGTAATGTTGTGCCTAATTGAACTAGGGAATTAGGAAGCCTGGTGTCTGGGCTGTGCAGGGTAGCAACTGGTGAAACTCTGGATGACCCCAATTGTCATGGTCTCTGTTGTTATTTTGCCCCATGTCTTATTTTGTCTTTTGCTTGTCTGCATGCACTCCACTTGGTGTGAGTTCTAGGTATTAGTTTTATTTTTGCTCTCTCCATCTCTTGTGTGTGCTTCTGTGCCAGGAACAGGTGGAAATAGGAGCCATATCAAGCTTTGGCTGCTGCCACTCCCACGCTGCCAACCTGGGGCAATATGGGCATACCCCAGCACACTACCCTGCATGCACCTTTTGTGTACTCACCAGTGCCAGGCCCAATTCCACTGCTGCCACTTGCCATAGTTATTTGGTAGCCCAGGCTCAGAAGTCCTCATTTCTGAGCTTTCTGGTGACTGGATTCAGTTTAGCAAAGCTTCAAATATCTTTTGAGTATGGGTAATGTTGAAATATTGTTTTATACTGTTCTACTCTGTTGAAAAGTTGGCTCCGGAGTTGGAAAGTTTCTGTCCTATGCTAGGTGAGCCACCTGACTTTGTGACAGGAAAAAAAGCAGCAAAAATTCAGAATATTAGTTTCATTTAACTGTTTAAAACTTTTCCTAAGAAATAAACCATATCTCAAGATTTGTAAGACTATTATATGAACTTTCTATACCTCAAGACTTATATTGTTGAATATGGTTAAAATATATCTATAGACTCTGTAGCAAAAGTTGACTTACAACTTATAACACAGGGTTGATAATTACAAGACTGCATAGGTATTGGTAAAACACAGGCCTAATTCATCAATGTCTATAGTTCTGGGCAAATATTTAAATGTACTAAGCTTGCTTTTTAACCCCTGTATTTCTGTTTCTGACTGGTTTTGTTAACTGAAATATGTCAACTACAAACATGTTTTTTATGCTTAAAGGCTCACCCTGAGAAAGGTTCAAGGCTACAGTGGAATCCCAAACACCCAGCATAGTCACTGGCCAACTAAAGTTTGGACCACAACTACTAAACACCAGAAACTGAGATATGTCTGTCTTATGATGCAGTAAGACAGTGACCTAAGCAGTTTGACAAAGAGCCTATAGAATGTCTTTCTTTACCTAAGGTCTATTCAGGCTAACAGAGACTGGTTTAAGAATGTTTGTCTAGTTGGTTGATGGTGGTGGCTTTAATCCCAGTACTTGAAAGATAGATGCAAGAGGAACTCTGAGTTCAAGGCCAGCCTAGTCTACAGAGTGAGTTCTAGGGCAGCCAAGTATACGCAAAGAAATCTGTAAAGAAGTAGGAGAAGGAAGAAGAAGAGGAAGTTTGTCTCACTTCCTTATATTTTCTAACTTTGTTAAGCTTTAGCTATTTTGATAAGCAATCATACAAGGAACTATGATATTCTGCAATAGCGCACTATGAAAAGACCAGGAAAGTAAAGTTGCCAGTCTCTCTACAGACTGTATTTATGATTTAAAGTTATATTTGGATACCAAAAAAACCCAACACTTCAATTCAAGAGTTGTAAATTTTCAAGGCTAAACTTAACGAGGATATATCTGTAGAATGCTAATTTTATAAAGGCTACTGCCTTGTTGTAAGCTGTTAAAGATAATTAAGACGTGCAGATTAATAGTCACCTTATAACTTATCAAATTCCTTACAAATGTAATTCATTTACAGCAACAAGCTTTATTTAGCCTCCTGTATACATTTTCAAGGTTAACCCTAGAACAAGTAACTAAAAACAAGTAAAGTTCATTTAAAATCAGGTATACTTAATAGGCAGCCCTCAAAATTTTTAGAGATCTGCTGAATATGACATTTAAATTTTTAGTAGAAAACACTTACCTTGACAGATATCACAGCTCCTAGAAGCAACCCTAAGATCTCCAAAGGAGGCAGATGGGTCATGACTACTCCACCTGGAAAGCAGTAATGCTAAGCACTGGGAAATATTACCTCATGCCTCACCTGCCACCAGGACTGTGAACAAATTGTGGACACTGCTGGGTTTACTGTTGTACTCTGTTGTGTCACAGTAAAGTCAGTCCCCCAGGTTCCTACTCTACAGGAAAATCTCTCAGATCTGGGTCTGGCAGCAAAAGGTCGATGCTGTCCTGTATGCTAGCTGAAGACCTACACCCACTATTCCTAATGCTACCTAATGAGAGTCCAGGGCAACCATCTCTGTCATTTTAATTGATACATAAACCATTTGGATTATACTTCCTTCTCAGATCTCTGATTGCACTGACAGCTAACTGTAGATTCATTGATTTAGCAGCAGCTGCCTGGTCAATGAATTTTTAAAACTAGACCTTACTTTTCTAGTACCTGATTAAAAAGGCAACTCACAGACAGATTTGTTTTACTAACAGGCTTCATTTAAAGGATAAACAGGTTTCAGGTGTAACTTTTCTCTGTTTAAAGGAGCTTGCTTTGCAAAGACTGCTTTTAGTAACCAACCCCCTTATGTATATCTAATAATAAGTAATTAGATAAAAAAAAACTTAAAGGTTTATATAAATTATATAGGTATGAAATTAAATTATAAGCATTTGAGGATTTAAAAGTCTAAATAAATTATGAGGGTATAAAAAATGACTTAATGTATATAAGTATAAATTAGTCTATGCTATTGCTATACTAAGATTTTAAAAGTTCAATGGAGTTATGATAAACTGACTTCTGACTACTATTACAACATGGATTTCAATACAAATTACAAACAATAGTAATGTAACCTTCAGGGAGCCAAAAAAATCACAAGACTTAGATACACCTCTCACAGGTCAAATGGACTCCAGATAAGCACTCCTGTCAATCAACTTCCTAAGTTCCCTATTGCCTATTCCTGAATGGGGAGTTCTAAATATAAAATTTTCCTTCAAGTCCTTTACCTTCTGTCCCTAGTCTGCATCTGTCTTGGCAGAGTTCCACTCATATGGTAGACACCATTCAGAAATCAGCTGTGGACTACAAACTGTTCCAAAGGCAATCTACCCTGTACTAGCCCCAGGTAGACCTACAAAACCGGAAAGCTCTGGACTTGCTGAAAGCTGACGCACGTTGGTCCAGTTGGTGTGATTGCTCCCTGTCTCTTTAGCTGGGCCAGCAAACCAGACGCTTCTGATAAATACCCATTATCCCTCCTAGCCTTTGCTAATATTCCAGTCTTCTTGGGCCCCGACAAAGGCATTCTAATTTCTGCAGAAAGTAATTGCAAGAGAAACTATGTCACCCTTGTCCTCAACAAAGGGCCGGAATATTAGGTCCAAGGCAACCCTGACAAAGGGGACAAAATTTCTATCCTACCCATTGGCAGTTTTTAATATAATTAATTCTCTTCCTCATTGTCTTCCTCTCTCACCCCATCCTCTTGTATTCTCACCACACACTTTCCTTGCTGCTTTTGTGTGACATGTGTCCTCTCAGTCCCCTTCCTCAGCTCCTCTGTTTCCCTCAATCTTGGTCCCCTTGGTTCCTAGATTTTAGTCTTTGCTCACACCCACACAGTTATATACATACGGGTATACATTTTGAGCTAAGATACAAATATGAAAGAAACATATACTGCTTGTCTTTCTACGTTTGGATCACCTTGCTTAAAATCACAATTTCCAGATCCACCTGTTCCCCTCCAAATTTCATTCTTCCTTATTGCTGAAGAAAATTCCATTGTGTATATGGACCATATTGTTATTATCCATTCATCTTTTGATTGGTGAACATCTAGACTGTTTCCATTCCTTTCTGGTTGGGAACGGAGAAGTGATGTTTGTGCCCATGTAAATTTTTGGATTCTTTTTTCTGGTTCTGTGAAAATAGTCATTAGAATTTTGGTTAGAATTGCATCGAATCTGTATATTACACTCACAGTATGAATTCTTCCAATCTAGAAGCATGGAAGCTGATTCCATTGCTTAGTATATTCTTTGGTTTCTGCTTTCCTTGTTTCCAAAGTTTCATTGCGGAGGTCTTTCACTCCATTAGTTAAACTTATTCCTAGAGTGTTTTGTTGTTGTTGTTGTTATTGTTGTTGCTTGGTTTTCTTTTCTGGGGGAGAGGTGTTTTTAAGTGTTACCCTATTTTTTTCCTTCAATAATTTATTGTTGGTATACATAGGAGCTATTGATTTTTATATTTTGATTTTGTATCCTACAACTTTATTGAGAATGTTTATTTGAAATGAGAGGTTTTTGGTACTACCTACAGAATGATGTCATCTACAAACAGTGATATTTAGACTTCTTTTCCTGATTCTAACCATTTTATATTATTCCCTTGTCTTGTTGATGGAGCTAATACAACAAGATATGTATTGAATAACAGTGGCTAAAACAAAAGAGGGTCAGGACGTTCCACTTCCCTAGGAGCTCAAGCAGAATCTGAAGACCCAAACTGGAGACCAGTCTTGAACTAAGGTAAAGTCTATTGGTGCTTGGGGGTTTCTACTGCATGAGCAAAGAACTTCTACTCTGAAAATTGATAAAATCATAGCTCTGCTGCCAGTTCTGTGTGCTGCAGATGGAGAAACTGCCACTATCCCTCATGGAAGTCCCTCTTCCCAGCAGAGCAAAGAGAAAAAGCCTGCAGACTCACAGCTTCTCCTTTCAGGGTGGACTTGAAGTTGTGGTGTAACAAGCCTACCTTCCCAGAACTTCCCAAAAACTGTCTCCTTTCAAACCTGCACGGTTAGCCTTTGCCCACCAGCCATCCTGAGAACGGTGGGATATTAACTTCATAGAAGAGGTCTGTGTTTTATAGAACAAGCACAAAACAGACTTTGTAAGGTCAGGCCCCATCCATACACTGAAATGAAGTGAACCTAACTGGTTTTATGTCTCCAAAACCATGTGCTTATCTGGCACTATTGTGAAATGCAATTTGGCCATAAAAGGGGGTTGAGTATGTGGTGGACCCATGGATTCCATACCTTGGAAGAATTTCATGGTCAGGGGAGAATTAGAATAAATGAAGGATGCTTTAAACTAAAATACCTCTCCCAAGCCTTCCCTGTCATTGGTTCATCCTGAAACTGAAAGACAAGTAGCTGTCCTTTGAGCTAGCAAGCTTATTATTTACGTCAGATGCAGAAAACGCTACTTCCCAACTAGGAGGCAGTCTGTATCAATTGTAGGCTATTTATTGATAAGTTCCAATTTGAAATGCAGCATTTGATAGAACTTTAAAACAGGTGATATTTAGATTGTTGAACACAGAGTCTAAAATGACAGGGGAAAATGAATTAATTATATGATTAAACAGCTATACAGTGCATCCACAAAGATCTAGAAGAGATGAACACAGCAAACTAAGGCACGTAAATAGGACTGTCTGAGATTAAGAATTTGCTATGTAATAAGATGAAAACAGGACACAGGAGTGCCTATGTTGCAAACATCAGGTTGATGAGGACAGCCAGGACAAAGGTGAGCTGCTTTCTTGCAATGGGCAGTCTTTGACTCAGGAGTTAGGTAGAGTACCAGGCACTCATAATTACACAACATTTTGTATACATATTTTTTCCCCTACAGCCCAGGGCCTATGAGAAGTTGCTAGAATGAATTATACACCTGACCTTGCCCCCCTCCCCAAAAAGAATCCAGCTGTATTCAGCCTTTTTAGTATTACAGCTTTTCAAATCTTATATCAGAAAATGTTTTCAAAACATGGTTTGGGCAATGTCTCAGCTAAATTCCACCCATGTGTTTATATGGAAGAAATCCGAGGTAATAGAATTAATGTTATAAAAGATCTACTAAAAGACCTTGCTTAGGTGACATTAAGTCAAACAAATTAGACTCGCAAATGGGGCATTGTCTCCAAGATACTCCAAAGATAAGTATCTAACCTGTTAGCGATAGGTAAAACTTAGAATGCTGGAGTATAAATGTTTACTAGGATTGGATGACCAGCCATTAGACTCCATTCCCAGGAGACAACCCTGACTTGAAACCAACCATTAGATCCATTTCGTATCCATACTTGTAATGGAAAACTCAAGGGGTAGCCCAGACTGGCTACAGTCATAAGTCCTTCATAACATAAAGTCCTGTCCTACCCATTATCTTAATTCTGCTGAGGAAGAAAAATAAAATATAGGTAACAACTGTTTGGAAAGAACAGCACTGGCGCACTAAGAAATAATCCTGGCAATTTCTCTGCTGTGTTTATCTCCCATCATCCCAGGTGGCCAGAGTTTCAAGTCCTTGTCTCTATTTAAACTGTAACCTGGAACTGGCACCTAAAAGATCTGACTTAAGGATAGCAGCTCCTGTGGAATGTCTAAGCTTAAGGGGTACCTGCATTAGTAAAATCTTCCGTTCAGTGCTAGCTCCTCTTTGGACAAAAGCCAGAGTCAGATATGTGCTACCCTTGAAGAGTTTTCTCTTATTTCTACTGTGTGGAGTGAACTGTTATTGGGGGACACATTTCTGCTTCTATGTAGGAAACATTAAATGTGTGAGTTTTTTGGGGTTTTTTTTGTTTTTGTTTTGTTTTGTTTTTCTTTCTTTCTTTCTTTCTTTTTTTTTTTTTTTTGGTCAAATACTTATATCAAATATAAAACTTGTATTTATAATAAGAAATTTGAATCTTTTTATCTCCCTCACCTTAAAGAATTTTATAAGAAATTTTAAACTCTCTCCCAACCTGATAAAACCTTTGTTTATACAGAGCCTGTCATTCACCCCCATAGCATGTAGTTTCTACTACGCCACTTTCAGGCAGACCAGTACCAGCCCTGTCCAGGGTCCCTCAGATCCACAGATGAAAGGCACACACATATTAGCTTATTTTTAATATTATTTTAGTTCAATGGTCAGACACTTCTAGGCCTCCTGGGGCTAACATGCCCTTATCTTCACTCCCCCAAAGCTCAGTACCCTAAATCTGCCCTCAGCTTAGTTAGGTTTCTAATATCTGGCCTGCTACCCCAGATGCAGTTGGTGAAGTGGCCAATGGCCACTCCACTCAAGATTAAACATGGCTGGTGGCTCTTTCTCCCTCTGAAGCATAGTGAATCTTCTTTCCTCCTCCTGCATCATCTGCTAGCTTGCCTTCAAGAACCTGGAAGTTCTGCCTCTTCCACCCAACCGTTAGCTGCTAGCATCTTAATTGATTAATCAAGAACCAATTGGGGAACAGGACCTTCAGCATTCATTCCCGATCAGAGTATCACAGCCACTCCCTACCCCCTCAAGACACAGACACAGACACAGACACACACATACACACACACACACACTCACACATACATACGTATTTCTGGAACTTGATGGTCTGGAGCAGTGATCTCTTTATCCTTTCCTTCATCCTCTGTGTTTCAATTCTTCTAAAACTAGCCAATCAAATACAATTGTGGAAGGTAATAGCTGAGTCTGGGGGCTCTGAAGTACTGATAAAAAGAGCTTCATAGAGAGGGAACAGCTTCATCTTGCACTGGCCTACCCTGGAGAGATAATGAGGTTATTAAAGACAGAAATGCAGGCTGCTCTCTGGTAAGAGTCACATTTCTGTAAGTGACAACACATATTGTCGCTTGGTACAAACCTAGCAGCTGAGCTAAACTCCCTAGTACTGATAGAATCCAACTGCCCCACTGAGTGAGCATCCATTCTCCTATCTCTACTAACTAAAGCAGAGAACTAAATCCTTGGTTACCCAAAAGTTGATGCTGTAGGGCAAGACATGCCCAGCACCTGACCTGAATATGCAAAATTTGCTCCCATTGGATTTTGTAGCAGCAAAATGAATGATGACTCAGAAATAAAACTCAAGCCATTGTCTTCTGCATTCTTAAATATATCAACTGAGCAATCCAGTGTCATGTAGTGAAATGAGTGCTCCATATGTTGAATATTTTAATAAATGCTGAGATTGTAAAAGCACTATAATTAGTATTCACAGAGATATCTGTGGGACTAAAAGAAAAAAATGCATCATTTTATATTCCACATGTAGAGCTTAAGGCACAGGACCGTAGCTATGACTTTACCACTATGCATGAGGCATTTATTTATGCACTTGTTGATCCCTGGGATTCAAAGTTTCCTAGAATGTTGCTTATGTTTTCATGCTTAGCTTTTGTTTTATTTTACTGTTATGTGTCTCTGTATTAACACACATGTGTGCAGATTCCTGTGGAGGTCAGAAGAAGGCATCAGATCCTCTGGCTCTTTGCTTCTTGTTGTTGTTGTTGTTGCATGATATCGATGCTGGCAATCTGATTCTGGTCCTCTGCAAGAGCAACAAGAGCTCTTAACCACTGACCCATCTCTCCAGCCCTTAGTACTTAATTGTAAGTTAATAAATAGATAAATAAATTGTAATACAGAAATAAAATTCTAACACATTCCTCCAAATGGAATACTGTTCTTGCTATGCTGTGTTGCTTATTTTTCTATTTTGTGTGTATAGTGTTTTGCCTGCATGTATATCAGTGTGCCATGTGTGTCCTGGGACATGTAGAGAAAGAGTATCAGATCCTCTGGTGTTGGGAATTAAAACTCAGGTCCTCTGGAAGAGCCATAGCTGAGCTGTCTCCCTAGTCCTTCTTTACTATTCTAAAATGCATTTCTCATATTCAGTAGCTGATATTCCCTGTTAAACTTAAAGGGAAATATTGGGTTGGGCAAAAACGTAGGGGTATAATCACCTTTCCTTTCCCTGGCTTAGAATAAAATGTTTTCATGTGAGAGATTTTACATGTTGACTTTCAAACAATAGGGATTTAGGAAGTTATCGGAAGGGTCTATGTATGAAAGCCTAAGTCATGTCTGTATGAAGGGTCCCCAAATAAACTTTACCTCCTCCTCTGTGAGAAGGGATAGCTATTTTATAGGCAGATAAGAGTGTAACTAAGTGAACAGCGGAGAATGGCTTTCCCAGTGGGCTGGAGCAGTTAAAGGCTGTACATTAACATAAGTAGCTTTCTAGTGCTCTTCTAGCTGAGTGAACTGTGGGGTCCCCTGCTGCTCCCCTGTGCACTGCGAGCATTCCCATTAAATTATTATGTTTCTGCTTCTCTTCCCCTTTCTCACGTGATCCACAATTAGGGTTTGGACTGTTCTAAGTCCTGAGGTTTTGGGGGTTGCTAGCTCAGCTTTCATTCCCCTCCCATTCCCTAATAGATGTGTATATATGAGTCATTCACTGCTCATTACTTCCGATCCAGCCAAGGACAGAAGTTCAGAAGGTGAGAGCAGGGCTGTGAAAGAAAGTTTGATTTCCTCGAGGAACATCTTGCATTTGCAGGGTTGGTATTTGGATAGTCAACAACTCTGAGGAAGTGTGGGAGGAAGGAAGAGGACTCCTGGAGCATGGAGGACCTGGCCTGGCAGAGGAATGCCTTTGAAAGGGAAGGTTTCTTGTTTTCTCTTAAATTTTCATGACTCACTTTTGGAACTCTGAACTGAATGAATGGCTTAGAGAAAGTTAGCAAGCAGACTCAAAGTAACAAAACAGGGTCCTTTCAGAACGTAAATAATCTCATGGGTATTGTAGAGTACTGCAGGGATAAAATAAAGTTTATCAACTGATAAGTAGTAAACATGTCTGATCAGTCTTTATTTAACAAGATATAATTTGCCCTCTCTTTCAAAATAAAATTCAGAGTTTGCCAAACAAGAACCGATCAAAGGAAGATTTGCATGCCATTCTGAAACTTTAAGGGAAAGTGGAGATGAGAAAAACAGTGATTTTTGTTGTTGTTGTTGTTGCTGTTGTTATTCTTGTTGTTTTATCTCAGCCCGTTTCTAGAGAGAATTACACTGTTTAGGCATCTGGAGAGTAGCATGGATAACTTAGTTTGGAATAAAGGAAAGGGCCAGAAAACAGCAGGATAAATAAGAGCAAGTCCTTGTTTGGAGGTTAAAACTGATTTGTTTCTTAGAAGATGGCCATGCCTAACAGCTCTGAGGTGGGGACTGGAAAATGCGCTGAAACACTCATTTACTTTCTCAATCTTTCTTAATTATTTTTATTCTATGTGTATAAAAATTTTGCATGCATGTATGTAAGTATATCGCATGTATGTAAGTGTATCACATGTATACAGTGCCCAAGGTGCCAGAACAGAGCAGCAGACCCTTGGGATTATAGTTACAGATAATTGTAGACCCAAGCTTAATTCCCAGCTGTACATGACAGCTCCCAACCATTGCTAGCCCCAGTTCCATGTGATGTGTCCGATGTCTTTTTGTGCCCTCTTCACTGCTTTCTAGTCCTGGCAGTCTTACACCTTTGGCCATGTGAGTTCTCAGTGGAAGCAAAGGGTGCTTCCCTCTTCCCTCAGAGGTCAACGAGAAGGTGAGTTCAATACCAATACCAGGCCTGTGTCCTCCTCCTGGTGTGTCACTGATGTCTCCAAGAGAAAAGCCTTTCAGTCTGGATCCCAACTTTAAGTAAATACAGGACAGGCTTGTGAGAGCAGATGTTGACCTTACCTAGAGGTTGGGTATAGTTTGTAACACAACATTGAAATATCTGTAGCTAAATGAGATAAAAGTAAATTTACAGAATAGTGCGTAAAGGTCACAGTAATGTAGTTCACTCTATCTCTATCTATCTTACCCCCTCTCTCTACCCTGTCTGCATGTACATGTGTGTTACATACATACAACCTGCTTAACTCTTTTAAAAAACTGTTTGGAATTAGACTGATTTATTTTAAGCATTCAGCATAAAAATTAGGAATTACACTCTTTTTCTTAACCCAGATTAAAATGTCAACTCACTGATGGTTGTCTACCATGCTGTCATGTATTGGTCTTTAGCTATATCAAGTAATATTACATGATTATAATTACCTTAACTTGACACAGTAGCCCTGTGCTTTTTACTACTGATCTTGAGAAATGATAGTTTCGGCTCAGCCTATGAGGGCATTCACGGCAGAGCCTGACAATCGTCGGAGTTTTTCTGAGTTAAATGAGCAGAGCCTCCTGGCGTTCCTACATGGCTACTGTTAATGAATGAAGGGTGGGTAGGAGGGCAGGGAAGAAAGCAGACAGGTAATTCTGTCCAGTGAAGTTTGTTAAAGTAAAGGGTCTAGAGGCCAAGAGTCAGGCCCTATGCTAACAGCCACATATTAGCTGTCTCCTTAAACAAACTTTTCAATCTCTCTGATAGTTGAAAAAGTCATCACATCTATGAATTAATGATCATAGTAACAGCTGCCTGAAAACATTGTGAGTCTAAATAAACTCCTAGGTATAAAGAGCTCATACGTGGGCTAGCATACATCAAATGCAAAATATTGGCGAGATATGATCTCTCTTAGTGTTATCTTTGGCATTAAGGCAAACTTGATTTTCTTCAACTGAATGCTGTTATTTTTTCATGCTCAAGCAATTTAGGACAGAAAGTGTGGTTGGTCAAAATTAAATAAAAATGTTGCTAAACTGGAATGATGTGCAGACCCAACCTGTTGCCTCTGTTGATGTGTGAGCCTCACTCTCCTCTACTGAGTCCTAAAGAAAAATCCATTCAGTGGCTCCAGCTGAGTCCACTGATCTTTACAGTATATTGACATTTAATGTCTTTTAGATGTGCTGAATTTTGAATAAGTTATAAGGCCAGTCACAGTTCTGAGGAACTTTGGCCACATATTTATATTATCATGATAATCTCATTTTTAGACCTTCTTCATCTAAGTGACTGAAGCCAAACCCAAGGAATAGTAGGTCGGATTGTGAATTCAGGTGTTCCTCACAACCAGACTACATCCTTTTTATGAACCTGACAAGAGACATGAGTGAGGGGATAAAACTCACAAATTCAGGAGACTTTCAATCTCCAGGTAAGTCAGGCATACATGAAGGTTCAGTGGTCTTTATAAAGATAGAATCATACCATACATTTTCATTTTTGTCCTGGTATCTCTTGTTCAGCATAATTACTTAAGATGTAGTCATGATGTTTGAAAACTCATAGTTCATTATCTTTTATCATTAAGTAGAATAAGTGCTTATTCATTAACTCATTCTTAATGGACAAGAATGGGTTGTTTCTGGTCTGGTTCTATTGTGAACAAGTCTTCTGTAAAACTTAGTGTGTACATCTTAGTCTATACTAAATCTGTACATATGCTTCCATTTGTGTTGAGAAAACACATACGAATAGAATGAATAAGCCCTAATACAAATGTTTGTGTGTATGTGTGTGTGTTGCATGTGTGTGTGTGTGTGTGTGTGTGTGTGTGTGTGTGTGTGTGTGTGTATAGCAGGGGAGAGAGATTCCACCAATGTTGTTTTCATAAAGACTAGATGAGTGGCCTGGCCCTTCCACATCGTTTCCAATACACTCATGCTTCCCGCAAGGATGGAGGAACATTCCAGGAGTGAGGTGGTAGGTAATTTTATCTTCATGCAAACACAAGGATGTAACTAAACAAACCTAGGCCATGTGGGACCACCTTATATTTTACTTTATTTCTTTGTTTTGAGGCAGGGTCAAACTAACCTCAAACTTGCTATGCTGGCCTTAAACTCCTGATCTTCCTCCTCCTCCTCCTCCACCACTGTCCAAATGCTGGGATTATTTTCTGGCTAATATCAGTCGTTTAATGTAACCTCTTTTTGAGCCAAGAGATGTGAAAACATGTATGGGTAGCTGCCTGATAGAAAAGCATTTTGGTTTTTGGTACAGTTTATTTTTAAAAGTAGAAGGAATACATTCTGAAATAACTACAAAAATAGAGTATAGCAAGTAGATAATGGGGACATATTTTCAGCGCTGTCAGATATTAGGCGCGGTATGTTGTAGGGATTGGTTCTGATGGTAAATCCTGTTCCCCAATTGGTTCTTGATCCATCAATAAAGATACCAGCAACCAATGTCTGAGGACGGGGCGGGACAGTTAGAGTTTTGTAGGAGGACTCAGGGAGAAAGGGGGATCTGGGGAAGGAGGAGGAGAAGGAGCTGCAGGAGATAAAGCCAACCAGCCATGTGAGTTTTCTGTTTGAGTGGCCAATAGCCGCTCTATCCGATTATGCCTGAGGTGGCAGGGAAGGTTTAGCAGTACCCAATCATTGAGTTATCAAAGGAATTTTAAGATTAACTGGCATGTGCGTATCTTGTTTTTTATCCGTGGATCCAAGAGATTCTGGGCTGGTAGCACATCCCATTCCCAGAGCATAAGGCGAGTTAACAAAAGCTACGCGTCACAGAATGTAATTGTATTTTGCTATATGTTATACTACTAGCTATACAATGGATTTGTTTACACCAGAATCACCATACATATGTGAGCCGTGACTTGCACTGGATTATGGCAGTCCTCAAATCACTAAGCCACAGAGATTTCCTCAACTCCTTTATATACATATGGGGCCACCATTCTGTATGTTATATTCCCTAACAAAAGGCACCAACATTGTATAGTAAGGGAGTGGTTTTAATTTCAGTCATTCTAAATTAAAATCAAATTTTGTAATTTTTTCAAATTATCTGTGGTGTGTGTGTGTGTGTGTGTGTGTGTGTGTGTGTTCTGGGAGAGTCCAGAGAGGGCACTGGATCCCCTGGAGCTGTGATTTCAGGTGGTTGTGAGCTACTTGATGTAGGGGCCGGGCCGGGAACTGAACTCAGGTCCTCTGCACCACTGAGCCACCTCACCAGCCCCTACTTTACATTTTTTCAATGACTAGTGGTGATGGATATTTTAAATTACACATGATTGTTCATCCCTTTATCTTTGTTAGGGTGTGTCTCTTCGGTTCTTTTGCTTAAATTTTTCTTGACAAGTGTCGTTTACTAAATATTTAAAGCTCACATACACTGAATACAAGTCCTTTGTCAAATGTTGAAAATGCAGCTCCTTTCTCACAGCCTCATTGTCTCTTCTTTCCTAACACAGTCTTTTGAAGACCCAAAGTAGTTAATTTTTAGAAAATTCAATATGATATTTTCTGATAGATCATGTTGCTTAATTAAACTGAACAAATCTTTACTTATCCCTGTTGTATAAATATTTGCTGATACGAGTCCGGTTTGTGCTGCGGTGGAGATGGCCGCACGTTCCAAAACCACACCAAGCCAAACAGTTCCACGTGAGGGGTTTATTGGGGAGGGGACAAGGTAGCAGCGAGGGGAAGAAGAGGAAAAAGAGGAAAAAGAGGAAGAGAAATCTTCCGTATATAGGGAAAGTGACGTGGCATGACGTAGCCACAGGTAAAGGTGGGCGGTGTGTCAAGGTGAATTCTGGGAATATGGTGGCCGTTGCCTTAGCAACAGGTGGGCGGGTCACACTGTCACCTGGGTGACGTCACCTGCGTGCGACATCATTCGTTTGGCGCTCCTGATGCCAACATACCTCCCTTATTATTATTATAAAAAGAAGGAGGAAAAAAGGGAGGGGGAAGCCAATGGTGAAAAGGGAATCAGGGTGTCATGTCTCTTAAACTGCTTCCTGCTGTGTAGGGGCGTTGTTAATTTTGGGGTGTAGCTAATTTTCACCATCGAGGTCCACCTGGTAAACGTTTGCATCAGGTTTCGCTTTGGACAGCAGGTCTTCTGTGGGCAGCGGCTGGTAATCCTGTAACAGGAACTGATTAATAGTTTGGTTAGAAATTTTTTGCATTTGCCGTTGAAGGAATGTAGAGACAAGACTGATGAGACAGGGGGCAAATAATAGCACCAGGAAAATGACTAGGAAAGGAGTTACAAAAGGGAGTATCCAGTTCCATATAGGGTTTTCA
>CM052700.1:18076861-18105507 GCA_028551405.1 Uromys caudimaculatus
CTAAAGAATTAAACTATCAAGATAACCCCAATATAATTTTTGTAACATCTGTTCCTCAACAAAAACATTGCAAAATGTTCAAAGAATGGTCCATTTGCAAAATATTTTCTAGAAATAATCTCCATGAGACTTAGATATTAAAATTATTACTTAGGGATCAGCTATCTTAAGTGTGTACAATTCATTAACGATAACTAGACAAAGAGAGGAAGGGACCTGGGAAAATGATAAATGAACAAAATGAAAGTGTCAGTAAAAAGTTAGGAATACGAAAAACAACCAAACAGAAATGTAGATAGAAGTATCAGAACAGAGCTAATTTGATCTTTAATAAGATTAAGAATATCTGATTTCTCCTGAGAAATTTCAGGAGTTCATTATTATTGAAGTGAGACATGACCTCACTTTCTAAAGGTTCTACTGCTTCCAACAAAGGCACTGGCTGGTAACCAAGCTTTGACACATAGACCTTCTGGGATGGAAAACTGCCCCATCAATCCATTCCCAGTCTGGTCCACCCAGGGCACAGTCGGCATTGGTGAACTACATGGTCCCAGACCTCCTTTGTCTGGCTCTGTCCTTTCCCTTCAGTCCCAAGGAGCTTTGCAGGACCCCCAAGAGCATCCTGATTTCTGTGGAGGCTGTAGAGCCCCCAAAACAACCAGCATGGTAGGAACTTGTCCCTATCAATCCCTTCCCAGTATGGTTCATGTTGGGCACAGCCAGCATAATCAGATCCCCTGACCTTTATTATCTGGCCCAAAGCTCCCACTGCCTTCCCAAGGAGTCCTGCTGTCACCAGGACCATCCAGCTAACACCACAGAAAAACATGTGGCTAAAGGACAACATAAGAACAATCAACAAGAGCCAGAGCAATATGACACCTCCAAAGGACCTTGAAAGGCAGTCTGTTTCCTTGTTGAGCAAAGGCTAGAAACCCCAATAATCCTACAACTGGCATTACCCACGAGGGACAAACCCAGCTAAGCGTATCCCCAGCTGGTGACCCACAAAGTCCCACATCCGAACTCCATATTACTCAAGGATGTGAGTAACCCCGGACCTAGTTCAAGAGGCCTTCCTCTGATCTCTCCCCCCACCCCCTTTCTCCCTGTGTCCCTGGTAACTTTCTCTACTTCAGTAGCAACTAGCCTCCACTCTCTGCCCCTCCCCAAGCCCCATAGTGAGAGCTCCTACACAGCTAATGGAGCTGCCTTTCAGATGGCAGCTGCCCCCAAGCACTCTGCTTCTCCTGCCTGCCAACAGGAGCCCAACCTGAGATCCACTGCAGGCTGAAAAGCTAGATCCTCCCTTGCTATCTTGCACTTGCCAGTAGCCTGCCTCTGCTGGGGCTAGAAACACAGGCAGAGCACAACTATGGGTACTGCCTCTCACTCCCTCTGGCCCTGGTATCAAGCCTCTATGCTTCTTCTTTTGATCTTTTCTTCAAAGTTGGCCTTTCCTCTCCTTCTGCTCTACATTTAGGGTATACCAGCCAAGAAAATTAACCGGGGAACACAAGGGGACCTGTCTGCTAGAGCACACAAACTCAGTGTAGCAGAGCAGGCCCCTCCTCCCCTGCACTTAGGCTGGCCAAAGACGAAGGAAAAACACACCTGATACCCTTAATCCAAAAGTTTTCAGGATTGTTTAAATGCATGTTCTCCCTAACTGGAACACCTAAAACAATGTTCGTTCTTTTCAAACCCAAATGTTCATGCTTTTTTATTTAAATGTTTATTTTTCTCCCTAGCACTCGTGATTTATGTCCAAAAAGGTTTCAACTTGTTTAAAATTTCTTTTAAAGTTCAAAAGTCATCTAATCTACTTCCACAGGTCAAACCAACTATGCTGATAACTATTATTTAATCCTTAATTAACAACCAGTTTTCTTTCACAGACAAACTGTTGCTGCCTATCCCAAATACATAATTAACGAGATATTTTGTTCCTCAGCCATCCAAAGCACACTTAAAGGACGCCTTCCAAGACTAAATTCCTCAGATACCCTTGCTTTTCTAGGATCATAACAACAGACCATGATGTGCTCCCAAGCAAACCATTACTGACTTAACACACACTACACACCCTATGCAGACATCTCCCTGCTGGGGTTCTGCTCTTCTGTTGTGATTACCCTACAGGTTTATCTACAGTGATGTTGCCACAGATACAGTCAAGACAACGCCATCTCCTGGGACCTGCCTGGGACAACAAAGCTTCCTTACTCCAGACACCTCATCTGACTGAAGACTCCTGAGTCACCCTGAGTCTCACAGAGGACAGATTTGGGATCTTCCAGCTACAGATGAACTCTCTTGCCAGAGTCAAATGGCTACTGAACTTAGGTATACTTACATGATGGTAAGGAAAACATGATATCTATCTAGATTAATCAAATGTTGTTTAAAACTGATGTTAATACCCTCACAAACTATACAACACACGGAATGATTAATTGGTTCAATAATCCCTTGTCTTCCCCAACCTCACCTCCTTACCCCTCTGGCTTAGTTGTGCTACCCCTCCAGCCTGTGCAGTGCTTTCTTTTGATACTTCCACTCTACCCAAAAATTTCACTACAAATGACTCAGTCACGCCAATGACATCTCTCTTTTAAAAAAGTATAAGGGGGAGATGTAGGACCATTAAAGGCACCCTGGTTGAGCTAAAGCTAGAAACCACGGTGACCCTAAAGAGATGGTAGGTGTTTTACCTGATTCCAGGACAACAGGCTCCTGTCACTGGCTGAAGCCCTCCATAGATTTGTGGCCTTAAGTCCCATAAGGGCAATGCCTCAAATCCCTCCACAGGTAGAAAATGTAGCCTCAAGACAGATCTCCATTTTAATGAGGTACCTAGAGGCTTAGCTAATAAATTTCCCTTCCCAGACACTCCTCCCTGCAAAAGATATTTAACCTCAGGCTAGCCCTGAAAAGTGGGGTATGGGTTTACTCATCCACTTTCAGCCATGACAATAAATGCCTTAAGACCATGGACTGCCTCTTTTCATTGGGATTCACCATGGGGAGTCATGGAGAAGGCCTTCTTCGCCTACAGAGCCGCCATCTAATCTCCTATAAATCTTCCAGTCATGGCTACCAGCAAGCCAAACATGCTGCCACTGTCAAGCCAAGGACTCTCCCTGTGGGACCAGCTGGAACGCTCCCCTTGCCCCTGCCCCCCAGCCTAAAGAAAGAGATGGCTATAAACATGCAAGAAGCCTACAGAATACCAATGAATCAGAAAAGAAAATTCTTCCACCACATAATAATTGTAACACTGAACAGAACAAAAATAAGAATATTAAAACCTGCTAGAGAAAAAGGCCAAGTAACATATAAAGGCAGACCTATCAAAATTACACCTGACTTCTCAACAGAGACTCTAAAATTAGAAGGGCCTGGGCAGAGGTCTTGCAGACCCTAAGAAACCACAGATGTTAGCCCAGACTACTACACCCAACAAACCTTTTAATCACCATAGATGAAGAAACTCCATGACAAATCCAAATTTAAACAACATGTTTCCAGTAAACCAGACCTACACAGGATACTAGAAGGAAAACTCCAACCCAATGAGGCAAACTACACTCAAGAAAACACAATAAATAAATAGTTTCATACCATTAAAATCAAAAGAAGAGAAACATACACACACACACAAGCAACCACCACCAACATCAAAATAATAGGAATTAACAATTACTGGTCATTGATATCTCTCAATATCAACGGACTCAGTTCTCCAATAAAACAACACAAGCTAAAGAATGGGTGCTTAAAAAGAATCTATCATTCTGGTGTATACAAGAAATACATTCTCAGCAACAAAAATAGACATTACCTAAAAATAAAGGGCTGGGGAAAGATTTCCAAGCAAACAGATCCAAAAAAAAAAAAAAAAAAAAAAAAAAACAAGCTGGAAAAGCCATTCTAATATCTAATAAAATAGACTTTAAGCCAAAAGTAATCAAAAGAGATGGGAAAGGACACGTTTTACTCATCAAAGGAAAAATCCACCAAGATGATGTGACAATTCTGAAAATCTGTGCCCCAAATGCAAGCACACTCACATTTGTAAAAGAAATATTACTAAAGCTTAGGTCACCCATCAAAATCCACACATTAATAATGGGAGACTTCAACACTCCATTCTCACTAATGGACAGGTCATTGAAACAGAAACTAAACAGAGAAATGATGAAACTAACAGAGGTTATGATTGAAATGGACCTAACTGATATCTATAGAACATTTCACTCAAACACAAAACAATATACCTTCTTCATAGCACCTCATGGAATGGTCTCTAAAATTGACCTCATAATCAGTCATAAAGCAAGCCCCAACAGATACAAGAAGATTAAAATAATCCCTTGCATTTTATCATATCACCATGGATTAAGTTGGACTTCAACAACAACAGAAACAACAGAAATCCTACATACTCATGAAAACTGAGTGATTCTCTACTGAATGATCACTGGGTCAGGGAAGACATAAAGAAAGAAATTAAAGACTCTCTAGAATTCAATGAAAATGAGGTCACAACATGACCAAACTTATGGGACACAATGAAAGCAATGCTATGAGGAAAGTTTATAGCAAGAAGTGCCTTCATAAAGAAATTGGAGAGTTTCCATACTAACAATTTAAGAGTATACCTGAAATGTCTAGAAAAAAAAAGTAAACACACCCAAGAGTAGCCAAAGGCAAGTTTAGTGCTGAAATCAATCCACTAGAAAGAAAGAGAAAAATACAAAGAATCAACAAAACCAAGACTGGTTCTTTGAGAAAAATCAACAAGATAGAGAAACCCTTAGCCAAACTAACTAAAAGTCAGAGAGACAGTACCCTAATTAACAAAAATCAGAAATTAAAAAGGAGAGATAACAATGGACGTTGAGGAAAGTCAAAGAATCATTAGGTCTCACTTCAAAAGCCTGTACTCCCCAAATTTGGAAAAACTAAATGAAATGGATACTTTTCTAGACAGATACCTATTACCAAATTTTAATCAAGATCAAACTATCTAAATAGCCCTATATCCCCTAAGGAAATAGAAGCAATTATCAAAAGTCACCCAACCAAAAAAAGCCCAGGGGCAGAAGGTTTTAGGGCAGAATTCTACCAGAATTTCTGTAGTGGAATTTTCTCCTATTTGGGCTAGAAGGAGTGTGCCTTCTGGGTCTGAGAGAGGAAGAGGGAAGACAGGAAGAAGGGACTGACCCAGTGCCTACTGGGAATTTGCTTGTCTGGGGAGATGAGAAGGCTGAGATCATTGTGTTATGATGATAAAATTATCAATACTGGAAATAGAACTGAATGTTCTAGGAAAGGAACTTGCACGGATGCTGATTTGAAAACATTCGTGTCTGATCTTGAGCAGAGGGTAGTTTTAGATGTCAGAGCCTACATGTATTTTTACACACAGTTATGTTAACAGAGCCCCACACAAAGCAGATGTTTATAAATATTTAGAACTGTATTTTATGTCCTCCTTTAAAAACAGGAAGCAGTGAAGTAGAAATAAGTTGCTGCCTACATCTTACTTTAAGAATCAAATATCGAAACTGACTAGTTGTTGAAACGTTTGTTATCTAAATATAGTATCATAAAAGTCTTTCGAGTTTCAGCAACAAACACATCATATAGAGTCACAACAGTTTCAATGAATGAACGGAGAGATTTATAGCCTGAGTGCTGACCCCAGTGTATGTCAGGCAACTTGAACACAGCTGTACTGCATTTGGGGTTTCGAAATCCAAGAACTAGGGAAGTTGGGAGAGTTTTAATAAGGGGCTACAGACTGTGGAGGCCAGCTGATTAAGGAAGGAAACCAATCTGCAGTTCTAGAGAGAAAACAAATGTCTGAAGAGTGGTCAAAGGTACGAGTGTTATGTGGATCTCCATGTGCGAGCATCTGTATGTGCATGAGCTTTTCTCTCTGCTCTATACAGCACATGTAGTGGGATGCTAAGCCATCCTGTGATCTGAGCCTGACGTCTCAGGTGGTCCCGGTACCAGTCTGTGTTCCAATGTGACTATATGTTTTATACTCTACACGGGGAGTATTTTATCAATTCTCCATATCATTGCGACAATGACTGAGGAAGATTCCACTCATTAGTCTCTAATGACTGTCAACTGAATTGCCACTTTGAATCCCTTCATTACAAACGTTTAAATCATTCCTTTTCAATTCTTCATCATTTCATTTGTTTTTGTTTTGAGACAGGATCTCATTATGTAACTCTGGCTGGCCTGGAATTCACTATGCTTCCAAGTTCTGTCTCTGACACCTGAGTGCTGGCTTCACAGGTATATGCCATCATGGGTGGCTCTTTCTCTGTTGAAAAAGTGGGTCGTCTTGGGCTGGAGTGGCTCAGTGGTTAAGAGCACTTGTTCTTCTTGCAGAAAACCTGAGTTCAGTTCCCAGTACTCACATGGTGTGGCTCACATTTGCCTGTAACTCCAGTTACAGGGAACCTGGTACCATCTTCTGGTCCCTGAACACACCTATGTACACATTATTTTTAAAATTTTCAATTGTTCTCAACATTTATATATCCTACACATAAATTTCTTAACAGATACACAGTTTTCAAGTATTTTCTTCTACTTGGTGGCTGACCTTTACACATATTTTCTTCCACTTGGTGGCTGACATTTGCACTTTCTCAGTGACGCCTTTACAGGTGCAGTAGTTTAACCATGATAGCATTTACATTTTCTTTTAGTTTCATATCTAAGGCTGCTTCCTTCTAAAAGCACTAAAGTGTAAAATTCATATATGTTAGCACTATAATTTGAGTTAAGTTTGTATGTAAGCATCTAATGGAAGTCCAACTTCGCTCCTTTTTTATTAGGACATTTGTTTTTATTAGAATATTGCAAGGTAATGGATTTCCCTGGGACACTGTCATGCATGAAGGTAAAGAATTCACCTCTCTTCACTGTCAGTCAAGACAGAGAGACATGGGAAAGTAAAGGCACACAGAAAGGAAAAGACCAGGACTCTAAATGTGTCAGTGTCTGAAAGTCAAGAATTTCCTTACAACTAACAAAAACATGCTGTGAATGTTGCATGCATATACACAACATTCTTTTTCAATAGATATGGTTGAAATAAGCATGTTAAAGTAGTAGGAACCAGACTTGAAGGAAAGCATGTCACCTTGGGGTTTAACCTCTTTCATCTCTAAACTGTTTCTAAGTACAGCACAAACAAGATCAGACATGTTTACAGTTAAAACATAGGCAGAGGACTTCCTGGTGACTTACCAGTGTGCACACCTGACACAATGCAGCCCAGAAAACACCTTATGTTCTTATTTACTAAAGAAATTTCCTGAAATAAAAACCATTCAAAGATTTTAAATGAGCAGTGTAGCTCAGAAAAATTGAGCAACGTAAACTCAAAAATCATGTAAAGAGGGACTAGAGAGACGGCTTACAGGTTAAGAGAACTGGCTGCTCTTGCAGAGGACCCAAGTTCAATTCCTAGCACCCTCCTGGTGGCTCACAACCATCTTTGACTCCAGCTCCAAAGGATTTGATGCCCTCTCCTGATCTCCACTAGAACTTCATGCACCTGGTGCACAGATGTACAGATAGGCAACACACATGTGCTTAAAATAAGAATACATGAGTTTAAATACATAAGTTTAATCTTTAAGAAACACTTAAGTATTGTAGAGACACTTACTGTACCTCTTTGGTCAGGCCATGCCTCACTGTTGGGAGGGTGACACTGCTGTAATTAAGCCCCATCTGCACCCCACCACCCATGCTTAAATCCACATGTTTAAAAAAATTAATTCCAACTCTGCTTGGTATTGACCCATCTTGATTTTTTTTTTCTCCAGTGAAAATCAAGACCAGCCAGCTGTGTGATGAGATGTCTCTTGCTGCCACTAAAGACTGATAAACCTCCCTTACACCCTACCACCAAATCTTGTATGTATGCTTCCCTGACAGACCCCTTCCTGAGTTCATGATTTTAGTCTTTTATTTCCTTCTAGATTCTACAGATAAACATGAGATACTTGTCTGAGTGTGATCTCATCCATCTCCCTGTAGTAGTTATTGATTCTCATTAGATTATGTATGTACTGCATTTTATAAAGACAAAGTTAATGTTAGGGTCCTAATTTTCTCCTCTTGGTTTCTTCACCTTTCAAAGAAATGTCCAGTAGCCAAATGATTCTGTTTCTTCCATTGCATACTTTAGGTCAGAAGATACGCACATACTTATTTCAACAACCAAGGTGCCTGTAGCACTAGGTACTTGCATTAGGCATGGTCCTCTAGAGAAACAGAACTGATAGAATGTATATTGGATCGTGATAGCTAACTTCAACTCTCAACTTGACATGGACTTCAATCACCTGGGAAAGGAGTCTGAACAAGGGATTTATTGTACTGGCTGACTCAGTATCAGTTGGGTTATCCAACATGAATGGGAGTCTGAACACTGGAGAGGTAGAGAACAAGGCAATGCCCAATCCAGGAAACTCAGCTGCCTTCAGTATGATGCTGAAAGCCTGGAAACCACCCAGAGAGTCAGTGGTATGGAATCAGGTTGTAGATGGAAGAATTCAGAGTTCATTACCACCACCACACCCACACAACCACCACCACACCCACACAACCACCACCACACCCACACAACCACCACCACACCCACACAACCACCACCACCAGAAAAACAATAGATGCACTTGTTCATAAAGAAGCTTTTAGGTGTAGCTAACTCCTTCTTTATTTTTGCTTTTCCATGCAGCCACTAGGTGGAATTTATGTATATATTGAAGGTGTATTCCTTTGGCCCAGTTACTGTTGTCCCAGAGAGCACTCTGTTGTTGGAACACTCACACAAACACAAGTGTGTTTCATCAGTTCTGTTAATTCAGTGAAGTCAGCCACTGAGACAAACCATCACAATACTTTACGCCCTTATGAGGTAGCAAGGGGTAAGTAAGCAGATTAATAGATAGGTAGAGGATTTGAATAGATGTTTATTCAAAAGACATGGCAAATGATGACAGATGTGTGAGAACATATTCAACATTACTAATTACACTCTGTTATTTTTCAAGGTCTCTGTAAAATACAAGTCAAGCCAAACAAGCAGCAACTTGTACCTTAGGGGAGGTGATAGACAAGTTTGATCTTGAGATCTTGAGTGGTATCATAATTGACTACACAGGCACTTTCATCATCTGTTAAGCAATACCATTTTGCTTTTGGCAATTAATTTAGATCATAGACAGGGTTTGCTGTGAAAGAATATTTTCTGTATGATATCTCATGTGAAATATGGTCAAGACAATCAAATTTTTCCATCATTTCCAAGAAATGTCCTTTTCAGAGATTGGTGTGGTATGGAGTCAACATTTTCTTTTTCCTGTTGTTTATTCTCTCTCTCTCTCTCTCTTTCTTCCTTTCTTCTTTTTTTTCTTGCCCCCCCCCCCCCCATATAAGTACTAGGGATTGAATCTAGGGCCTTGTGCATACTAGCCCAGTATGTGCTTATGAGACCATCACAGTCCTGTGTCCCCAGACCTTGTTTTTACCTTTTATACTCAGTAAGGACTTCACTAAATTGCACAGGATGGCTTTGTGCTTCCTCTGTAGTCCAAGCAGTCCTTGAACTCCCATTCTCCTGGCTCAGCTTCTCAGGAATGGATAGAAGCCAGTGACACTAGGCTTGGCTTGCAGTCAACCTTTCTCATGCTGAGTTCGACCACCACTTCATTCATTCCATTGATAAATGGCTGTCTACACCTCAGAAGAATCCAAATGAAGGCATGATATTTATCACCGTCTTGTGTTTGACTTAACATTCTGTGGTGGGCTTGCATAGCACCTAATACTTTGTTCTAGGTGCCAGTGTGTAACATCCCCTCCCCCCCAACTTGGTTCCCACCTAGAAACATACACCTGGACTTTAGGTGTCACTCTATGCAGACTTGCATACATCACCATGTGTGACCTTATGGCAGGAAACTTTGCTCATGGTTTAGGAAACATGTCCTAACCGTGTAGGAGAGTGTGATAGACACAGGGTATTTTAATTGAAATCTTTCCAGTGTTGTTTAATTAGAATCTCCCTAATGTTCCATGTCTCTTGATAGGAAAGGAGATATTCTGGAAACAAACAAGCAAACAAACAAAACCAAAGAGCAACAACAACAAAATTGGTGTTAATATTTCCAACAGGTACCATACTATTGTAAGAAAACATACAAAGAATTAGACTTTCCCAGGAATCCCATAGAATAGGAAGGGAAAAGCTGAGGCCATAGTACCTGCCAGAGGAAGACCTTGACTGATAGGAAAGGATTTTACACAGTTCTGGCAAGTTATTCAACCACAGTGCATGAGTGTCCAGAGACAAAGATGGGTCAAAAGGTCAGCGATAGACCACACCGATAGGACTGTTTAGTTATGCATACATCTTTCTTTATACTGAATAGTATAACAAAGGAGTTGTAAATAGTGGTCATAACTGTTAGCATTCTGTCTAAACTCCACCCCACAGCAAGGCCACAGCAAGGTAGGCCTGACCCACTATAAAAGGGGCAGATTGCCCCTCCTTGCTCTCTTTTCTTGCCTCTTGCTTCTTGTCGTCTTGCCCCTGCCCCCCCCCCCCAACTCCCTGCTCTTGGCCAGCCTCTATTCTCTTCTCTTCTCTCTCTCTCTATCTCTCTCTCTCTCTGTGCCTTCTCTGCCTCTACTACCCCCTTAACTCCCCTCCCCATGCCCTGAATAAACTCTATTCTATACTACACCATCAACGACCTGTGGCTGGTCCCTCAGAGGGAAGGGATGCCTAGGCATGGGCCCACTGAGGCACCCCCTTCCCCCATACCTCACCACACCTCCATAGCACATATCTTATATCTCTTTATTTTTTTATAAACACATCAATGACCACATGCTCAGGAAACAGAATTGGTATTGTGTGTACAGTCTGTGAACACATGTAATGTATAATGAGTAAATATCTTTGTTTTCTCTTTATTTTATCATACAACATAAGATGTACTGATTTTACTTTAGTATTCAAATATTATTAATTTTATGTTATAGTATATGGGATGCAAAGAGAAAAGTCAACATCACTCTAGGATTTCACTTTCTTTTCTGGGGAAGGTGTAGCACGTCTGTGGCTTGATCATTAACCTCAGAGACTAAGTACTGATTAATAAGAGGCTCAAAGTATTAACTTGACAACGTGGACTTGTGATAGTTAATTTTATGTGCCACTTACATGCAGTGAAGAAATCATCTCAGTAACTTTGGAATATTCCACCAGACCCCTCCTCCTCCTAGAAGAGAAAGGTCACAGCTCCTAGGTAGGCACCTCTTTCTTTTGGAAGAGAGAGACTAATTAGATTCCTCAGACCACAGGTGGGGGGCGACCATCTGGCCACCTGCAGGTAGGGGAGGCACCCAGAGCATGTAAACACAGTCTGCAGGGCAGACTAGCCATTGGTCACCTACAGACAAGTGGAGTCCTGACCACCCCATTCACTAAGGCCCAATCAGTTTAAAAGTCACACTATTCTGCCAATCATGTTGCACCTAGTGGCTGTTGCTCTGAAAACTGTATACAGGCTTGACAAATGGGTCATGAGGGGTCTTGACCTCTCCTTCGGGTGTGGTATGGCCCCAATGCGTTGGAATAATAAAATCTTCTTGCTGACTGCATCGATGTCCGACTCTGTGGTGTTCACTTGGGGGCAGGGGGTGTCCTCCAGAAAGCTAAAGGCTCCCCAGAGTCTTTACAGCAGCCCTCGTTCAAGCTGATCCAAGGATAGACCTTGAGGGCTAGCATGTGATTCTGATTTTGCAGAGATTCAGCACAACATTCTTGGGTCAAGAACTTCAAAGGAAAGCATGCAAGGCCACTGTGAGGCAGGGCTGGAATCTGCGACTTACAGAGGCAAAATGACAGTTTAAATTCCAGAGATGCAAGTGGGTTAAATAACTTTGAATCTCTAAAAGGGGATTTTTCCCAGGGTAACAACTGTCAGTTACACCAGAGTCTGGAAAACTCACTCATTTCCATTTAAGGGTATGCTGACATCCTTTAGAATATACACTTCTAGTTGAGGGTAGCTCAGCTGTCCTTGTCTGTTGGCCACAGGATCTGAAGCTGCAGATAGAGAAACAGGGTAGGACTTGGAGATGGAGTCTCTCCTCTTTAAACAGCTCTTGTCTGCGTTCCCTTCCACAGATGGAGCCTCTCCTCCTTTTGAACAGCCCTTGCCTGCATTTTTCTCTACTGTAACATGCCGTTCCTCTTCTGCTTTAGATGAGTGCTTGAGTCACAACAACATTTCAAGGAGGGCTTAACGTTTCCAGAAACCCACAGTCAGTTTCTTCTAGTATTTAAAGCTCACATGAGCAGGGCATGTTTGTCCAATTAATGAATACATACAATGTCAATGTAACTGAGTCTGTGCTCTAGTCAAGCCTCCTTCACTTCACCTACTGTCTCTTGAACTCCTGGATCCTGCCTGAGATACAAGAAGGTCTCTACTCTTCTTTCTCCAGTGACTCCTGTTCTCACTGACCATTATTTTAAGCATCTAAATACTTCACAGAGAAACAGCTTTTCAGAGTACATTAGAATGACTTACTGGTATTTGTGTAAAAATCAAAAAGCAAATGAACAAAACCTCTTGACTGCATCCTCTCCAGGCCATTCTTACAGAAGGGAGTTAAAGATCTCATCTGTTCCCAATCGCCAGAAGTAGAGAAGGGGATCTTCTCATTAATTAATCTAGTATTAATTAATCTATGCTCTCTCATGGTGGATGAAAAGGACAAGGGCCGTCTATCTGACTTTTCCCTCTTTAAGATTTGAACTAGCTTTCAGCTTTCAGTTGATGGTCAGCTGGGATCCTTGGAGGGAAATCTACAATTATCCACAGTCCACATGTATAGAGGGTCCTTGGTGGTCTGACATTAGCTGGCTAATATGGCAGGCCTCAGTGAGAAAGCACTCAGTCATTCCACTGAACTTGTCTGGACAGCTATTGTGTAATAAACAGACTTTAGGCAATGGAAAAACTACCAGAAATATGATATGACCTTTGTCTTTGTGCCCCTTGCTTTCATAGTTTATTCATTTGAAAATAATAAAAGAAGGAAATAACATGGAATCATGCCTTTATTTAGAGTCCTCAGTTCTCCACCCTGAGTTCCTGTGTGAGTTGAATAAAGAGCACAGAAGAGCATTGCACTTATGTGACCCTGGCAGCTGCTCCAGACTTTTCCCAGAATTGTTTAGGAAACATAGCCAATGCCCTAAACAAGTCCAGACCAACGGTCTGGCTGAGGGCCATAGCTAAATGCCAGAAGTCATCATGCAAATCTCAGGCCTCTTTTGCCATAGTGAGCCTAACAAAGATCACTTTTCTCTTGCTTTGCCCCGGAAAGTTCAGAACACTTTAGTCTTGCTGGTAGATCATCCTAAACTTCAGGGATTTTATTTTCATATCAAACAACTTCATGTCAGGATGTTTTAGAAATGACCCGTGGAAAGTCCCTGGCTGTGGCTTTTGGCATGATTCTGACCTTGACTTACATGGGAATGAAACACCATGTTCAAGATTGATCTCAATTTCGTTGGTACTGGTGTAATGCTCAGAGCTTTGTGAGTACTAATTCAGCACCCTATCTCAGAGCATATCCCTGGCCCTATACTGGTATTGTTGGCATTTAGTCTAGGCTCCTTTACTACATTCAGGACAGCTCCAGAGAAGCAACCCCCAGATGCTCCAATCTACTCTTAGACACAGATGTTTCTACTGGACCTCTTCCTTCTGACCTCTCCACAGATGGTTCCACAGACCCTGGACAGCAAGAAAACAGCCAACTCTCCTAAGACTGGACCAACATCCCCATATCCATTTTCTTAAGTTTCCCAGAGATACGTCGCCCCAAAGTCAGCAGGAAGTAGCTAAAGATCATAACAACCCTACTCGTGCTCCACCATCACCTCTTTCTAATTTTCCCATTTTTAATTAACCCAAAACAGGCAGGGGGGGGGAGGGGGAGGGAGGGATTGTTAGCATTTAGTCTAGGCTCTGCCCTACAATTACCTGGCAACAGCCAGGTGTGCCTGACTCACTATAAAAGGAGCTGCTCGACCCCTCCTCACTCTCTTACTCTTGCTCCCTTACCCTCTTTCTGCTCTCTCCCAATTCCCCTCCCCCTCTCTCTCCACATGCTCATGGCTGGCCTCTTCTCTCTCTTTCTCTCTTTCTCTCTTTCTCTCTCTCTCTCTCTGCCTTTCTCTCAACTCCCCTCCCCATGCCCTGAATAAACTCTATTCTATATTATATCATAGTCATCGTCGTCGTGTGGCTGGTACTGCAGAGGGGTTAGGGATACCTCAGCATGGCCCCTCAGAGGCACCCGCTTCCCCCAAAACCTTACTGTGCCTCCACCAAACATATCCCTGCCTTTTCCTATCATTTTATAAAACACAACAGGTATCCTACCCAGAGCGTTGTAAGCACTAGATCAGCACTCTATCTCGGAGCTCTATTCCTGATCCTCTTTATAGGAGGCATTTTGAGAAAGGTTCTCACTGAGTTGTCCAACAGACCTTGAACTCACTCCGTAGCTAAGACAAACCACACCTAAATTATTCTCTTATAGTATATTTGGAAGCAAATCCATCTGAATTTCTGACAATAGGCCTCTGTGATACAGGGGCATCAAGAGTTATTATTACCCTATTTAATAGATCCATTGAATTAAAAGCCTGAGAAATTTTCTGGCACAAAGTAGAGGAGGAGGGTGTGTGACTGAGATCAAGTCTATGGAAGGAACAATAAACAAATGAGGAAGAAACACAGAGAGTTGTTTCAGAGTAATGTGGGGTAAAGTTACTTGGTAAAGGACATTGTGTCAACTTTCTGATAACAAAGCACCTGAGATGGCCAAGTTATGAAGAGAAGAGGCTCATTTGGTGGTAGTAGTTGCATAAGTTTCAGACTATGGCTGGTTGGCCCAATTGCTTCTGGCCTGTGTTAAGGTTACACACAAGAATGGAGTGGGGAGGTTATAGGGTAGATCAGAACTGCCCACCCCAGTAAAGAAGTGAAAGGAAGAGGGCAGCAGAGTCACACAATCTGCCAGAACTACAGTCCTGGGGTCAGTGGGCATTCTTGAAGAGAAGCTATGTCTTCAAAGATTGGCAGGTAAGAGGTGGGAATGTTGCCTGTCTAGAGGGTAATTACGTCATCTCAGACATGCTTTAGCCCTGAATTCCCAGACCATGTCTATGTTGAACTACCACATTCTGTGACTAATAGGGAAGACTTTTGGAATACCTTAGCTTGGCAGACAACTAGCCTCCCCAAGCTAATAATGTCATCAGAGAGTGTCTAAGGCCTCTAGGAGAGACTGCTGTTCCCTGCCTCTCTGATGTTCCTACCAGTGTAAACTCACCTTGATTTGTGGCTTCCTTTGTTCTGTCAAAGCATAAAACTCCACAGAACTGTTTCCCTGTTGGAACACGGAATTTGGAGTAACCTAAATCTGTGTTCCTGAGCCATAGTCACTCGAAATGGTTTCCCAATAAACTACCTCTTATTCACTTTATGGGGAGAGCTGTGGTTTGCACTGTCACCAGTGACTTAACTTTCTTCCAGTAAGCCCCAGATCCTTAAGTTTCTGCTATGTCCCAACCAAGAGGGTTACAGGCTGCCTAGGAAGGCACACAGGCCTCTGGGAGACATTTAATATTCAAACCTTAGCAGATGTTATTTGGAAACTATTTGATCCCTTCAACAAACAAAACAACAACGAAACACAGAAACAACACTGAGACTAGTTTTCTATGAAATTTATTATTCTAACAAAGTTACAGGTATTCAAAGGCAAGCCAACTTCTCAGTTTGGTAGCTGACATTCATTCCTTTGATGCACTTAAAATTCTTCTCAGGTAAATGAAAAAAAGCAGAAAAAGAGAAGAACAGGAAGCTTTGTGTGTAAAGAACTATCCATTTTATTTCCAGGAGCAGGAAGAATCAATCAGGAAGTTCTCCACAAAATAGGGAAATCCTGTTTCAGGGTTTAGGGAACAGAGGGGAATAGAGAAGTCTGGGTGAATAATAAGCAGCTGCTGCAAGAGGAAGTGTCTTTGATCACAGGGCTATAAGCAGAGCAGCAGAGCCTGCAGCTTAGGACAGACTTGAAAAACAAGCTAATCAGGAAGATCTGACTGTGCTAACAGAAAGGCTTCTCTGTTCTTTGTTAGTCAAATATGAGCAGAGGTCGGTTTAGGCGGTTTTTATCGGAAAGTACCGACCTTCAGCAGAAATCAGGAACAAACAGCCCTGGGTGTTGGCAGCAGTGTCAGGACCGTTTAGCCAGGTGGTTTTGTAACCACATTGGGTTGTAACCACAGCCAATGACAATTAAGATGGCGTTGGTTGATTTCATATTTCTTTATAAGGTATTATTATTATTTGTTACTTTTTATTTTTTCATAAAAAGAGATAACATAACTGCAAAATAAAATTGCCCTTCTAATGAAGTTAGTACCACGGGCATCTTCAGCCCTGTATTAGAGTCATGAATTTGGACTGCAGGATCTTACAGAAGCAGCATAGTTTTCTAAAAATGTATTTAAAATGTATTCTTTGAACATGTCATATAGAAGATACAATGTATTTGGATCACAGTCTTTTCCTCCAACTCTCCTATTTCTGTCTCCTATGCCTTCCCAGTTGCCCATCTTCCTCAGAACAGCACCTCTGAAGAAAACTGACCCTCCTCCTCCTGGCACCACTGCCATTAGCTCCTCAGCGAGGGTTTTCCTTCAACTATGTTTGATTTCCCCTCCCCCGGACACCTTAGCAGGTTTCTCTACGTTTTGATCACAGATGGACAAAGTTGATCTCCATCACTCTCTGCTGACCACATGCAAGTGCTCTGAGTAGACCCTCAATGAGGGGCACCTTAAACAAAACCTGAAGAATGTCAAAAGTAACTCTACTTCTGTTCTCTGGCTTTGTTCCCACCCTCGGTACACCGAGTTCCCACTTTGAAATCCTGCGGCTGCTGCATTACTAAAATTGCAAACATTAGAATTTCCCCATCTGTCTCTCTACCCAACATTGACCCACAACCTCTTACATGACCAATAGCATTTGAAGAAGTATGATCTGGGCGGGGCAGGCTACTTCTTTAAAACAAACCAACCAACCAATGGTAGCTGTTTTAGTCTTAGAGTTAGAAAAGTGACTGAGGTAGTGCTGTCCCACCCCATCCCAGTGGCAAAATATGTTCGAGTTTTCTTGAGATTGATTCCTCTTGTCACAGCTTTCTTGTGTGTGTGTGTGTGTGTGTGTGTGTGTGTGTGTGTGTGTGCGTGTGTGTGTGTGGTGTGTGTGTGTTGCATATCTTGATGGGTTTGACACATTGTGAATGTGGTTCTGTGGGCCTTGCGGGTGATGTTTACAGGAAATGCACGTGATGTTCACAGGGCGTTTTGCGAAACCACCCAAAACTAACATCTCCATCTCACTTCCTTCTGTTGGAGAAAGCGGGAGTTACTCTGGAAACAGAGACCGCAGCTTTGTTTTTCACTTCCTGCACGGATGGGAGTGCTCAGGCCTCCAGGGGCTCTATGGTCCTTTATGTCCAAATGACCTCAGCCAGAATTGTTAGCTTTTTGTCTAAGCTCTGCCTCACAGTCACCTGGCAACAGACAGGTGTGCCAGACTCACTAGAAAAGGGGCAGCTTGCCTCCCCTCCCTTGCTCTGGCCTTCTTGCTCCCCTCTGTCCTCTCATCCCTCCCCCCCTCCCCATTCCCATCCCCTTCTCTCTCCCTGTACTCATGGCTGACCTCTATACCTCTCTCTCTCTCTCTCTCCCTCTCTGCCTTTCTCTGTCTCTACTACCCTCTCAACTCCCCTCCCTATGCCCTGAATAAACTCTATTCCATACTATACCGTATGTGGCTGGTCTCTCAGGGGGAAGGGATGCCTCGGCATGGGCCTTCGGAGGCACCCCCTTCCCCCACACCTGACTACATATTCACCAAACATATTCCTTCTCTCAGCATCTTCTTATAAACACAACACCCATTCCTTCCTTCAGGTCCCTACACATTGGTGGCACAGCCTGTGAGTCAGGACTTGGAGGACGAAGAGGAGAGGCCAAATGTTTCTGCAGCTCCCCAGCCAGTTACCTAGAGCTACCCGTTACCAATGTGAGAAGGTCTTGCTTATTTCTTCCTCTGCCTGATAAGAGTAGAGAAAGAAGGCACTGACACAAAGAAAGTGACTTCACTGAAAACACAAACAAAAATCCTTCTCGGTGTGAAAGAAATAGAGGACTTCTTCCAGATAGCATGTTGGGATGGAGGCCTCTGAGGTTGTCAACAGGTAGGAAAAGGGCGGGAAGCAGGTTAGCAGCCATATTATGGCCTTCCTTCCTTCCTTTGTCTCCTCAGTCTAGAAGATCGAAATGAACTCAGTCTCCCTGCAGATCAGGAGGGGCTTTCAAAGGCCACCAGATTTTCTGGGACCTGTGAATATAGAGAAAGATTTGGCAGTCAACATGATAATCCCCTAGACTGGGCCTGTCTTTTAGAGTTTAGCCTTCAGGCAGAGTTTAGAAACAGTTGGAGGGTTGAGAAGGACACTTCTTCAGAACATTGCCAAGGACAACTATCCAAATGGATGACACGGTCAGCCTGTCTCCATCCTCTGACTCTTTTCCTTTGTGGGGGACCAGCCAAACTCCATGGTCACTCAGAAGTGAGGATCAGAGATAGGAAATGTAATCAATGTGCCAGGAAGAGAAATCAACAAAGGGATCCAGTGACCTCAAGTTTATCTCTGGGATCTCAACATGGCTTTAGGGTTAAGTGGGGACAGAATTAGGGAAACAGATGGTTCTCTCAAGCAGGAGGACTTCTTCAAACTGCCTGGAAGAACAGGAACTGAGCTAACGACCCGCTAGAGCACCATCAGACTGAAAGCACTTAGTCAGGAAGCCCTCTGGGCCCTGCACTAATTCTTCCTCTACTGAAACCCAAGCTGATGTCAATTTTCTAAAAGACAGGATTAATGTCTGTGTTTCACACATGGGCATTTTGCATTTTGATTAAACTCCACATTTCCATCATGACTCTTGTTTGGAGCACATTAGAACCTCAGAGATCAGCTACAGTATGTGCTCCAGGCCTCCTGTTACAAGATGCCCCATGAATTCCAATGCTAGAGTCCCAGACCACACTACATGTGCTTGCCCACGCCTAAAGGTAATAGTGATTTCCATGAACGCTAACTAAACAAATTGGGGATTCCAGATACTGGGCACAGTCAGAGCGGACTCTTAAAAGATTTCCCAGCAGAGAAGAACAAAGCAAAAGTCATCACACCCACCACTTAAAACACCTCTATATCGTTGGTTTTGGTTCTCAATTTAACACAATCTAGAATCACTTGCAAAGGGATTTTCCAGGAGTGATTATCTAGATTAGGATCGCATGTGGGCGCATGTGGGAAAAAAAAAATCCTCCCCCTGGTGGTGAAATCATTCTTTGGGCAGGGGATTTTGAACTGTCTGAGAGTGAAGAAATGAAAGTATCTGAGATGACTCACTGGGCTCTGCTGCCAGGGCTACCGATCGATCTCTGTTTCATTCCTGGGCCCCACATTTGACCGACTCTTAAAAGTTGATCTCTAACTTATAAATGTACACACATACACACACACACACACACACAGTGAAATTACAAACACATGTATGTTGAGAACTGGAGAGACTACTCACCCTGAGAACGAAGCCTCAGATGTAAGGTGCTGGGAGCAGGAGAGCTGCCTTACTAGTCATGCAGTGACTAGCTTGAAAGCCACTCACTACCACACGCCAGGGAGATGTTGCTGCTGCTTCAATTGTTACACATGTAGATTTTATCTACTTGCAGCTTAAAGCTGAGAAGGAGGGTTTCAAATAGCCCAGTTCTCCCCATCCCCCTTCCTCCAACCTCCCACCCTCAGCAAAGAACATCAAGGGGGCCAAGGGGTTGGAGAGATGGCTCCGCAGTTTAAGAACGCTTGTTGTCCTTTTACCTAACAAATTTGTTTTGAAGTATCCTTTTCAGGCAGCTCACAACCATCTGTTACCCCAGTAATCCAGCATTCAGTGCCCTCTGCTGAGCATTGGTGCACCTGCAGGCATGCGCACAGGACGCTCCTCCCCCTCCTCTCCCCTCCTCTCCTCTCACACAGGAATGTAAATAAAAATATAATTTTAAAAGAACCCGAAAGGTCATCATCACTGTCAAAAAATAACACTGTACAGAGTCCTATTTAAAATATACGACCCTGCAGACTGGATTGTATTGCTGATCCCGGCTCCCTCAGAGCAAATTCTTTTTCTTTCATATGAAACAACCAACAGCTCGCTAATAACTAGAACGAAACACAAAACAAGTAAGGATGACATTGGTTGGAACCCGTGGGCATCCTTGCTCCTCAAATAACTCTGAAACTTTTCCCTCAGATATTCTCACTGTACCAAATCTGGAGATCGAAATTTCTGGTCCTCACTAGTCAGGTGCAGCCGACACCATCTCTGGTTTCTCCTGGGCGGGCGGGGCTAAGCACGCTGTTTTAGTAAAGCCTGTCACCTTCACACCCCGTGAAGTGCGCATGTTAAGCCTCCAATTTAAACAGGAAGGGGGGCTGGAGAGATGGCTCAGTGGTTAAGAGCACTGACTGCTCTTCCAAAGGTCCTGAATTCAAATCCCAGCAACCACATGGTGACTCACAACCATCTGTAATGAGATCCGATGCCCTCTTCTGGTGTGTCTGAAAATAGCTACAGTGTACTTACATATAATAAATAAATAAATCTATTAAACAGGAAGAGAAGGAATAATCTACCAAAAATCTAACAGACTTCCCCTCCCTCAAGAAACTGCTCCATTTTCAAAGGGACATAAATTCTAATTAACATACCCAACTGCTGATCTCAAGTTGGCTTCTTAAATTTGACCATTTGCTGCCTATAATCCATCATCTGCAGAGGATGCTGGCAAAGTGGATAAAGTGTCAGAAGGAAAAGTTCATTTACACAGAACGTCTAAAAATACAGTGGAGACCCATGGGACAACACCTGCTAACATTGCTCATTTGCTTCCCTAAAAAGCTTGGAGGTGCTAGAGCATATTTGCATATGTATTTATTTATGTTTATTTAAAACATACAAGAACTTGTACTAGGTTTTTAAATGGTCAAAGGATGATCAGTATTTAATTTTTAAATTTATTTTCACAAAACTTGAATACCTTGCTGGACTGTGGTGTTATGCACCCTTAATTCTATCACTCAGCGGTCAGAGACAGAGGGAACTCTGAGACTTTGAGACCAGCTAGTTCTACAGAGTGAGTTTCACATCAGCCAGGGCTATACAGTGAGACCTGTCTCAAAAAACAAACAAACAAGTAAGCAAGCAAACAAACTAGCAAGCACCCTAACTTAAATGTCCTGCTTCAGAATTGTGATATCCTTTCTCACCGTCTGTTTGCATTTTCTGCTTGCTAGTTGATGTGTGTCTTCCATAGTCATGACTCAAGCGAAAGATAAACTATGTTTATAATTATATGGTGCATTAACAGCATACACGTATCTTTCATTTGTTACCTCCCAGATACTCTTTTACAAACATTTATAAGTTATTTTATATTGAAAAGTGGGTCAGGAAAACTAGGGATGCAAAATGATGAATTTCATTTAACACTTAATTTCAATGAATTAATATATAAAAGATATCTCATAACTTATGTAATTATAAATCAGTGCCTAATAAATTTCTTTCATGCATACACACTGTTTATGTTTATATTTTCATAGATAGACATTCTATATCCCCAAAGCTTTAAAGAGCTTTGTGTGAGAATGCAACTCTACTTTGACAGTTGCTTTACAGTTGATATGTGGAGAGGAAAAACAAAACCAAAAAAAAACAAAAGAAGGAGAAACCAACAAACAAAAACCCCAGAATACTTAGCATTTCAGGGTTTAATTCTAGCAAAGTGACGAGATAAATCATTATGTAACTTACATCAGCTAAAGCACACATAGACTCAGTGAAAGCCTCAGAGGTATAAAATATTCAGGCTAAACAATTCGCTGGGCAGTGGTGGCGCATGCCTTTAATCCCAGCACTTGGGAGGCAGAGACAGGCAGATTTCTGAGTTCGAGGCCAGCCTGGTCTACAGAGTGAGTTCCAGGACAGCCAGGGCTATACAGAGAAACCCTGTCTCGAAAAACAAACAAAACAAACAAACAAAAAACAAAACACAAAACAAAAAAACAAACAAACAAAAAAAATTCAAACCACCCTTGCAAATCATGTCTCAGGCATCAATCCCTCTATCTGGTCTATATCACACTGGGGCAGTGAGAACCATCAAGAGGCTGTTGAAGCATCTGTAAGACATTCTCATCAGGACACCGCTCCTTAAAAATTTCATTTCCAGAATCACTGCAGCTATGAGATTCTGTAAGAAAACAGCCAAGTTTAAAGCAGTAAAAAAAAGAAGTATTCATCAATGGACCAACACTCAAAAGACTGTTTGCCCCCACCTCTGCCCATCTTGCATTAGCGTCTGTGTCTTTCATGTTTTATGCTCATTTTGACTGCATGCATGTATATGTATCAGAGGTCCAAAGAGAGCATTAACTCCCTAGGAACTGGAATTACAGATAGTTGTGAACTGCCTTGTGGGTGCTGAGAGCTGAACCGGGTCTTCTTGAAGAGCAGCCAGGGTTTTTCACCACGGAACCATCTCTCCATCCCTACTTTCCCTTTCTTATCCTAACTTTCTTAATGGATTTTTATCCATCGCTCAACCAGTTGTCTGCTGTGGTACAGAGGATTTCAGGGAGTAGAGTTCTATGCTGCCTGAAGGTAAGCCATATCGGGCAAAGGAAGGAGAACTGGTGGAACCCACTGAAGAGTTTAACAACAACAAATAAACGACGTTACAAGCAGGTGGGTTCTAGTGCTAACTGGCTGAAGTCACAAAGTATTTATGAAACCTATAAATGCTGTCCATAATCATTGCACAGAACACTGACTTTGAATGCTGACAGATGTTAACTAGAATATGGTGATAGGGCACAGAAGGGGATTTATGACCTGGAGAGTAACATCTAGGTAAAAAACAAAAAAAGCATGATTTTTTTCCTCCAAAGTTGCCAATCCCATATTAGTCAAAGCATAGTTGTGAAAAAATTCCAAATCCAGATGATTTCAGTACTCAGGAGGCAGAGGCAGGAGGATTTCTGTGAGTCAGAGCCCGGCCTGGTCTACAATAGCAAGTTTGGTACCACCAGGGTCACATAGTGAGACTTGTAAAAGAAAAATAAATACCCAAGGTTGACCTTTTCAGTAATCTTGGCAGTGATTCAGACAGTAGTATTGTATGCTGGGGAGAATGGCAGCAGTTGTGTGTAGTTTTTAAAAATCAAATCACGCTAAACCAGGGGGCTCCATCTGTTCCCAGCCTGGTGCATAGCCTGAGACCAAGACCACATGTTTCTCTTAGCCAAAGCCCCTCCCACAAATGCTGGCTCTGCCTTTCCAGAGCTCTGAGATCACTCTCTCAGTCCCTGATGAATTCTTTCCCTCCTGCCCACCTGAGTCACCGCCGCAAATGGAAAACACCAGACTATCTTAGTTTAAAATCAACAGATGACACAACTGCTGGGCACGGAATCTATCATCCTAAATTCATCAACTATTCTATGTTGGAAATCTTCCCATGGCGGAAGCTGCCACCAGATTTAACAGTTCCTGGTCTACTTCTTGCTTCCACTTGCTCCCCGCCTAGCAGTAAAAACAGGGGCTGTTCCTTCCTCCCACATCCCCTCTTCCTCTCTCGGACCGGAAGACCCACCTCCTCCGTTTTGCCCAGCGTTTGGCTTGTTACCTTTATTATTTAATCAATTAATTAGGAGAAAATTCCCCTGCAAGCATTGGACTCAGGCCTCTGTGATCTAGTTTCTCCTCTTTACTTTTGGCAGCTGTCTAAGGAAACAACTACCATTTTGACATATTTTTATCTTATTTTGTTTTTCCAAACTTAAGTTAGAAATTTTGATAAATGTACCCCATTTCTTCAAGGAGGCTAATGTTTAAAATACACATTCTTACACGTTATCCTAAATCTATTTGTTTAGACTTTTAAGATTGGAGCCAAGAATCTATTTGTTTGGATGTTTGCTTGTTTGTTTTAGAGTCTGTATATTTTTGGAAACTTCCAGTGCAAGTTCGGAACAAGACTTCTGTCAGCCTTCGGCTTCAGCTTCAGGTTGGTCCTTCTCCTCACATTCATTATTGCCTCACACATTCGAATGTCAGGATCCACTGCACTTTGCTTCATTGGTGGCAACAATCCATAATGTTCTGTGTGTCTATGTCGTTTCAAAACACATTGCCACATGCCACATTCTACAGCGCACCAAGGTCACCGATTCAAAATGTCCTGTTACTAGATTCTTACCTCCGAAGTAATCATAGTCCTCAAATAATTCTACATCTATTTTCATTCCAGAAAGTCATAGTTTATCTGCAGCTGTATGGCATTTGCATCACCACAATGAAATGAAAGACACTTTTCATCTATGTGGTCAGATTCATGACCCAAGTCTTGGAGATCACTTGGCTGCACACTGTTGGGGGTTGGTCTGTTTCTACTATCTATGCATTCAAATGCTAAATACTGGTCCCCAAGATCTGGTTACAGTCCCACCAGCACATTATCCCATACACGGAATGATGTATAAATTTTGCTTGCCTTTCTCTGACTGCATAAATAAAAGTAGCTACAGCCAAATACTGGAGAGAATACAAGTAGGCAAGATTCGGTTACTGGGCTAGGGGTCCCAGATAGGGACCCAGAGCAGAGAGAAGAGAAGGAGAAAGAAGAGGGAGCAAGCAGGAGGTCTCCATTAAATGTGATGGACCAGGAGCATGTGGCCCAGTAAAATGCCCCCTGTATACAGACTGGTGGAACAAAAAGAGCCCCCTGTGACTCAAACAGCAAGTACTTAGGGAGCACAGCTGGGAAGCAGACAGTCTAGTGTAGAAAATAGATTAGGGCTACCCCAGTTAATTGTGCCAAGGTTGATTAAATAAATCTATTAGGACCCAGTCTTAATTATTTGGGGGCTGGCTGGTCATATAAAGAACTAGTAGAGTAATTAGATATCATTTTAAATGAACAGAGCACTATCTCCAAAGATTAGGCAGGGGTAAGATCTGGTAACATGTGGACAACAGATGCTATCTCCCATTTCACAGATCAGGTTTGGTTTTCTGAGAAGGGCTTCCTTTCTGCAAGCTTCTAGAAATGTGTGCTTTGATTTGGAATTGGGACTGTCCTAGAAAACTATGTCATCTTTATTTTTTCTTGGCGTCAATCAGAATTATTAACAGTGAATGAAAACATGGCTGAGGTTTATATTTGTTGTTTTGTTTGTATATTTGATTGCAGAACAGCTGGGGTTCGATTCCCAGCACCAATCTGAGGGCTCACAATCATCTGCAACTCCAATTTCCAGGGACTCTAAATACCCCCTTTTGACCTGTATGTATGTGGACCGGATTTGTATACACAGCTTGCACTAGGCATCAAGTGAACTCCCTCACATGTGCACATCCAGTGTTCAGCACTGACTTTAAGCTCTTTGTTGTTTTTATTCCCCAGGCTGCTGCATTGGGCTTTCTGCTTCTCCATCCCCTCCATCCACTTCTCCATGTGGAGACACTGTTGAAGAATCCCCTTGAATCCTAATCTCCCTTTCCATGTGATTCTTCAGTTACGGTTCCTGCCTCTCAAGCAGCACACTGTGCTATATATACTTTTGTGCCTGCTAGTCTGGACAATTATGGGTTGTGCAAAATTTCGAACAAATCACGGAGGCACAGGAAACAGATGACAAAAATCTAGATAAACCACAGTGTGTCTAAGAAACCAATGCTGACTACAAGAAGCTGGCTGTGGTTGTCCTACCATCCTGCTTTTCTTTGATATTAATGACAGTTTAGAAATCTGAGCAGGGCTCTTATTTAATGGGCCAACTGTGTCTAGAATTTGGGTCACAGAGCGATTGTTCTATGCGATCTCTACTTAAAGTTTTTGTTTCTCTTTTTGAGACAAGGTGTTGCTAGTAGCCCACTCTGCTTTGAGCCATGTGTTCTCTTGTCTCGGACTCCCACCCTGGGACTGCAGACACATGCCACCACGTCTGCCTTCTGGTTCACGATTTTGCATCTTTCTATTTTCTCCTCTGTTGGAACAGAAATAGTATTCCCGACTCTATAACAAAACATAACAAAACTGGTCTAGCTCTGTACTGTGCAACTGTGTAAGTGATATCTTCTGTCTCTCCATCTCATCCCCCCTCCCGTGTGTGTGTGTGTGTGTGTGTGTGTGTGTGTGTGTGTGTGTCTCACTCACTCTCCTTTTTTTTTCCCCAGTGTCTCACTTTGTGGCCCAGGCTGGCCTGGAACTTGTTATGTGAAAGAAGTTAGCCCGGAATGCCAGGAGATCTGCCCGCCTAAGCCTTTGGCTAACATTGGGTTTCAAGGTGAGAGACAATGTAAGTCTTACTCTAGAATCTGAAGCAAAGACATCCATTCTCACTACCTGTTTTCAAACTAGACTGAAAGTCTCAGCTTATGGTGAAGAAGAGAAGTCCTGGCTTCATATAAGAACAAAAGGAAAGTCTTACAGACTGGAAAAGAATAAACTAAAGAATTTCATTTTAATTATGAGATTGTTGGAAGGAAGATAATGTTAACTTACTTATTCTTTTATTAAATAGTTTCTTGTAGCAGATGATATGACTGTCCAGGTAGACCATCTTAAAACCAATATAAAGATTTTCCAAAACTAGAAAAAGAGAATTCCAAATGTTCAGGGGTCAAGGTTAATATTTAGAAGTTAATTGCTTTCTGCATATTAATGATTAATAATTAGAATTTTAAAAATTTATAAGTGTAATTTACAATAGCACCAAACATTTAAAATATCTAGATATAAATATGCATGATCTATATGTGGGAAACAACAAACTCCTAAAGAGACATCAGACAATTTCAATTTTTTCCATGGTCTAGACTCTTAAATAAACTTCTCAAATCATTTTAAAGACTTTGAAAAACTGACTTTAAATATGTAGAAATAGAATAATCACCACAATCTTTAGAAAGAATACTTTAGGAAAATGTTTGGGGGATTCATAAAGAACATATTTAATGTCCTAAACAAGGGTATTTGAAACAGCAGGACACTACAGAACACACTGACACATGAATCATAGGCATACTGTCATCCTAGCACTAGTGAGACAGTGATAAACGTGAGGATAAAGGCTTTTTGAAGGTAAACTTTGCCTATATATACAGCTCAAGGCTAATTTGGGTTACAAATGTTTGTGTTTCAAATAAAAAAATAAAACAAAAACTAAAGAAGGAGAAACATATATAAATAAACAGAATAGAAAACACTTCCCATGGAACCTCATTAATACCACTGATTCTTCTTTTAATAAGATGTAACAATTACTAGTTTTGAAGTTCCCACCAGCGGGTACTCCTTGCTGTGGAAGTGCTGTGGAAGGAAGCCATTGATAATGGAAAGAAGCAGGAAACAAAGGAATGCGTTGGAGCAAGACGAAATTCCGATCAAGCTCAAAAGAAATATTTACTGTTACAATCATTTAAGCACATTAGGGCAGGAAATGGCAGGGGCGGGGAGAATCCATAATGCGACCAGACATCAATTATGCCATAGTTGTACCTGAGCTAAAGGCCGGACTTTAATCCCTACCTGGGGGCAGTAACAATGGGGAGGAAACAGGGAGGGGCCTGCTGGAGCCAGAACACCTTGAAATGCTAATCAAGCCGAGCCTAAGAGTCAGGGCCTAGAGGAGACACCTGCTGAGCGATCCGAGACACTGTGGTTAGCATACTTAGACAAACCTGGGATCTTTCATACAACAGATATGCAAAAGGCCAAGGCCTTTGTCTCCAACAGTAAGATACAGCAGCAAAAAGTGTGTGTGCATGCACACACAGACATGTATGTATGATAAATAGTGCTAAAAATTTAGATTTCAATGTATAAAAATTTTAAAGAGCTCTTAAAAATTCTGCACTTTAAACAAAAAATGATTTTTAAGAAAAAACTAACTATAAAAATGCAGAATTATAAAACTCTCAGAAGCAAATACCAGTGATGATTTTCTTTTCTTTTTATTTTTTTCTTTTTTATTTTTGATACTTTATGTACATTTCCAATGTTTCCCCTTTTCTGAGTCTCCTCTTTGGATACCCCCCATCCCCTCCCCAACCCGCCTCTAGGAGGGAATTCCACCACCCACCCCCACCCACCGTCCACCTATCACCATACTCCCCCCTTGACATTCCCCTTTACTGAGGCCTCTAACATCCTCAGGCCCAAGGGTCTCTCCTCTCTCCCTGATGGCCATCGAGGTCATCCTCTGCCACATATGTGGTCCAAACATAAGTCCATCAATGTGTATTCTTTGGTTGGTGGTCCAAACTCCAGGAGGACTGG
>CM052700.1:18106007-18133911 GCA_028551405.1 Uromys caudimaculatus
CACCCAGGACCAAATCCTTTCCATTTGAGCTCTTGATTAGTTACAGAAAAAGAATATAATGGGGTTTTCTACTTCATTCTTCAGAAAGGAAGCAATATTGTGTTTCTTGTGTTTCAAACTGTTTATGCTCATTATACTGCATTTCTTTATCTTCCTTTTTCCATGGTTCTTGTTTCTTCACCTTAATTTCTTTTTTTTTTTTCAGTTAGGGAAAGAATACTGGATTTTGAGAAAAAAAGATTGATATTTATCAAAATACAAAATTCACAAGAAATGTTAATGCTTATCACTTAAACCAAGTATTCTAACAGAAATTATGATTATTATTATTATTACTGATGATGATGATGATGGTGATGATGATGATGATGATGATGGTGATGATGATGATGATGATGATGATGATGATGATGATGATGATTGATTGATTCTTTGGCTAAGTCTCATACTTTACCCCAAGCTGGCCTGGAACTCCTGTTCCCTCCGCCTCAGCAGGATTGACTTTTTGAAATCAAATACTCAAATATTTAGTCTTCGGAAACATTTCCTGCTGTAAATGTGGAACTCAGGCCTCAAGTGCATCTGTGGTGTGACTAGCTGCAGGCACTTCACTCCTTTGAAACCATAACTTGTTTTGTCAGTGAAATAGTTTTTATTAAGCTAAAAAACCAGGCCAGCAATGTTTCATTTCTTTGGGTTTTTTTTTTTTTTTTTTTTTTTTTTTTTTTTTTTTTTTTTTGAGAGATCATTTCCAATGTTGCTTTTAAATAAAGACACAAAAGTTTGTAATGCTCAAACCATGCGATGGGACGCACTCAAGGCTAGCCTTGCACTCCTGAGTCCAGCTTCTTCCTCCCTGGCAGTGGAAATAGAAAAGTGTACCAACCTGTTTGTCTCATTGACTGGAGCAGGAGTTACACAGATGGTTATGAGCTGCCCCTTTGAGAGCTGGGACTGGGAACCGAACTAGGATCCTCTAGAAGAGCAACAATTGTTCTTAACATCTCAGCCATCTCGGCAGCCTCCTGCTGATCCCTGTCTGTCCCCATCCTTGGCGCTCAGTGTGGTCCTCAGTCCTAACCAGTCTGTTCGTATGGAATGAAATCCATGGATAGCTTGGGTTGTTGTTGGCTTTCAACCTGATCTTCATTCTTTCGATTTCTTGCTTCTACATTGGCCCTTAGTGCAATGACTGGAAGACTCCATGTTTCCCTCCTGTAGTCTTCTGTGAGCCATGGACATCATTTACAGACCAGGACCTTCTGTGAAGGGGATTGCAGTGGGTGAATACAAGTCAAATCTACAGATAATACTTTTTCCTTAAACATTTCTTGAGATTGATGTTCACATATTTATATTTTCAGGTAAAATGCTCCAAGGAAAATGTCTCACAATTGTCTCCCCTGAGTCTGCTGTTAAGCTTTACTGCTGCTATGGTGTGATCACAGTCCTCACTGTAGCTGTAGTTGCTCTTTCTGTTGCTTTGTCAGGTAAGTCACTTACTCTCCAAATTCGGTGACACTCCGTTCACATTCACATTGTCAGTTACAGTTACTGAGCACTGTGAGCCAGGCATTGTGGGAAGGGCTCTAGAGAAAACCCACTGGAAGTTCCTGTTCTCTGGGAACTTAGGTTCCAGCAGGAAGATACAGTGAAGGAACACACAGGCTGTGGTGTGCACAGGAAGCCAGGCTCAGCATCCCTGGGAAGATGACATTCAGCAAGCTCTAGAGAGAGATGCAGGGAACATAGGTCCCCTTGGGGGAACTGTGCAAGGTAGAGAACAAGGAAAGAAAAACTCCAAAAAGGAACCTCAAAGAAGGGTGTGGACAAAGAATAATAGGACCAGGAAGATACAGTGCCCCTCCCCCACAATCCCTGGGTTTACTTACCAGGCTCAACTGCATTTTGAAAATATTAAATGGAGAGTTTCTGAAGTAATGAATTTATAGGATTTTAGTACCACGATGTTCAGAATAGTGCAATAAAATCTTGCACTGTCCACTTAAGTCTGTGAATCACCCTTTAGTGCAACATGACCACACTGCATACACTACCTACCCAGTAGTTCTCACTGCTATCTCAGCCATCAGGCTGTCTGTAGTAGGCGTCCATACAGAGTGCTTGCTGCTGGAGCAATCCCTACTGTAGTAAACAGTCATCCAAAGCACAGAAAGTGATGCTACTGTAGAAGTGCACTTCCTGGGAGCCCTGCTGTCAGTGAGCACCTGAGAGAGAGAGGGACACAGGCCCAAGGTGGGAAGCCTTTAGATAAAGGCCCATCATACTCAGGAGAGGATTCCTACACATCAGTTAGGAAAGCTACAATCAAATTCACACTCACAGCTGAGCTCAGGAGGGAATTCCAAAGAGAGAAGACAGGCTTGTTATGATTCATTGTATTGTCTACATTTTAGTAAGAACGACAGAACAGATCTCAATCAAAAATAATACCTATGCTGCTTGCCCGAGAAACTGGATTGGAGTTGGAAATAAATGTTTTTATTTTTCTGAAGATTCAAGTAACTGGACATTCGGCCAGGCCCTCTGTGTGGCACAAGGGGCCCAACTAGCTCGGTTTGACACCCTGGAGGAGCTGGTAAGAAATGGGCATGGATTGGTCTGTCTGTTTGTTCTGTTGAATATTGTATTGCCTTGAGATAGAGAGTTTCAGATGAAACATGAGGAAGGATCCCATTCCAAGCACATGGAGGCATAGGGAATGTGTGAGTGTGTGCAATTTGCTGATGCTTGACTTCTTCCTGGAGCCCTGAGACATTTAAGATATATTCTCACACATAGTGCGCAGAGTCCGCTGGAAATTCAGAGATGCCATGTTATTGGGATACCAAGTAGTCATGAGAGTTTTCTGTAAGCTGGCACATGTCCCTGCATACAGCAAGGGACAGCAACTAATAACTGCAATGGGAGGTTAACCCAGAACTAACCTGGCCACAGAGGAATGTGTTGTTCTATTTGGGACTTTGATTCAAATGACGGACTTTAGAATTATAGATGTCAAGTAGATCCACTGAGAACTGGTGACTAGTACAGCTCCAAATTCTGTGACCTTCAGTTACACCCTGCTGTTATCTCTAGAGGAAGCTGTGGAGTGGAGAGACTCCAGGATCATCTGAAACAAAGAGTCACATGCATTCTTTTTGTGTTTTATGACAGAATTTCCTAAGGAGATACAAAGGGCTTTTTGATTACTGGATAGGCCTGCACAAAGAGTCATCAGAGCACCCTTGGAAGTGGACGGACAACACTGAGTATAACAACTTGTATGTTTTCACAATGTTTTTCCTTCTCCTGTGTTCATGTGTTTTGATGTATGAGTGTTGTGGCTATGAGGGTTGAAAGTCAGTGTCATATGAAGCCAACTGTACTGGGAAGGAAGAAAAAAAATGACCCTTGGGCTGGAGGTGTGGCTCAGAGGTAGACTGTGTGCTTACATGCAACAGCCAATCCGCAGGAAACTCCACATCCTCACAAACATAAATCCTTTGGAGATTTTCTTGTTTATTGGCCATTATTTTCAAAACCTTTACTTAGTGTGGTCTTACTCAAAATCTTTACCATAATGATGGTGTCTGGGGTAGCTATTGTTTGCTCTGGCTCCAACTTAAACCTTTTGTTGATAAATGTCCTGTGTGGGAAATAGACAAAGCCTCCGCTGGGCAGTGGAGGCTCTGAAACCCCAGAAAGACACTGCAGAACTGCAAGCCTGAGATGCAGCAGTCCACTATTTGCATGGCTGCACCTGTTCAGGAAATCAGAGACTTCTAAGGACATTTGGAACCTCCTCTAAAGTCTTGTCATCAAAGAGCACCCAAAACAGTTCTTGAATTTGAGCATAGCTGTTCTACTGGAATGGTAAATCACAGACTCAGGCACATCCACCATTAAAGTCCTTTGAGCAATTTACTAAGAAGTGGGCGTTCCCATAGGTAAAATGCCTCAACCCAGAATTGAAAATCACCCTCAGTGAGGTCATTCATGGCTGCAGTTCCTTTGAACATGCAACAAGCACCTGTTCAATGCCCTGTACACACATTACAGGATTCACCATGGACAAATGGCAAAGGAGTGGTGTTCAAATCCTGAGAATGTGACACAGGAGGGGTAAAACTAGTGCAGGTGATTCCTCAGGGACTGTTTGATTCCTGTTACCAAAAAGCAGTGGAGACTGGTGAGACTGCATGGCAGGAGGGAATGCAGTTCTGGGCTCTACAGACTTAACTGTTTTTGGTTTCTTTGCAGGCTTCCCATCAGGGGAAAAGAAGGACACGCCTACCTGAACTCCAATGGGATCAGCAGTGCCAGGGTCTATGCAGATCGCAGATGGAGTTGTAGCAAGCCCAACAGCTATAGCCTTCACTGCCAAAGCCCTTTTTTTCTTGTGTAGCTTTACCAAGAGGTGCTTTTTAACCTGTTATCTATGGGTGCTACTCTTTCGCCTATGGTTCCACATTGCTATCAAAACAGATTATGAATATTTCCTAGCATCACAAATGAAAACCATCTTGTAGAGCTGCACATAGAGGGGATTACCAGAACATAGATGAGTCTAAAACAGATGTTGGCACTCATACCTTAAGCCTAAAGTACAACTATTGCTAGTGAACCCCACTTTTATGATATGAAGTTTTTGAGCAGGGAAGTCCTTCTTTTGAATTTATGGCACCACAAAAATGAGTCCCCCAACGAGCACTGTGACCTTTAATAATGAAAGCAGAATGGCTGGGACAGTTACATGCATCTGTGATCCTGGCTATATAAGGGTTGAAACAGGGGGGTCAAAGGTTCACGAGTGGGGACTGGAAGCATGGAAACACCTTAATAATGATAGGGAAGATGAGAATCTGTCTGTAGCATCCCACAGTTTGGAGAAACATATTATACATGCTTTTTCAAAATTCAAACCAGCATACAGAAAAATTTTAAAGGTGTGTAAAATTAGCCAAGCAGTGGTGGCGCACACCTTTAATCCCAGCACTTGGGAGACAGAGACAGGCGGATTTCTGAGTTCAAGGCCAGCCTGGTCTACAGAGTGAGTTCCAGGACAGCCAGGGCTACACAGAGAAACCCTGTCTTGAAAAACCAAAAAAAAAAAAAAAAGTGTGTAAAATTAAGATTTACTTTTTACTCTGCAATTTAAAACATGAGGGACATTGGCGAAATGTTTCTCTACTTTTGTTTTCAATATTCCTATTTCCAGTTATACTGTTCGAAGAAGAATACATTTTATAAACAAATGCCATTTTAATTTCACCATTTTATTAGATTTATTTTACATCAAATGTGAGTTAAATTCCTTAAGCATTTAATACTTAATTTTACACTAGCATGTATATTATTCAGTCTTTTTAAAAGTATTTAAAATCTTATAGAGTTATCTACCCCATACTGATGAGTCCCAAAAAGGACGAAATAACAGGTTAAAAGGCATCTCTTGATCTCTTCCTCCTTTCTTCTCCCTCTTGTTCTTTTTAAAGACTATATACCAACTTGATATATCAACGGGGAGTTGATATCCATGGAAGGTTTCCAGGTCTCTGAGGAAAAAAGGGACGGAGAAAAGGGGAGGGGAGAGGAACATAGAGGGAGGGGGAGGGAAGGGAAATTAATAAAGAAAAATTAATGCAAAACACTACATTTATATGGACTTCGTTTATGCTTATTGCTTGTATATGTATGTATGTGCCCCGCCTGTGCTGGGCAGACAACACAGAGACAGCACAGAGAGCAGACAGGACCAGAAGGGATCAGCTCTCTGCTTACTGCTAGTGCTGATGTGGATGCTGGATATGGAGCAAGAACAAGTGCTCTTAACTGCTGTGCCATCTTTCCAGCCTTCTTGTCTCCCTTTTATTGGAACGGCTGAGCAAGCTTTGCAAAAGGAGCAGGTATTCCCCGCAGTTTTGGTAAATTTTTATTTTTTTATCAGCTCTTACCTAAATCTGTGAGCCTCCTTAAGGAGCTGGGGTCACAGGTGTGAGCTATTCTGCTTCTCATTGCTAAAGACCAAGAACATTTTTTTCTTTATTTATATTTCAAATGTTTCCACCTTTCCAGGTCTCCCCTTCAGAAACCCCCTATTCCATCCCCACTCCCCCTGCCTCTATGAGGATGCTCCCCCACCCACCCACTCCTGTCCTCCTGCTTGGTCATTCTCCTACACTGGGCCATCGAACACCTTCAGAACCAAGGGCCTCTCCTCCCGTTGATGTCCAACAAGGCCCTCCTCTACCACATATGTGGCCAGAGCCAGTCCCCGGGAGCTCGGGGGGGGGGGGGGCATCCAGCCTGTTGACACTGTTGCTCCCTCCATGGGGCTGCTAACCCCTTCAGCTCCTTCAGTCCCTCCTCCAATTCCCCCATCAGAGACCTCCAATCCATAGCTAGGGGTAGGATTTCCTATCCAATCCCCATCCCGATGCTGGAATTTTATCAGGTATGGGTTTGCACAAGTCTGGTGCACGCTGTTACAACTGCTGTGAATTCATAGTGCGGCTCCCCTGCCATGTCCAGAAGACACTGATTCCTTGTAGGCATCCACTGCCTGTGGCTCTGACACTCTCTCCATCCCCATTACTGTAAAGAACCCAGAGCACTGGGAGTTGAGGTATACATGTATGTATATATACATACATGTGTATATATATTATACACACATATACGTATATGTGTACACACACACACACACACACACACACACACACACACTCATACACACACACACACGAACAATGGTTCCAGATGTGGGCTTCATCTTGTAGATGAAGACCTAAATCCACTCAGAGTGTTGGTTTCTCCTATGATGTTCCTGACACTACTGTACCAGTGAACACAATCATTATTGTAGTTTGCGTGGTTCACAGCTGGGTATAATTGATGATTAATTTTCTCCTCTGACTGAATGCATAGTCTTTTCCAGATCCAGAACTAGAAAGGCTTTCCAGTAGGAATCAAGCTTTTAGGTTAGTACTAGTTTTGTTTCTCCATGTTCTATGACTCAAAACTGTATCGTCTTCAGCATTAGGGTCTTACTTTCTAGTTCTGGAGGCAATCTTGAGCAATGGCAGTAGCCTGTAATATTTGGGGGTATATAGGACTTCGTTGTCCAATGTTTTTTTACTGGCTAAATAATACCCCATTGTGTAAATATACCACATTTTCATGTGGTGACCATCTAGGCTCTTTCCATTTCTTGACTATTTTGAATAGAATAACACTGAACATGAGTAAGCAAGTATCTTTAGAGTGGGATACAGAGTCCTTTGGGTAAATGCCCAAGAGTGGTACAATTGGACCATGTAGAGGTTCTACTTTTAGATTTTTGAGGAATCTCCACATGAATTTTCATTGTAATTACATCAGATTTTGCTCCATCACTGACTAAGTGTTCCCCTTTCCCAAAATTCATGGCATCATTTGTTGTCTCTTTTTTTATTAGTCATCTTGACTGTTATGAGATAAAATAGTATTAATTTGCACTCCCTTGATTACTAAGCATGGTGAAAATTTTAAAAAAATATTTCTTAGTCATTTGTATTTCATCTTTTGAGAACCTATAACTGGGTTGTTTGTTCATTGATGCTTAATTTTTTTTTTTAATTCTGGGTATATTCTAGATAGTAAACCTCTGTCAGATATACAGTTGCTAATGATATTTTTCTCACGCTGTAGCCTGAGTGATGGTATACTTTGTTGTGCAAAACCTTTTAGTCTTATGAGGTCTCATTCATTAATTGTTGTTCTTAATATCTACACTATTGTGGCCTCTGTCAGAAAGTCCTTTCCTGTGCCAATGAATGCAAATATATTGCCTACTTTCTTTTCTATCTGCTTCAGAGTATCGGGGTTTTTTTGTTTTATTTTGTTTTGTGTTTGTTTGTTTGTTTTTGTTTTTGGGGTTTTTTTTTTTTTTGTATTTTTGTTTTTTGCTGAAGATCTTGATCCATTTGGAGTTAAGTTTTGGGTAGGGCTAAATAAGTTTCAGTCTTCCGCACATAGTTATCCACTCTGAAGCAACATTTGTTGAAAGTTCTATTTTTTTCTCCAACATGTCTGGCTAGCTACCTTTTCAAAATTCAAGTGGCGATAGAAATGTGAGTTTCTATGTGGATACTTAATTCTATTCTATTGATCAATGGGTCTGGTTTTATGCCTGTACCATAGTGTTTTCATTACCACAACTTTGGAATATAACAAGATCTGGAACGGTGAGATCTGTAGCAATTTTTTGTTAATCAGGATTGTTTTGTCTATCCTGAATATTTTATATTTAATTATGAAACTTAATATTATTTTTCCAATTTCTATAAAGAACCACAGTAGAAATTGGGTGGGGATTGTACTCAATCTGTAGGCTGTTTTTGGTAGGACGCCATTTCACAATATTAATTCTAACAATACATGAGCATGGGAGGTTTTCTAACTTTCTTGCATCTTCTTCAATTTATTTTCTTCAGTGTCTTAATGTTTACATTTACATGTATCTCCTTCTTGGTTAAAGTTATTTCAAAATATTTTATTTTGAGGCTTTTATGTAAGGTATTGTTTCAATGATTTCTTTCTCAGTGCATTTTCCATATAAAAAGGCTACCAATTTTCATGTTATAATTTTGTATCTTAATGCTTCTAAATGCTTTGGTCAAATGTAGGAGTTTTCTGGTGGAGCCTTTCTGTCTTTTATGGCCAGAATCATAATGTCAGCAAATAAGGGTACTTTGACTCCTCCCTTTCCCATTTGTATCTCCTTTATCTCCTTTACTTGTCTTCTTTCTCTAGCTAAGACTTCAATTATTGTGGAATAGGTATGTAGAGAGTGGACATCATTGTCTTGTTGCTGCCTTGGTGGTAATGCTTTTCAGTTATCTCCATTTGGATAATGTTGATTGTGGTATCCCTATTTATTGATGTTATTATGTTGAGATATGTCCCCTGTGTCCCACACTCTCGATCCAGGACCTTTATTATGAATGGATGTTGGTTGGATTTTGTTCAAGGTCTATTCTCCATTTAATGAGGTGATTTTATGGTCTCTATGTTTTATGTAATTACATTTATTGATTTATATATGTACAATTCTTGCAACTCCAGAAAGAAGCCAACTTGATCGTGGTGGATGATCTTTTTTGAAGTGTTCTTAAACTTGGTTTCCAAATAGTTTCTTAAAAATTTTTATATCTGTGTTCATTGACTTTTTTATATATATAGGCACATAATGCTATGAGTTTTCTTTTTATAACTGCCTCATATTTTTTTTCATTTCACTCAATTCTGGGAATTTTTAAATTTTCTACTTGATTTCTTGCTTCACTCAATTTTGTTCAGTTGTGTGTTGTTTAGATTTCATGAGTTTGTGATCTTTTGTTGTTGATATCCAGCTTTAATCGATAGTGGTCAGATAAAATGCAGGATGTAATTGCAATTTCCTATGCTTGCTGAGACTTGCTGTGAGTCCTTTGATTATGAACACCTGTCCAACCCCTTCTGGTCTTCATAGTCTCCAATGAAAATCTGCGGTTATAATGATGAACCTGCTCTTGGACATGACTTGCTCTTTCTCTCTGGCTGTTTTCAGTATCTTTTGTTGTTGCTGTTCTGAACATTTAGTGTTTTGATGTGAGGAGAGGAGCTTCTTCTCTAGACATATTTGCTTGGTGGTGTGTCTGTATTCCTGACAGACCTTGAGACATGTCTCTCACCTCAGATTAAGGAAGTTTCTTCTGTGGTTTTGTTGCAAAAGTGTTTTTTCCCCTATGATCCAAGTCTCTTCTTCTGTACCTACTTTTTGTAAGTTTGGCTTTTGTATAATAGCCAAATTCCTGCATGTTCTGTTCTCGGGATTATTTGGATAGATTTTTTTTTCACTGATCTAATTCCTCTGCCTTGTCTTTAAGACTTCACATTTTCTCTTCCACATGATCCAATATATTGGAGACATTGTTTTCTGATTTTTTTGTTTGAATTCCTAGATTTTTAATTTTAAATCTTAATTCATTTTCCTTTTTTTCAGAGAGTCTATCAAATTCTATTTTTATTTCTTGATTTATTTTCATAATTTCATTCAACTGTGGGTTTTGTGTTGATTCTGGCACTTATTTATATCCTATTAGAATTCTTTGGTTATTTTCAATGTTGCTATTTTGATTTTGTTTTTCCAAGGGGACATTACTATGTTCATATTAATTTTTCATGGAGACTTAGAATTTTGGTTAATTCATGTTTGTGCAATTGTAATGGGACCTAAGCATCTGCAGGCAGGTGGAAGGTACAGTTCATTGTTATGGAAATCTTGTTTCTTGTTGAGCAGGTGTTTGAAACTGCCAGTTACGTATTTAGTTTTAGGTGATAGGCCAGCTGCATAGAACTTAGGGCTCAGTCCTTGGGCAATTCATTGCTAAAGTTTGAATTGGGTATTAGAAGTACCCTTGGCTTGGCTCAAGTTAACTGAGGATTCTCAGCACAGAAGCTGACCTTCTATAGTGTGAGAAGATTTTCACAGTCAATCTTCAGAAGTCTGAGGGAGATTCTCAGGACTTTTCCTCAGGCAAAATTGATGATGCAAGTCTGGGGTAACTAAATCAAGAGGAAGGTTAGGGTACTAATGATAAATGGTAGCTGTGGAACATGTGGTCCTTAATCAAGTTGCAGGGGTAGGTGGAGTAGTTGATGTGTGTCTTGTGTCCCTACTTGATAAAAAGTGGTCCTCAGGTCATGGAGATAGGTGGAAGTTGCAGGGTGAGTCTAGTGTTTGCCTAGAAAAGGGGCCATGTGTATGCAATATGTGTGGATGGGGTTGGTTGGGATGGGTGAGATTCATGGGGGTGGTTGGGGTTGGAGGGGGTTCATATTCCCTGTCTGGAGATAAGGGGCTATTCAAGGGCACTTAGCCAGGGTGGATGAGGTTAGTGTTGAGAATTGGACCTCTCTACCTGAAGAGGGAATGCTGAAAGGGGCACAGGACGGCAGCTGCTAGATATATTTTTAGCTCCTCTAACAGTAATAAAGGTTGAGATGTCCAAGAGCCTATTGAGATTTAAGCCACAGCAGCATCTAGAGTTCTGAAGGGCTAATTGCAGGATAGATGATGAAGACAGGTGAGAGGACCAGTTTTAGGAATATGAGCTGAGTAGATGGACAAGAATTTTGGTCTGCTCATCTGTAATTTGTGTATAGTATTATCTTTCATTTCTGTTCCCTCAGGTGTGGTCTATGAACTTTATGTTAAATTGTATTCCACATTATTATCTCATTTTCTGTTCAGACTGCAGCTCTTTATGTTCTTAGCGCTTGGTCTTATCCCTAGCAGGTGGTTTGGGGTGGGGGGGTGTGCGTGTCAACTAATAATCAATACATGACTTAACATGTTGGGATATATTTTTCTGATATGTAATTTCAAAACTACATATATTCTTGATAGTTTATGGCTAGTTTGCTTAAAACCATGTGCTGTTCTCTGTGTTATTGAGTCTAACTGAAAATCCTTCACAGTTTCTTGCTCTCATCATTCCAGAGACAGAGTCAGTTGGAACTCTGTGAGTTTGAGGCCAGACCAGTCTACATAGTGAGTTCCAGGTCAACTGGCACTTCACAGAGGCCCTGTCTCAAAGAAGGGACAAAGGTTTTTGCTTTGTATCAGGGGGAAAATTCAACAGTGAAACTCCCCCACAAATGCCCAGAGGCATTAAAATAAGGAGTATCTGCTCTTGAGGTGAGGTCAGTGTGGAAGGGAAATGAACGAGAAAGAAGTAGAACGTCATATATGAGTAAACCTGCCATAATAGAATCCATTCCTTTGTATGCAGACCTAAAAAAAGAATTTCAGAAAATTAAAAAAAAAAAAAAAATCAAACCCCAAAACAAAAGAGTATCTACAAATGAAACAGTCATGGCTTCAAGGACTATATTGAAGATAGGCTTGTTTTGCTACAAAAGGTGTGGCATTTTGTCTCATAATATACTGTGTTTTATGGTCTTCACTCATTTAGCATCTCTACCACTCATCAGGTATCAAAGGTAGAGTGCCCAAGGGCAGTGAGACAGAGGAAAGTAATTTTCATGATTTTTTTTTTTTTGGTTGTTGTTCTGCTTTAATTGTTTGACTATTGCACTATATCAAGTTCTTATGACAGTCTTTGATATTAGTCCCTGGAAATATCTCTGTGGGTAGCAATGACTAACACAAATGGGCATTTTTTTCCTTTTGTATTCAGTTAGTCACAAATTTTTGTCTTCTGAACAAACCCTTAATTTTAAAAGTTTGGAGAAAGAAGCAAATCTCCTAGGTAACATTAACATTGCTCTAGCTGTATACCCCCTTCCTTCACATTATGACTTCCTGCAGAGCAGTCTGGCCATAGGTCATAGCATCTCAGATGTCATTTGGTTGGGCGAAGAGTCCGGTTTTCACAAGGCCCAATTTCATCTCCAGTACTGGAAAACTCATCATATACTGTATACTGTATCAGTTACTGGACATAGGGATGCATGTGGATCTAAGCAGGACCATTTGACTCCGACATCACATTTACACATTTAAGTGGAGTTACTCTTAGTCTTCCTTCTTTTTATAATGTGTGTCTAATTAATCTTCAGTATTGTCTCAGACATATTCACTTCACTTTTACCTCTTTGGAACTTCCTTAAACTGGAAGATATTTTTCTCAAACTTATAAATTACTTTCCTATTTAGCTGTCACGTACAAATATTTCAGCTGTAAATCATTCTAGTACTTCTTAGCCTGAATTCTTGACTCTGAATTTTCTTATATTAGTGCTTACAGAGCAATTTATTGCCTTTTCTGACTTCTCAGAGCAAGCCAAACACAAGTGTTCTTTTCAGTTTCAGGTGACCCTTATACAGGGCCATGGTGGCCACTCCTGGAATACTGGCTGGTGAGTAACAGTCAGAGGTGAATGGATGTTAAGTGATTATCCATATCTTTATAACCCACAACTCATTTACAGATAACTTTTAACATAAGAACTATATTAGTAATGTAGAAACCGAAAGATTTTAAATTAGTAGAGCCCTCAGGAGTAATATTTGACCTTTGCTCTTCTTATTTTTTCTTGTTTTTACAGAGGTTTCCAGCAGATCATTTGAATATATCTTCTGTCACTTACGGGGAACATAGACATAGTAACCTCTTGCCCAAAAGCTTATCTGGAAGGTGAAACTATTAGTCTCAACCCCATTGACTAAATTAGAACATTTACTGAATTGTATCATTACTATGTCTGGAGCCCAGTGAATGGATAACAGTAAACTAAAGTTTTTATGTTGTCCCAACAGAAGGGGTCTCAAGGGTGGGTTGTCAGTTATCCTGGCTTTCTGTTTGGGGATTTTTAATTTTAATTTTATTTCCTTGTCATAGGGGTAAGCAGCTGTGAGCTGCCAGACAATACAGTGTTGATTGCCTACCTTTGTTGTATTTTAGAACCATTATATAGTTGTCATTAATCACTGAGCTAAACCCTGGGTCAGGACGCTGGATGCAGGGGACTGGGGTGTGTAAATTACTCCTGGTATCAATAAGCTCCCATGAAGGTCTACCAGAGAAGTAGAATTTCTAAATAAAGGCTAATGGAAACTGTTGTTGGCTATCTACCAGAGAACACTGCCTGTACATGGGATTAAGGCAATAGAAATCTTTATTAACTGACTGGAGAGCACACTGGGTATTCAGGATCCCAGTGTACCACCAAGCCTTTATGAACAAAAAAACATATCCTGGGTTGACACACTTCAGTTAACAAGCACAGTTAGTCAGAAGCAGAACTACACAAGTCAAAAAAGCAAGGTTATTGCATTTAAGGACCTTCCCATAACTATGGACTTTGATGGATTAGGTCTTTGTTTTCATTTTGGCAGGTGGTGCCAACTATGTGCTGAGTTTAATGACCTGGATGGTACTTCAATCATGGAGTCAGTTTTGCCAATGTCTTGGTACCTGTTACAGAAAGCTAAAAATTAAAAAAAAAAAAAAATAGTGTAAGAATTGATAGCAATAGGTTTCAAATCAGATTGGTCCCTGCAGAAAAGAGTATTGATGTGATATTGGTGCCATGTTGATACAGAGTACCTATCATGCTGAAGCACAAGGAGCCAAGACAGGAAACAATAGACACAATGATAGGACAAAGATGAATGAATCTAACAGGAACAACAGAAGTTGTAGGAAGAAAGAGGGTGGCAAGAAAGACTATGTTATTTGGAGAGATGGTAATGACTATATTCTCAAAAGAAAGTAGCAAGCCATACAAGAGCTGTCTGAGTTGAAGAAACTAATGAACCTTCAGGCAGCCATGGGGTTGGTTAGCATAATTCAAACAAGGATGTGGGGGTTTTTTTTTTGGCTTGTTTTTTTTTTCCTATTTGGTAGATCTGATAAGAAGTTGTGGTAAAGCAACTGCATTACAGACAGCTAAAAATCTCCATCCCTTTGAAAATAAACTTCTTTGGTTTCATGTTAGCTCAGTAGTTGTGAAGTATAGCATTTCAAAATATCATGAACTTAATCTCTTTTATTTTAATTATCTTTTTTAGTTAGCTCACAAAATAATAAGCTAAATTATGATATTTTATGCGGGTAGAGTTTCATGGATGGAGATCATTGTGGTTTGTTGAGATCTACCCTTCTATCACATTCCCTTTACCTTCTACTGATGACACCCCAACATATATTACACATTGAAATGTAGATTTTTGTATATGATAGAAAATGTGACCCTGAATCGGGTTGCTGTTGTTGCTCAACACACACACACACACACACACACACACACACACACACACACACACACATATATATATATATATATATATATATATATATATATTCACATATTGTATATATATTCATACTTTTATGGGAGAATGAAGAGTTTTAAGTTTCTTTAGTTTTATTATTTGCCTTCCCTAGCCATAAGGTGTTTTTGAGGGAAGAATTAAGTATACATTCCCCATTTCTCCTTGTGGTTATCCGTGAGAGGAATGAATTGCAATAGTAGAGGTGTATTCTCAAGGATTCTGTGAAATGTACCCACCCAGAAGAGAGTGATACCCTGGAAGGAGACTGGGGTGGAGTGAGTCATCATCTGATTAACATATGAAAGAAGCTAGTGGTAAAAAAAAAAAAAAGTGGAAACTCATCTGGGGCTTCAAAATAAAGCCTGTGAATGAAAAGCCTAGGGAGTCTCATGGGAAGGTACTATGTATAAATGACCTATAAATATCATGGTTCTGGGGCAAGACTTTTTAGTCTCAGGCCTCCCCTGCTTAGTTCTGTAGATCACTTCCACTTTTGAGAGTGCCTTTGAAAAACCTGAGCCCATTATAAGGAAGTTAAACTCCCCTTAGCAAAATTAAAGCCAGAGATAATATAGCCATATTCCACCACCTAATGGCTAACATACATCCTTTGTCCCAGGAAATTGCTAACCGCAGGGTTGTTATCGCAACCGTCTACATCTTTTGTCCCAGGAAATAGCTAACCGCAGGATTGTTATTGCAACCGCCTAATGGCTAACCTACATCTTTTGTCCCAGGGAATAGCTAACCACAGGAATGATGAACTTAGGACATTCTATACCTTTCCCATGACACATAGAATTTCCTTGCTTTGTGGTTTTTTTCTTTAAATACCCCTGACTTCAGCTGCTCAGGGTCGAACTCCTCTGCCTCTGCGTAGGTTACGAGCTCGACCCCAGTGCACTGGTCCACCAAATAAACCTTGTGTGATTGCAGCAAGGACGGTCTTTCGTGAGTTCTTGGGGGGTTGCACCATCCCGAGGCTTGAGTAAGGGTCTCCCCAGCTCGGGGGTCTTTCACCTTTCTCTTTTTTAATAAATTGTCTCAGTTTCTATCACTATCCATGTGCTCCTGGTCCACTTCTGTTTAGAACAAAAAAAAAAAAAAAAAAAAAAGAAAAAAGGAAAGAAAAGAAAAAGAAAAGAAAAAAAAATGTAAAAGCAAAGAAGCTGTCAGCAAATGTCTTAAGGACTATGGTCTACACCTACAGCAATACTTCATATTGGTTGGTCAGACTTTTTAATACGTCTTGACTACTAACTGAATACTGTGGAAAAGTAATACCTCCAAGTCATGTACAACAAACTGATAACTTACTTACTGCACAGATAATAACTAACTCTGGTGATTTGAATGAGAATGGCCCCTGTAGGCTCTTCTATTTGAATTCTCAGTCCTTGGGTAGTGACAGTCCTTGAGAGGGATTAGTAGAGGTGGCCTTGTTGGAGTGGGTGTGGCATTCCTAGAGAAAGTGTGTTACTGGAGGTGGACTTTGGGTTTCAGAAGCTCAAGCTGTGCTCAGTGGCTCTCTTTTCCTGTTTCCTGAAGATCCAGATGTAGAATTCTTAATTCCCCAGCACCATTTTTGGTGCATGTCTCCATGCTCCCTGCCATGACGACATGGACTAAATGTCTGAAATTGTAAGCCAGCCCTAATTAAATGCATTTCTTAGTAAGAATTGCTGTGGCCTGTTGTGCCAGGAAGCATTCATGAACCCCAAAAGAACACCAAGGAGCTGTCTCCGATGTAATAGCATTAGGGTCTCTTTATTACAAGCTCAGGCTTGGGCTCTCCTTCAATCCAACCCTGACACAGCAGGACAGGAAGGGAAGGTGGAGCAGCCTGGAAGCCTCAACAGGACAAGTCTTTAATAGGAAAGTAGGAGCAAGTGAGGGGGTGAGAAAGGGTGTGTCCAGTCTGGCAAGCATCTAATAGAATGACTATCAGCCAACAGGTGGGTGCTCTGAAGCAAGACTGTAGACAGTCACAAATGGTCTGAATGTACACGTGAAACAATCAGACTAATCTTGATTAACTGTTCCTAGGAAGTAGTTAGGGAGTAACCCTGGCCAAGGACAAGCAGTGAGGTCCTTTCTGGTGTGTGAGTGCAGCCTGGGTTCTACTGCAGGTCAACTTCTCCGACTTTTTTGTTTTTTGGGTTTTTTTTTTTTTTATTTTTATTTTTTACTTTTTCGAGACAGGGTTTTCTGTGTAGTCCCGGCTGTCCTGGAACTCATTCTGTAGACCAGGTTGGCCTTGAACTCAGAAATCCACCTGACTCTGCCTCCTAAATGCTGGGTTTTAAGGCGTGCACCACCACTGCCCTGCTTTTTCTTTATTTTTAAAATGGAGACCGGTCCCAAGATGGACGAGGTTGGGCATCTCATGGTCATGGCGTCTCTTCACAGCAATAGAACACTGAGATTATGCACAAGTCTGATGCATTCATGTTTTTTCTCTTTCTTGCCATGCCTAAATACATACTTGCTCTTACTTTATCAACATCCTTTATCATAGCTCATCACGTTGCAAGATTATCCAGTAGCCAGGATTGAATTCAGGGGCATGGATGGAATGAGTACTGTGAGGGTAGACTGCTTGGGCCTGAGCCCTGGCTTTTTATTTATACTGTCTTATAATTTCAGAAAATAAAAATTGTGTTTCAATTCCAGGGTAGCTGTAATGAATAAACTGCATATTAAGTACAGAGTGGGTGTTATTTGTAGGAAAGTACCAATTAGTTTCTTAACACAATGTAGCAAGCTTAGTAGCAGAGGGCCTGTCTAGCATGCATGATGCGTTGGATTCAGTCCCCATCACCACCAAAATAAAGTCCAGAAAAGGCTTCTTAGGACCCTTGAGTCAAACATGCTCTACTTTGTAGTGTTTTGGGATGTGAAGGGATGCTAATGTAGAAGACACATAGAATATATATCCTTAGCTATAACAAAGAGGAAATGAAAGGGAGAATTATAAATATAGTGTATCAACACAGTATTTGGATTAAATGATTAGGAAAACATAAACTATTTAGATTATTCCCATTGAAGGAAGAAGACTTTAACAACTTTTTGCTGTTGCTTTCCTTATGGTAACTAGAAGTCTAGCGCTGTTGTCTTAGATTACAGGAAAAGATAAAGCTAAGGGTAAATCCCGTCATGATCACTTGGTTAAACATTACTCAAACTGTCATTTGCTCAAATGACCAACTAAAATAGCATGATTATTCTTGATCATATTTGAACCTTGCAACACAAATATAAAGAAGGAAGAAAGTCTATTTACATTTGCCTAACGTCCATCTGGCTGTCCTCTAGGCTAGGGACAAACATTTTATATTACTTCCTTATTAAATGTATGTGAACGGAACAAATAGTTAAAACTACTGGGGAGGTTATTATAATAACCTCCTGCAGTCTCTAGTGTATATCATTATCTTCCAGTTATTTCAGTATGTTCCAGAAATTTTATTTATTTACTTATTTTATCAGATAGAGCTAGTTTTTCTGGGAGACAAACTCTTGTTGAGCATATCCTAGAAGCACCAAGAGAGATCTTCATGTTTAAAGATATGTTCTAATGTGTATCTGAAAGGAAACAAGGGAGACAGGGCATTATGAGAACTCTTCCTCAACTATCAGGCCAAAGCTGCATAGCAACCAAAACCTTTGTACATTCAGAAGTGATATGAATGCAAGCCTTCCAATGCTTCTGACAAGCCTTAGTTGGCAACACTCAAGATACACCACACCTAGGCAATTCCCATTTCAGTGCAAATCCTTTTATTACCCCACATGGGCATATAATTTCCTGACATTTTGAACGTAATAATACATTTAGTGAGGGCTACATTCTAACAATCATAGACTAGAGGCTGCCTCAGTGTGTGCCAATAAAGGAAAGAGTCAAAATAAGAAAAGTCAGAAGAAATAGAAAGGAAAAATTGAGTCTGGATTGGAGAAAGAAAAGAAGTAACAACTACAGAGGGGGAGGGAGGGAGGGAGGGAGGGAAAGAGAGAGAGAGAGAGAGAGAGAGAGAGAGAGAGAGAGAGAGAGAGAGAAGCAGCCAGAGACTGGTCCTACCTGGAAAACACTACTCTGCCTTCCCTTAATATCAGGCAGAAGGAGCAAGAAGAAGAACTAAGAGGTTAGGAGAAACCTGCCATTTCTGCTTGACTCCTCAGGTATATTGGCTAATCCCACCACCAAAGCACTGGAAGAAGAAGGTGGCTTGAAAGGGCAAGTGTACCCAGTGTACTCAGAAGCAGTTCCTACTACCAGAAACTGAGGTGTGAGGCTGAACCCAAGCAAAGAAGGAACTGGTCCCCAGAGGACTTTGAGCAAGGTCTAGATGGTGGTGACTGGAATTTGAAATCCAGTGACCGCACAATCACTCTCCACTGTCACATCAGGAGCAAGCAATCTGAGCACAAGAAAAGAGTAGATTTGGGCAGAATATACCTTCCCTCCATCAGAATTCAGCAAATGGGAGCTGCTAAGGTCATTGCATGGACACAGCTTCAAAGAAAGATTAAAGTAGTCTGGTGTCAGTATACCAACCTCCCACCTATACTGTAGGGAGCCTGAGAAGCATCAGAATCCTTAGAAGGATGTGGGTGAAAGGTGGGGGTGGGGTAGATTGCACAAAGGTGGAGCAAATAAACAGTAGAAGTGTGATAAACAATCCCCAACATCTGCCCCACCCACCGCAGGGTGGAGGGCAGGTATGTAAAAAGTGAGCAGAGTCTCCTCAACAGGAAGAAGGAAGCACAGGAGATAGGCATAGGTCAAGAATTCAGTACATGGTCTGAGCCCAGAGCTGATCCTGTGCCACAGAGCTCCATACCCAAATACTGCTGGGAGAGAGCTGGTCTCCCAGGAGTGCTGTCACACCTGTGAGCACAGGTAACACCACCACTTCTGCTCAGATTCCTGGCCCAAGAAGGACCATCCTAGAGACATCAGGTCACAGGAACCAAGGAACAGTCAAGGACATGATCCTTCAGGTTTCTGTCTGCACTCGGAGCTGACTCTATGCCACAGCTCTTCATAACCAAATTAATCCTGGAGAGAACTGGTCTCCCAGGAGTACTGACGCACAGGCTTGCAGGAATGACAAGCCACAGTCAGAGACAGCAAGACCAGCTAACACCAGAGATATACAGATGGCGAGAGGCAAGGGCAAGAACATAAGCAACAGAAACCAGGGCTACTTGGCATCAACAGAACCTAGTTCTCCCACCACAGTGAGCCCTGCATACCCCAACACACCAGAAAAACAAGACTCTGATTTAAAGTCACATCTCATGATGATGATAGAGGACTTTAAGAAGGACATAAATAACTCCCTTAAAGAAATACAAGAGAACACAGGTAAACAGCTAGAAGCCCTTAAAGAGGAAACAGAAAAAAATCCCTTAAACAATTACAGGAAAACACAACCAAACAGGTGAAGGAATTGAACAAAACCATCCAGGACCTAAAAATGGAAATAGAATTAATAAAGAAATCACAAAGGGAGACAACCCTGGAGATAGAAAACCTAGGAAAGAGATCAGGAGTCACAGACCCAAGCATCACCAACAGTATAAAAGAGATAGAAGAGAGAATCTCAGGTACAGAAGATACCATAGAAAACATTGACACAACAGTCAAAGCAAATGCTAAATGCAAAAAACTCCTAACCCAAAACATCTAGGTAATCCAGGACACAATGAGAAGACCAAACCTAAGGATAATAAGTATAGAAGAGAGTGACGATTCCCAACTTAAAGGGCCACTAAATATCTTCTACAAAATTATAAAAGAAAACTTCCCTAACCTAAAGAAAGAGATGCATGCAAACATTCAAGAAGCCTACAGAATTCCAAATAGATTGGATCAGCAAAGAAATTCCACCTGTCACATAATAGACAAAACACTAAATGTACAAAACGAAGAAAGGACATTAAAAGCAGTAAGAAAAAAAGGTCAAGTAACATATGAAGGTAGACCTATCAGAATCACACCAAACTTCTCACAAAAGGCTATGAAAGCTAGAAGGCCCTGGGCAGATGTCATACAGACCCTAAGAGAACACAAATGCCAGCCCAGGATATTATACCCAACAAAACTCTCAATTACCATAGATAGAGAAACCAAGATATTCCATGACAAAGCCAAATTTATGCAATATCTTTCCACAAATCCAGTCCTACAAAGGATAATAGACAGAAAACTTCAACACAAGGAGGGAAACTACACCCTAGAAAAAGCAAGAAAGAAATCTTCTTTCAACAAACCTAAAAAAAAGAAAGCCACACAAACATAATTCCACCTCTAACAACAAAAATAACAGGAAGCAACAATCAGTATTCCTTAATATCTCTTAACATCAATGGACTCAATTCCCCAATAAAAAGCCATAGACTGACAGACTGGATCCATAAAGAGGACCCAGCATTTGCTGCGTACAGAACTGTGCTTCAGTGTCAAAGACAAACACTACCTCAGAGTAAATGACTGAAAAACAATTTCCCAAGCAAATGGTCCCAAGAAACAAGCTGGAGTAGCCATTCTAATATTGAATAAAATCGATTTTCAACCAAAAGATATCAAAAAAGATAAGGAAAAACACTTCATACACATCAAAGGAAAAATCTACCAAGAAGAATTCTCAATTCTCAACATCTATGTTCCAAATGCAAGGGTACTCCTATTCATAAAAGAAAGTTTACTAAAGCTCTAAGCAGACATTGCCCCACACACAGTCCACTCTCATCAATGGTCAGATATGATCCACCGATGGATGGGTGGATATGATCAAGATATGTTGTATATGTACATATAATTATCAAAGAATAAATGATGTTCTAAAAACAAACAAAGAAAAAGACAACCACAGTAAAAAGCAGAAAGTGCCATCAATGAGGGGAATTAAGACATGAGCAAAGAAGCTTTGCCATAACCCATCATAGTTAAGATCTCAAAAATGCAATCAAAAGAACAGGACTAAAAGTTACTAGGGAGAAACACCAACTAACACACAAAGGCAGAAACAAGGGAATAACATCAGAGCTGTTGTTAGCCTTTATAAAAGACAAGGAAACACAGATGATATGTTTCAGACTTTGAAAGAAAATTACTGTTGATCAAGGTTGATATACCTCTCAAAACTATTGAAATAGTTACAGAAATAAGACTATAAGACAAGTGTTAATGTCTATGACAGCAAAGTCAGCTCCACAGAAAATTCTTTTTTTTTTTAATTGGATATTTTATTTATTTACATTTCAAATGTTATCCCGTTTCCTGTTTTCTGCTCCAGAAACTCCTATCCCACCCTACCTCCCCCAGCTTCTATGAGGGGGTTCCCCCACCCACCCACCACTCCCGAGTCCCTGCCCTGGCATTTTCCTACACTGGACATGGAGCCTTCCCAGGACCAAGAACCTCTCTTCCCTTTGATATCTGACAAGGCCATCCTCTGCTACATAGGCAACTGGAGCCAGGAGTCCCTCTGTGTACTCTTAGGTTGATAGTTTAGTTCCAGGGGAACTCTGAGGGGTCTGGTTGGTTGATATTGCTTTCTTCCTATGGGTTGCAAACCCCTCAGCTCCTTCAGTCCTTTCTCTAACTCCTCCATTGGGGAACCCATGCTCAGTCCAATGGTTGGCTGTGAGCATCCTCCTCTGTGTTTGTCAGGCAGAGCCTCTCAGGAGACAGCTATATCAGGCTCCTGTCAGCAAGCACTTCTTGGCCTCCACAATAGTGTCTGGATTTGGTGTCTGTTTGTGGGATGGATTACAAGGTGGGGCAGTCTCTGGATGGCCTTTCCTTCAGTCTCTTCTCCACACTTTGTCTCCGTATTTCCTTGCTTGAGTATTTGTTTCCCCCTTCTAAGAAGGACTGAAGCATCCACACTTTGGTCTTCCTTCTTGAGCTTCATGTGCTCTGTGAATTTTACCTTGAGTATTCTGAGCTTTTGGGTTAATATCCACTTGTCAGTGAGTACATACCATGTGTGTTCTTTTGTGACTGGGTTATCTCACTCAGGATGATATTTTCTAATTCCATCCATTTGCCTAAGAATTTCATGAATTCATTGTTTTTAATAGGCGAATAGTACTCCAAAATGTAAATGTACCACATTTTTCTGTATCCATTCCTCTGTTGAAGTACATCTGCTTTCTTTCCAGCTTCTGGATACTGTAAATAACCAGTTGCTTTGAACACAGTGGAGCATGTGTCCTTGTTATATGTTAGAACATCTTTTGGGTATATGCCCAGGAGTGGTATAGCTGGGTCCTCAGGGAGTACGATGTCCAATTTTCTGAGGAACCACCAAACTGATTTCCACCAACTTGCAATCCTACCAACAATGGAGGTGTGTTCCTCTTTCTCCACATCCTTGCCAACATCTGTTGTAATCTGACTTTGATCTTAGCTATTATAACTGGTGTGAGGTAGAATCTCAGGGTTGTTTTGATTTGCATTTCCCTCATGACTAAGGATATTGAACATTTCTTTAGTTGCTTCCCAGCCATTCCATATTCCTCAGTTGGGGAAGAGCCTCGAACACATGGGCATAGGGGAAATTTTCCTAAACAGAATACCAATGGCTTATGCTTTAAGATCAATAATTGACAAATGGGACCTCATAAAATTGCAAAGCTTCTGTAAAGCAAAGCACATTGTCAATAGGACAAAACAGCATCCAACAGATTGGGAAAAGATCTTTACCAACCCTATATCTGATAGAGGACTAATATCCAATATATACAAAGAACTCAAGAAGTTAGACTCCAGAGAACCAAATAACCCTATTAAAAAATGCTGTACAGAGCTAAACAAAGAATCCACAGAACATTCTTAAAGGAATACTCAAAGCCAAAAGGAGGCTCATAGGAAAGACCGCACTTCATAAAAGCAGCACACAAACAGGAGAGACCTGGGAAGGGATGGATTGTGTTAGACATAGCAAACCAGCAAACATCAAACACATCCAGGCAAGGAAGAAAGGAATTCCCCATAATCCAACCAATGAGAACAAGAAACAACAAAGCCATAACAACAACAAAGCCTCTCAATTACAGTCCAGAATACAAATGCCTTTAAGTAATTGATTAAAAGACAATGTAATAGATCAAATAACAAGATCTGCCTATTTGATAGCCCCAAGAAAATCACATAGTTAACTGGAAAGACATCTACAAACTGAGAAGTGGAGATTGGAGGAGGAAATACTAAGAAGTGGAAATACTAAGAAGTGGCAGAACAACTTCCATAGCGATTCTTATACCTCTTAAAGGAGATTTGCAACCTCAACAGGTTGGAAGAAGTAAAGGGGCCCATACACACTCCTGAAAGGGACTATTAATAAATAGGACATAACTATCATTGAACAAACACTGAAGTGCATAAAAGGCTATCTAGGCCTTGGCATAATGAGGGTGGAGACTCAATACCCCACTCTCACATTGAGATAGATCTCCCAAATTAAAAAATCAGGAGACAAACCTTAGAGTTGAATTAAACAGTAGATCAATCAGATTTCATAGAAGTCTATAGAATGTTCACACAACAGAAAGCAAATATATAGTCTCCATAATGATCCATAGACCTTCCCCTAAAATTGACCATGCCATCAGCCATGAAGCAAACCTTAATAAATTGAAAAACAACAAAGTAAGTCTTCAAGTGTTTTCAGGCTACAGTGGAATGAACCTAGAGGTCAACACCAAGACTGACCTCAGAAACACACACACACACTTTGAGACAGACCAAAACAACGCTGTTTTGAACAGTGGGCTGTTGATGAAATCAGGGAGGAATTTGAATATTTCTAGTATTTAATGAAACTAGAACAAAGGGCTAGAGAGATGACTTAGTGGGTAGAGTGCTTGTCCTGCAAATATGAAGACCTGAGCTCAAATCCCCCAAAACTAAGTAAAGCCAACCTCTGTAGCATGCACATGAAATCTCAGTACTCCTATGGAGAGATGGAAGGCAGAGACAGGAAGATCTTCAGAACCTGCGGTCTGGCTAGCCTCGTGTACATGATGGGGAAAAACATAAAGATCTTTGCCAGTCGCTACAGGATCATCTAATTCACCCCTAACCTTTAGTCTAGTAGGCATAGTCACTGTGGCAGCACAACAGACATGCGTATTTTTGGAGAGAGCCAGTGTACTTGGTGGACTAGTCCCAGAGATGATGCTCTTTCCCGTGATAGTCATGATTTGTCTTGTAATAAGTGTCTTAATATATTTTCCCTAGTGTTATGTGCTTAGATATTTAAATGATTCCAGTTATTAGCTATAGGCTGAAGTTCTTTTCCATCTGATGAAAGCCAAATCCAAGGGTATTACTAAGTAATTCCTTAGTATCAGTGCTGGGAGTTACTTTCCCTTCTTCACAGGATAGTCTCTGTTTTGCTTCAAAGACTGAGTTGACAGGAGGAGGTGATCATAGAAACTCAACAGTTGTCTCCTAGCCACAGAGCGACAACTATATAGAGAGACTTTTCTGATTCTGGATTCTATTTAAACAAGACCCTTTGCCTGTTTATAAGAGTGAGCCAGAAAAACCTGGAGAATAGAATATTACTACCTTCAAAATACAGAGCAGCCAACTAACTCTTAGAAAAGGGAAGCCAGATTTGCAACATATTCTACACACTTGTAGGACCTTCTATACATGCCAGGGCATTTCTCTCTGAGGGTATTTACAGCATATGCTTTGTTTTATTTACCATCCAGGGCATTTGAGATTTCTATTTCAATTGCTGCTTCTCCTGTAACTGATATTTAAGGAAAGGAAAGACAGATCGAAGAGGCTGGATGTGTTCTGTGCTTTAGCAGCTGAATTTGATCTTCTGATAGGCTGGTGACACGGATATCTTGTGACCAAGGGTAGTAGCAGTGAGATACAGCTGAGCCAGACATGTGACCAGCAGCTGATTCTCTACTGTGCCTACTGATGACAAGGAACAATGTTGAGCCGATGACGCAGATTAAATGCAGGCCCAGAATCTACTGCTTTATTAACTTATCCTCAAGTTCAAGCAACAGATGGTGTCACTTTGGACTGAAGTTCTGCCTTTTGGTTTATCATATCTGCAGGAATTTTTGCCATCCTATTGAGTATAACACATTTAATATTTAGGAGTGCTGAAGAACTAATTAGCATTATGTACAAAGTCAGTAAAGTTTCAAATTAATGAGAGCTAGAATGATGGTGGAGTGGAAGCATCAAGACTCCGTCCTTCTATCTAATGATTCATGTCTTGTAGTCTGCTTAAAGTAAGTCTGTGGGAACAACCCCGGTTTGGTGGGATGAAGCTGCATGTGTCTGTCCTGGGGTACTGTGGCTCTGGGTGGGACAGCAGACATGCAGAAAGTGGCTGGGAATCTTCCCACACAGTCCAACGGGCAGGTGGGGGCTGTGGGAAGCCTTTGGGGGCCCTGCCTGTGGGTCGGGTAGGGGGTCATTATAGGGGAATTCGTGGCAGCCGTCTCTGTAGGTTCTCTAGCCTGGGACACCGCAGTCACCCCAGGGTGTTGCAGACAGGCTAGCCAGAGTGCAGCTGGGGTTCCCGCCTAGACCATGCTTTGGCGGCTTGGGGAGCCGGGCTAGCTGCTTAGGCTTCGATGAATGGGTACCATCTGGGAAGTCCCCAGCCAGAGGTTAGACATGGCTCCTTAATCAAAGGCTGGATCCCTTGCTTCCCACGGCGGGTCCAGATGAAGAGACAGTCCATAATTCTAAGATGTTTATTTTCATCGTGTGGAGAGGCCTGGATGGAATTGTACCCCTGCACCTCTGGGAAAGGCAAGGCAGATATAGCACCTGGGAAGAGGTGTGGCTAAGCCTCTAGGTGTCTCATTAACATGGGGATGGCTTGGGGCTGTGTGGTCACTCCTTTCCCTTTGGAGGGGTGACTTTGACTGGAGCCAAAAGCCTCCCAGGAGCGTTGGCATAAAGTTTTTCGGTCCCTTGTGGATTATTCCACTGGGTCTCCCAGATTTTATACCAGTACTCAACCGGGTACCAGATTGCCTGTCATAGATCACTGCCCCACATAAGTCCAGTGCTTTTCATCTGATGGTGAGATCAGCATGCTGACCTTAAAGCCATCACAAGTTGAAAATGCCCTTTGGATACTTTATTTACTGAAAACCATAGCTAAGCCACACAGTGTACAGTATCAGTTGCTTGTCAGCTGGCTGATGGGGCAGTGCAACTGCAGTGCATAGAGAATGTTCTTACCTCATGTTACTAGCCCACCAGATTAAAATTCAGAATTTGAAGTGCAGTTTCAATTGAAGCCCATCACTGCAGTTCTACCAGAAAGTCCACAGTCATAAGTTAAGTCACACTGAGCTTAAGAGTACCTGTTGGTTGTACCTCTTGAATACAACTTGTGCCTTGAGTATTAACTGAATACTTGTGGTATCCAACACATACTTTTTTAATACATTTTTTATTTTGACAACTTTGTATTTGGGTATATTTTGATTATATTTTAGTGTATTCTCCTACAGCCCATCATTCCATGGAATGGCTGTTCTGTTTCCGGTGTACAGCAGGATTCTGGAGAGCAATGAAGACCTGTTTATTCAAATATCAGAACTGAGCATCTGATTTTTAATACATTTGTTTTTCTCAGGGACAGACACAGAATAGGCTGAAGTGGATTAGAAGTTTAAAGGATTTATATTGCTTTTTTCTCTACTCCGGGAAGGAAGAATTCCAGGGGGTTTTTGTCAGATAGTTTGACTAACTGCAGAGACAACAGAACGAAATGTTAAGGGCTGTGTGAAAGAAGACAGTGTATATTCTACAAAAATAGTTTAGAAAGTTTCAGACAGTTATACTCCTTCAAAAGCAATATTTAACTCAGTCCCTGGAGAGCTAAAGAATTAAACTATCAAGATAACCCCAATATAATTTTTGTAACATCTGTTCCTCAACAAAAACATTGCAAAATGTTCAAAGAATGGTCCATTTGCAAAATATTTTCTAGAAATAATCTCCATGAGACTTAGATATTAAAATTATTACTTAGGGATCAGCTATCTTAAGTGTGTACAATT
>CM052700.1:18134411-18160060 GCA_028551405.1 Uromys caudimaculatus
GCAAATCAAAACAAGTCTGAGATTCCACCTCACACCAGTCAGAATGGCCAAGATCAAAAACTCAAGTGACAGCAGATGCTGGTGAAGATGTGGAGAAAGAGGAACACTCCTCCATTGTTGGTGGTATTGCAAGCTGGTACAACCACTCTGGAAATCAGTTTGGTGGACCCTTAGAGAAATGGACATAATACTACCTGAGGACACAGTTATACCACTCCTGGACATATACCCAGAAGATGCTACAACATGTAATAAAGACACATGCTCCACTATGTTCATAGCAGCCATATTTATAATAGCCAGAAGCTGGAAACAACCCAGATGTCCCTCATCAGAGGAATGGATACAGAAAATGTGGTACATTTACACAATAGAGTACTACTCAGCTATTAAAAACAATGACTTAATGAAATTTGCAGGCAAATGGATAGAACTTGAAAATATCATCCTGAGTGAGGTAACTCAGTCACCAAAGAACAAACATGGCATGTACTCATTGACAAGTGGATATTAGCCCAAAAGTTCAGAATACCCAAGTTTCACTTTACAGTAACTGCTGTACTGAGAGTGAAGTCCCAGATGGAGGAGTGGGAGAAGAGACTGAAGGACCTGAGGGAGTTTGCAGCCCCATGAAGGGAGCAAGAGTGTCAACTGGCCTGACCCCCCCCCCCCCGGTCCTCGTGGCGGCTGAACCACCAACCAAAGAATACACATGGAGGGACCCATGGTTCAGACCACATATGTGGCAGAGGAGGGCCTTGTTGGCCATCAGGGGGAGGAGAGGCCCTTGGGCCTGAGGGTCTTAGAGGCCCCAGTAAAGGGGAATGTCAAGGTGGGAATACGGGAGTGGGTAGGCGGGTGGATGGGAGGTGGAATACTCTCATAGAGCTGCGGAGGTGGAGGGGATAGGGGATTTCCAAAGAGGAGACCTAGAAAAGGGGAAACATTGGAAATGTAAATAAAATAATTAAAAAAAAAGAAATCTCTCTCTCCATATATGTATATATATATACATATATATATATTGAATTGATATATATACATATATATATATATTGAATTGATCTATGCCAGTTACTAATTTATAAATTATCTGTTTAAAATCCAAGGCTCCACTTACTCAGCATAAACAATGGGCTAAAAGTCCAGAGATGTCTACATTGCTTAAAGAAAAGTGTTATGTTCTACTGAGCAATTTTATTTAACAATTTTACCAATTCTTCTTCATCTTGAATGAGCAGCAAAGTGGTTCCTCTCACAAAGCAATCACCTAGACCTTCAGCTCAAGGTCTGGAAGTTTGAGAAATAAATAAGCATTTATCCTGATATGTATGCCAGTCTCTCCATCACTTTAGTGTGATTGATCTCCCTGGAGTAAGAAAGAAGACATGTTCTATTCCTGCCCTTTCCTGCTGCACCACAATCAACTGTACTCAGTAGATGTTTCATTAGTGCATGTGGGAGCATGGCTAATGCTGTCATAGGTCAAGGAATCACAAATATTGGCAAAGGATTCATTTTTTATTTTGTCTTTATTAACTTCAAACAAATTAAATTGTTCAACATATTCATTAACATAATGAAATGTTCCACTTTTTAACTTGATATCTGCCTGTCACAGTTAGGGTTTTACTGCTGTGAACAGATACTATGGCCAAAGCCATTTTTATAAAGACAACATTTAATTGGTTCTGGCTTACAAGTTCAGGGTCCATTATCATCATGGAAGGAGTATGGCAGCATCTAGGCAAACATGGTGCAGGAGGAGATGAGAGTTCTACATCCTCATCTGAAGGCTGCTGGGAGAAGACTAGCTCCCAGTTGGTTAGGAGGAGGGGCTCATTGCCCACCCAGACAGTAACACACTTCCTCCAACAAGGCCACCCCTAGTCCAACAATGCTATACCTATTAGTAGTGCCATTCCCTGGGCCAAGCATATTCAAACCACCACACTGCCTATTAGGGATCATGTGCACCTATTAGGGATCATGTGCACCTATTAGGGATCATGTGCACCAGCAGCCTGAGGCAGCAGGGCCAGGTGCCTCAGGGCATAGATGTTAAGGTCACACAGCTTCAACGCAGTTCCCAGCACCAGCATTTATAAGCTGTGTGACTCTCCATGAGTTCTTAACTTCATGGCTGTCTTCTCATACAAACCCATGGTGGTATAGAGTCTCCATGGAGGACTCTTTGACTGAGGTAACTCACATTTTCTGCCAACTATTATTCTCAGGATATTCAAGCCACACAGTTACCTATTAGTTCAGTCCTGCTCTCTTGGGCAGCCACATGGCATGGAAGAAATGTGAAATGTCCACAGTGGACAAGGTATGGATACTGTTTTGTAACAGTATATGACATTGACTTTACCCTAGGCTCAACTCCTTGAGCTTCCAAATACTATAAAGAGGAATAATGTTTATGCGGAAAAATTATGAAGCAAAAGCTCTTGCCTCACTTAGCTAAGACACTCAATCCAATCAGGCTAAAGAGAAAGGATCAACCCTGAACAGCCAAGTTACAGAGCCAACTGATGCCAGCCTGGTCCCCTACCCGCATCTAAGACAGGCAAAACATACCTCTGTTAAATCCACTTGCGTACATCTGAAATAAAGGTCAGAGGTGGTTCATAACTACATAAGACCTCCCTTAACTACAAGGAGTATTACTAACACTCCTAATGGACTGACTGGAGTAGTGCTACACTCTTTGTGCACTATTTTACAGAGAGAGAGAGAGAGAGAGAGAGAGAGAGAGAGAGAGAGAGAGAGAGAGAGAGAGAGAGAATTGTCAATCTTAACTTAGCCCATTCTATATCGGGTAGCTATAACTCTCATGATATGATATGGACAGTGAGCAATGCTGTGTGATCTGAGGTGAAACAGGGTGTCATAAAAGGATACAGTGTACTGGACTTGAAAAATAGGATCATGGATTATTATTCCTGCTGTGTATGCTGTCAAGGACCAGCCTTGACACCCAGGTACTGGGGTGGGATGCAGAATCTGCATGGGCCAACACTGATGGCTTAGGGCAATCTAATTCTGCTAATACCAGTAGGGGATTAGGAAAAGAAACTTAATGACTTGATCTCTTTACTCTTTGACTTAGGGGAAATTTGCTGGCAGGGCAAAAGGCTCAGAGCTCATTAACTCTTTGTGAGCCAGAGAGAAAGGAAAATAGAGAAAGTCACATACGCCAGGCAGTGGTGGCGCACGCCTTTAATCCCAGCACTTGGGAGGCAGAGGCAGGCGGATTTCTGAGTTCGAGGCCAGCCTGGTCTACAGAGGGAGTTCCAGGACAGCCGGAGCTACACAGAGAAACCCTGTCTCGAAAAACCGAAATTAAAAAAAAAGAGAAAAAGAGGAGAAAGTCACACACACACACACACACACACACACACACACACACACACACATTCAGCCAGGGCCAACTTTTAATTTCATAGATTTCACAAGTGCACATACACACTTATGTATATGCACATATACCTACATATATATATGGACAGAGATAAAGACATATATATGTACATAGAGTGGATATATATGTATATGTGTATATACATATATGTATACATACATATACACACATACACACACATATGCACACATATATAGATATACATATTTGGTGGATGAAGCAGAGCCCCAATTGCCAAACTTTATTTTCTTCTCTCAGCCTCTTTATACCCCTAGGACAAAAAGCTCTTTATGTAAGAAAAATGTACCTGGCAGATAAAATCTACACAAGTGTTACAGCAGGATGTTGATAATAAGTTCAAAGCAGGGTTTCATTCTATAAGCTCATTATAAGTTCAAAGCAATAGTTTTAAATGGCTTTGTTTTATCAAAGTGCACACGTGGGGCCTTATCCTTAGACCTGACCTAGAATGAATGTTTTTCCTTGATCATTAGTTTGTTCTAAGACTACTCTTCCTAGTGCAGTTTATGAGCTCGTAGTGTATGGAAGCATGCTGAGAGCCTTTCATGCACCATTCACTTACTATCCTATGAGGAGGATACATTCTACTCTCGATTCTAACTTTATTATCTTTCTGGCAAAACATCTAAAACGTTCTATCTATTATTCTAATTTCCTAAAATTATGTGAAACAAATCAAGAGAAAAATCACTAATACAATGCAAGTTCATCTTCATGTTGATCTGCAGGAAATTTGTCCAATAGAGAGGGACAAAAGTCCAAGAATCCATCAGACTCTTAATATGTTTTCCTGATTTTACCTTTCATAATATAATTGTTTCTAACCAAAATCCTTTAATATTGATAATCACATAGTTTCACAATATAGGAATAATGGTCACATTGAAAATGTTGCAGTGTTATTGATATTAATAAGTCCAGTTGGGTCACAGAGTGCAATACTATCTCAGGACAGTTTGACACATTTTCCAGCTCAGTTTCTGGTCCCTTTTCATAATCCTCACGTCATGTTATCCTCTTGAGTATTACCTCAGTCTCGCACATTATTTCACTGAGATTACTAAGTTCTCTGGCAGAAAAGAAGGCTGATTCTCCCTAATGCTAAATGCTAGGGGTGCAACTGCAGTAGAGCTGAGCCAGAGAGTCTGTTCTGTACCAGGATCTGGGAATGAGCAAGTTATTACAACAAGTTTGCAGTATCTCTAATAATATGCTCATATTTGTAAAACATTATTTCTTCAGGGTTCTTTGAACTAAGGCTGAGTAGGTGAAGCCGTGTTCATGTTTCATAAAGATTACTTGAATACAAAGCAATATGTGAGCTTTTTCTCTCTGAAGTTGTAGCTATCTGCAGGCAAGCTGTCCTATACCATCACCACCAACAGAACCACAGCTTAAAAGCAACAGGTTTCTAGTTAATTAGTGTGTGTGTGTGTGTGTGTGTGTGTGTGTGTGTGTGTGTGTGTGCGCGCGCCCACATGTGCATGGTTGCTATATTAGGTGTTGAGATCAGAGGACAACTTTCAGGAAATGATTCTCTTTCTCTTTCCAGCAAAGGTATTGGAAATTGAACTCCAGTGGTCAGGTTTCTGCAGCAAGTACTTTTACCTCAGGAGTCATCTCACCATCTCAAAGCCATCAATTAACATTGTAATGTAACAAGAGAGGCTTATCTCTAGAATATATACACATTCCAAAAAGAGAAATAAAGTCATTTACCTGAGGGAAAAGATGGGGGGGACGTAAATGTCTTTATATTGCTATAGACCTTTGATGTGTTCATTGTAGGCATGAGATGGGAACTGTGAACAGTGACAGAGTCTAAGTTCTGTGAGCCTAAATGAACACAAGGGAATCTACTGTGAATGCTCTGCTGACTGTGTCCACATCCACCCACACTTGCAGCTGAGGCTCTCTAGTTATTGAACTCCATGTCCATTAGGCCCACACAGTTTACAGGACTGCATCTTTGAAACAGAAGATGTAACACATGAGCTAATCTGGACTTTTTGTTCTTCTCCTTTTAACCATCTGTTTTGAGTTCCTCTTTCTAGGCCTGGGGTAAACAAAGCACTCAATCTTCAATTAAAATTTCATGGATTCCACCCCACCAAGTTCCAGGAATTATTCTGTGCCACATTGTGAAAATAAAAATATGTGAAAGTCTCTGGTGCTATTTGAGATGAATTGAACTGTAACATCCCCCTGAAATATCCACGTTGTGAAGAAAGCATGAAATGTGAAAATAATAACATAAATATTACGTTAAAACAAAACAAAACAATAATCTCTGACACAATAGGAAAAACAACAAGGAAGGAGCCACACATGCCTGTTACCATTGACCTGAAGGTCCACACGGATGTTCCAATGTTCGCCTGAGCTAAGGATTTCATCTGTCAGAACAGCAGGGAGTGGAGGACTTGGGTCTATGGGATGTGCTAATTCCTCCAGTGATTTTTCAGGCCTAGAGCCTCAGAGCAAGGACTCCAAGTGCCCCCAAGTCAGACATTCTCATATCACAAGTGAAAAAGAAGAAGCAAAGCAAGGATATCCTTAAAGTCTGTGATCAGATGTAATTGTACTAGGCCTTAGCAATTACATGGCAGTGGCTGCAGTCTGCTGGCTGTGAGTTCCAGAAGACAGGGAGTGTATACATATCACATGATTACAAAGTGAGGGGAAGCCAGTATGAGGGTCTCAGCTCATGTAAAACCCAGGGAAATGTCCTCAGCTGTGTCTGTTGGATAACAGTCATTTCACTCAATGCCAAGCACAGGGTTCTGCCTCATGCTTTATCTAAACCAAAGATTTGAGTAATAGTATGAAATTTTCCCAAGTGGTCTACCTCGAGTGTTTCTATGCATTTCTAGAAAAACTAGCAACTCTACCATATATAGACATTTCAATGTATAAGAGTCTCAGGGTTTATTTTATACAAGAATTACCTGGAAATCTGTTAGCAATGTATGTTCTTGCCACAAAAATTCCTTCCTTTGTCAAGATAGTGTAGCCTTACATAGGGAAATGTGTGAATAATCATACCGATATTAAGTTTGTTCATGGAGCAAGCTTAAATAAGCAATATTCCAGTCAGTGAAAGCTGAGGGGATTAGTTAGAAATATCAATAGAGTGAAGAGATGTCTGGTGCTCTAGCCAGAAGATTCAAATGATGCTGTGAGGACACTGAGCTTTAGCTGTAAGTTCTGAAGCCATCTGTGGCTACAAGGGATTCATAATAGCTCTGCTAAGAATAGTAGGTCAGGGTAAAGTGTCTTACAATAAAGATGCTTACAAATGCCTCTGGGATACAAAGTGTGAACTAGCTGGGAAACAACTAGAGATAAGTGCCCTTTATTCATAAGAATGTGAAGCAAACTGACCACTTGCTGGTTACAGAATATGAGGAGCAGCACCAACTAATGCACAGTAATATAGTCATTGTTGCACAGATAAAAAGAAAAGCACACTGAGACTACACTCCTGGAGAATTTAGCTGGGTATTGAGCTAATAATATCTTTGATTATGTGATTGTCATAATGTTAACATATATATGTACCTGTATATATACATATAAGTATCTGTAAATATACATATATATCAGAATTCAGAATTACCTTAATCTTGTCACAATAAAACAGAAGCAGAGAGAGAGAGGGAGAGAGAGACAGAGACAGAGACAGAGAGACAGAGAAACAGAGAGACAGAGAGACAGAGAATGAGAGAAAGACATAGAGAGAAAGGCAGGCAGATAGACAGAGCATGGGTGGAAGAAATTGCAATGTTGTGTTACATACAAATAAGAAGATATTAAACTGAAGTTAAATGATGAGTGATTGTAAGTTATCCAGGCTTTTAGAGTATGGCAATAGTAAAAGTTATACTGAGTAGCTCAAGAAAAAATAACAAGTTTTTAATTAGAACCTTCTTTTGGTATCAAACCCTTCCAGATTAATAATGGAAGATAGGTTGTATAAAAACAAATAGAGTGAAACATAGGCAATAGTACTCTTAAATGTGAAAAGGAACAGGATAAAGAATAATTTTATGCAAGAAGGTGAAAATATGAGCCGGAACGTGGCAGTCATGAGTTTAAACCATATGTTTAAGGCTCAGAATGCAAAGCAATGGTGCCATGAGCAGAATGGCTCACCAGGAAGCTACAAGGGCTCCTTGCTCCCCAGAGGCATTGATTAAGGCATTGGCACACACACCAGAGCAGCTCTGAGGGAAGTCACACATAAGCTAGGAGGCTGCCCCCAGTCCATTTTAAACCAAGCAGACACATTACAGAGAAGGGAGTGAGGCCGCTCCCACGCTTCATCCTGCAGGGGATCTGAGCAGAACACTCCCACACTGTTGAGAGCCAGACCTATCCAAGGCTTTCTCAGAAGCACTAATGAAAGGACAAAAGGGTCCTAATTCTGTGTCTTTGCCCAGTGGTGAACTTGGCAAGGCCTGTCAGGGCCTGAAGATAGGGCCTCAAAGGACTGAATGCTTCAGTTCCTGGGAACTTGGTTCTTCCCCATCAAGACCAGGGTTATCAGCCCCAAGGCTACTGTGTGTTCCATCTGTCATGCTCTTGAGACTCTCCATGTTCCCTTTGTGCATCACTGCTTGGCTAGCTTCCAGCTGACTGCATCCCACTCTATGATAGCTTTCTTCTGACTCTGTCCCATCTCTCTCCCTGGAAACAGCACACAGAATGCTGTATTCATTAACATGCTTCCTTGGCCTAAGACACAGCATTTGCAAGGCCTCCCAAGCTCAAGCTCACCTCTTCTATCTTCTTTATTTCTGATCCCCTGGGCCTTTTTGCTCAGGACGCTATAACTGAAGAATGACATGAAAGGGTCACCACAGAGAGGTTCCTTCTTCTCAAGGAAGCAAAACAAAGGGCATGAATGGAATGTCCTAGTTCACTTATGGTTACCATATGTGGATTGCCCGACATTACAAAAAGAGAGAGGCAGGGAAACGGATTACTTTAAAATAACTTTAACCTGACACAAATTTATCTCAGAGAAAGATCCCATGCAAAGGGAGATGGGACTGGTCTTTTCAGGTGCTAACCATAGAAAAACAGTAAATAGCAAAAGATGATCCAACAAAGGAAAGGAAAATAAATCCTCCATTGGGGCCCTATACTCAGTCCAATGGTTGGCTGCGAGCATCCACCTCTGTATTTGTCAGTCTCTGGCAGAACCTCTCAGGAGACAGCTATATCGGGCTCCTGTCAGCAAGCACATTTTGGCATCCACAATAGTGTCTGAATTTGGTGACTGTATATGGGATGGATCCCCAGGTGGGGCAGTCTCTGGATGGCCTGTCCTTCAGTCTCTGCTCCACACTTTGTCTCTGTATTTGCTCCTGTTAATATTTTGTTCCCACGTCTAAGTAGGACGAAAGCATCCACACTTTGGTTTTCCATCTTCTTGAGCTTGACTTGGCCTGGGAATTGTATCTTGGGTATTCCGAGTTAGAGAAAGGACTGAAGAGGCTGAAGGGGTTTGCAACCCCATAGGAAGAACAACATACCAACCAACCAGACCCCTTAGAGGTCCCAAGGACTAAACCACCAACCAAAGAGTACACATGGAGGGACCCATGGCTCCAGCTACATATGTAGCAGAGGATGGCCTTGTCAGTATCAATGGTGGGAGAGGCCTTTGGTCCTGGGAAGGCTTGCTGCCCTAGTATAGGGGAATCCCAGGGTGGGAGGCAGGAGTAGGTGGGTGGTTGGGGGAACACCATCACAGAAGCAGGGGGAGGGAAAAGGAAAAGGGGGTTTTCAGGGTAAAACCAATAAATAGGATAACATTTAAATAGTAAATAAAGAAAATATCCAATAAAAAAAAGAAATGTAAATAAAGAAAATATCCAATTTAAAAGAAAAAGAAAAGAAAGGAAAATAATACTTCTTAACCTAAAGCATCACAGATGCATAAGCTGCTTGGAAAATAATTTTATTTTTTGTATGTGTATATGATTATTATCTAATATCTCAGTTCCAAACATGGGATATCCTATAAGGTCCTTGTAAGGGATACCCCAGAGGTCCCCCCAAACAACACAGGCTATTGCTTTTGTTCTTGATTTTACACAATTACTATTAGGCAAGGGCCTGTCGCTGAAAATACCACATGTTTTCAGAACATAAATTAACCAATCTAGAATTAACCAGGAAACCTCTAAGCTGATGGGAATCTCTCATAATGCTGGAAGGCCCTATGCAGGCTGCTGAGGGAGAAGCCATCAGTAGTCTTGCCCTACACCATCCATCATCCATACAAGATAACGACTGATGTAATACTGGTAGGCTGGCTATGGGGGTAAACAACTGGGTTTGCAATTGGATTTGAGGTCTCCTCCTCTAGAGGAGAGAATTCATGCCTGGTGCTATAAATGTATTAAAACCCAGGGCTATGGGCATCATAGGCCCAAGGGGGGAACACACTGTTGTTCATTAGGGAAATGGTCATGTTGTCATACTGTTTTCTCAGTTTCCACATTTAGTAGTCAGCGATGGTCAAAGTGCCAAGAATAAGTAAATGTGAGTGCTCAGCCTGAAAAGAGATGTCTATAGTAATTCCCACCCAGGGAAAATCTTGGCGGAAGCAGGTGAAAAGAATGTAAAAATATCCTAAAATCTGCCTTCTAGAAATGACATGGTCATTGCCTTCACAAACTCACAGCCTCTGTGTTTACCTGCACAAAATCAAGCAAGTCAAAATTCCAGCATGGGCTAGAAGTAGTTCTACATACCTTTAATCTTAGCACTTGGGAAGCAAATATAGGAGGTTCTCTGTGAGTTCAAAGCCAGACTGAACTACAAAGTAAGTTCCAGAACACCACACTACAGAGATACACTTTCTCAAAAAGGAAAACAAACAAACAAACAAACAAACAACAAAACCACTCAGCATGGTTGGGGGAGGGTCACAAAGCTCCATTCCTCCCTGAGGAGCTAGTAATTAGCAGTTGATAACTGTTATGAAAAGAAGAGTCAGTTTTCTTTGTGGCTGTGGCCACTGGTGGGTTGATTACGTTCCGCTGATGGTCCCACACCTATGCATGTACAGGTAGCATTCATTGAACTCGATGGATTATAAATAAGAAAACAACAAACAAACAAATAAAAAAGCAATGGGAGGAGAATGCGTTGAAGAGGGGTCTGGGAGGGACTGGAGGGGGATGATATGAGGGACAGCTATGATCATGACACATGGTATGCATACATAATTCAAAAAGAATGAAAACCTCTGTATATGTCTCCCACTGTTTCAGACACTTAAACAAACTCATTAGAACTGATAAGGTAATTAAACATTTCAGAATATAAGATTAAAATGCAATGATCATTACTTTTTGGAACTGTTTAGGATTTTCTATAATTATCCTGTCTGCCAATGGTTTCCTTTGGACTTTAAAGGAGAGAGAATGCAGCTATTGAGTATAGTAAACACACATCCTGTTGTAAACATTGAAGACAGAGTGGATAGAGATCTCTAAAACTTGCTGTTTCTTCATTGGCAAAGAATCCTTCCAGCAAGAATCTTGCATGAAAAGGAGAAGGCTCAGAAAGAGCTAGCTAGTCTCCTCATCCTACTGCAGTGATTCACACTCTAACACATCACGTGAAAAGCTTCATGGGGTTGTGTTTTAGTTTTGTTTAATACACAGTGTCAGGGGCTGGAGAGATGGTTCTGTGACTGAGAGCCCTGGCTGCTCTTGGACAGGATCTGAGTTCAGTTCCCAGCACCCACATGGTTTCTCACCGTGTCTGGAACTACTATCCCAAGGGATCTGATAGCCTCTTCTGGCTTCTGTGAACACCAGGCATTCGTGTGGTATGCATATACACATGCAGGCAAATGAATACATCTGTAAAAAGTGATAGATAGCAGAAAAGCATATATATATATATATATATATATATATATATATATATATATATATATATATATATATATTTACACACAGTAGGTGAACAATGAATGTATTCAATATACAGAGTGAGCTCACATAGTCTAGATCACAGAACTGGATGCAGAGAGGGAAACAGGCTCAGCTCATGTGATATCTAGTCGCAATTCCTTTCGTTCTCTTTCCTTAGGTTGACAAGTATTTAATTAACAGAAGTTTCAAATATGCATGGCTCCCATCACCCAGTGCTGGTGGTAACACGATTATAATTCAAGCTCTGATGCACACAGTCTCAGAGTTGATTGGAAGGGGGAGATGAGTTCTAAACTCACTGATGCATCTTAAAAGAGGGTGGCACATGATAGCGGGCAGGGCTCCCTCACAGGTGCCCTTCCTTTGTTTAGTTCCTCATGGAGCCCTTGACCATGAGAGACAATCTGAGGTCATCCTGGTGGTCCACATGCTAGTCCAGACACAATTCCCCCTCGCTTATCTCTTCCACCCTCAGGATCTTTCTTCACCTCTCAGGATAATTTCCTTCATGCTGATCTATTTTTAAGTCAATGACTTCCTTTCAAAATTCCTTTAAGGCTTCCTAGGCCTTCTCCTACCAGATTCCCGAGGAGTTCTCTCACATTCCTTATTATTCCCAAATTAATCCTGTCAGGGAAACTGTTTCTCTCTTTTCCTTACCTTGTTTAACAGAGTTAAAACAACAGTGGACTTGCTTGACTGACACTATTCAGAATGAACATGTCAGCCTCCAGGCTTACCGATGGCTTCTGTCTAATCATAATGCCATCTTGTCCTCAGAGTCAAGTGACAGATTCGCTGAGTTTACTCTACACTTCACTTCTCTCCTGTATGCCAGCTTGGTATGTTTAACAATGTCTATAGTTCATACACTGACATTACTGTGAATCAAATGATTTTCCACTCTTGTTTATCTGTGAGATTTTGTTACAACAATGAAAACTGATTAAGGCCTGTTTCCATCACAGCTCCTCAAATAATTGTCTCTTTCATAACTGTAGTTAAGCTGTAATACAACCTGAGACTTGGTGGTTATTTCTCTCAGCTGTCAAAGCTTCAAGCTAACACCTGCTCCTTCTCCTTCCACACTCACTCTTCCTCTGCTGGTTGGTACTGAGAAACCAGCCTCATGACACAATAAGGAATATTTGAACCACAGCATGAACAGTGCTTGTACTGGCTAGTTTTGTATGTCAATTTGACACAAGCTGGAGTTATCACAGAGAAAGGAGTTTTAGTTGAGAAAATGCCTCTGTGAGATTCAGGTGTAAGGCATTTTCTCAATTAGTGATCAAGGCCCCTTTATGGGTGGTACCATCTGTGGGCTGGGAGTCTTGGGTTCTATAAGAAAGCAGGCTGAGCAAACCAGGAGAAGCAAGCCAGTAAGCAACATTCCTCCATGGCCTCTGCACCAGTTCCTGCTCCTTGATCTGCTTGAATTCCAGTCCTGATTTCCTTTCGTGATGAACAGCAGCATGGAAATGTAAGCTGAATAAACCCTTTCCTCCCCAACTTGCATCTTGGTCATGATGTTTGTGCAGGAATAGAAACCTTGACTAAGACAGTACCATTTAAGAAATTCTTTGAAACAAATATAAAGTGTAAGAGGGGGAAAAAGAGAAAAGCTCTATGTGCCTATAGGCTCTAGGTTGGGATTTTAAAAATGCACATTCATTCCAAAGGAATTAGTCTATTCCCTGGCCTTAGAGCACCAGCATGTACACATACATATATGTACACACATGACCTTATAAAATACTGGTATCTTTTCCTACACAGAAATTTTCAACCTCCTTTGGAATTGTGTTTTCTGACTGTTCATATATCAGTGTTAGAGCCCTACAATGGAATGACCTGAAATGAATATTCAAGTTAGCTCCTCTAGTACTCACACGTCAGAATTTAAAGTCGAGCCATTTATCCACTTCCAGTTCTTGTCTGGAAATGTATAATTTTGTCCAATCCAAAATGAAACACCTTTTTCCCTTGTCAAGTCCTGTAGGAATCTCTACAATCAAAACAGAGCAGAGGAATTAACCCAGAGTTTGTACTGGTGACTCATATTCTACCTGAAACCTAGTTCAAGGGTCACCTGTATCTGTCCTGAGTCCCCAACACAGTAGATTCTTCCCTGTTTGTGAAATTTGTCCCCCATGTTTATGAATCCAAGGACATTCCCCTTACACATGTAGCTATTGGCTCACATGTCCAGTTAGTCTCTCAGACTATGGGCTTCCATAATGTAAAGTCTCCCCTTCCTTTGAAGAATGTGCTAATGTCTCTATTTTATTGAACAACTTACCAGTTCTTCTTGGTCTTGAATGAGCAGCAAACTGGCTCCTTTCACTGTCAGCTAGACCTTCCTTCCAAGTGTTGGTAGTTTGAGAAACATGAATGAAGCCCTTATCTCGATGTGAAACCAGTCTTGGGGATACTTTAACTTAGCAGGACTATCAAAGCAAGAGGAAGACATGGTGTACTTCTACCCTGTTCTTGCTGCACCACAGTCAGTTACACCACACAGTAGTTGCTCTACTAACACACACTTTTTTTATTTAAATATTTTTAATTGTAAAGATTAAATCCACTGAAATATACTACTCATTTAAAAACATTACAGTATGCCTACTTGGTTTTCTTAAGGAATCAATATTTTAATGCTTTTTAACACACAGTATGGTATTTTTGCTAGTTTTTTTTAGTTTGTAGAAAAACATGGACAAATTTCCTTCTCCTTCCAAGTGTGAAAAGTTAGACAATAAAGGTAAAAATGCAAATCATAAAATCATCTAGTGTTCTTTTCACAATCCCACAAAATAAAAAGGTCTGCGTGATTCCAATGTCTCTATAGATGATATAGTGCAAGTCAGCTGATTCCTCTCCCCTTTACCCCTCCATAGCAGTCTTGCTACATAGCCCAGGGTAGGCTTGAACTCAAGATCCTCTTGCCTCATTTTACAAGTTCTAGAGTCTCTGCTTCAGGGAAAGTTCATGTGATCACTAAGGAACTACATTTCACAATTCAACTTAGTGAGCTGTGTCTAAAAAGCCTGAGAAATAGAATCTTGTCTTATAGTACCACAGAAGCCAGTCTAGTACTCAGAAACAACCCCTCCACATACATCTGTGACAGTTTGATACAACAAAATTTATGATAGACATCATACTTTAGTAGATAAATAGATGAAGGCTAACTAAAAGTCTTTTAGGGATAAAATATCTCAGGCCTTTGTATATCAAACCTGAATCTGAAAGGTAAAGTAAAATAAAATCTACTGTTTTCAAGCATACAAACTATGCCCTAGAGTAAAAAACTGAATGTCTTGTATTCAAGCCAAGGCTCTGTAGGTGAGGCTGTCAGTGAGGGCGGTGCTAGTAGACAGATCCTCCAGGCTGAAGGTCACTCCTGCAGGCTCCTAGTAATGCCGTGTCCTCCCCTGCATCTTCCTTAAGACGGGGGCAATGTGGCCCAGACTCGCTTGAGGAAGAGGATGGAACGAACACACACTTTTATTAACATGTGCAGGAACAAGATTTCTGTTATGACATATCAAAGAAATATAAATAACTTTATAACATGTAAATAGCTACATTAGACTTTATTTTATTTTCGTTTCTATTAACTAACTTCAGACAAAATTAACTATTCAACATGTTTATCAAAACAATAAAATATTTTCTGTAGTGGTTTCAACAAAAATGACCCCTTTAGCTGAACTCTCTGAACTGAAAAGGGGCATAGTATATTTCTACTATGTTCCTGCTGTGTGTGTCCAGTTATACACAGTAGTTACTTTTATTGATATGTACAGGAACAAGACTGCTGTTATGACATATCAAAGAAATGTAAATAAAAAGGAATACACTTTTGTTTCTATTAATTAACTTTAGGCAAAGTTAACTGTTTGACACAGAGTTATAAGTTAATGATCAAGTGTGAGGCAGTGTGCCCAAGTGGTTAAGATCTCAGGCTGCAAGGTCACAGTTTCAAGGTTTCTAGCCTTATCAACTACCAATCTTGAGAAACTCAACAAGTTTCTATGCAGCAATTTCCTCTAACATAAGACTGTGGTGATACAGAGTCTTCACAGATGGCTGTTGTAAGCCTTGGCTAATGTAACGCCTGGTAAATAGCAAGTATCAGCTATTATTCTTGCAAAATACAAGCTACAAAACTTATCTCTTGTTTTGTTCAGGTTCTCTTGAAAACACATGGGGCATTTTTCCATTGATGGTTTTTGTATTAAGACTCACACTAGTAAATGAGAAAACACAGAGAGAGGATTAATGCTGAAATTAATGCTGGAGCATGTGTGTTCCATTTCTCACTCCAGGAAATCAAGTTATTTCAACACACCTGAACATCTGAACTGAGAATAAAATATTAGCAAACTGGGCTGAGGGAGGAGTGTGGAGACAGAATATACAAGCAAAGAAGAATCTGGGCAGTGGTGGCCAACGCCTTTAAACCCAGCACCTGGGAGGCAGAGGCAGGTGGATTTCTGAGTTCGAGGCCAGCCTGGTCTGTAGAGTGAGTTCCAGGACAGCCAGGGCTACACAGAGAAACCCTGTCTTGAAAAACCAAAAATGAAAAAAAAAGAAAAAAAGAACCCCCCCCCAAAAAAAAAACAAACAAAAAAGAAAAACACATAACATGTGGGTTCCTACCTCTGTTTAGTTACATATTATGCAGTGGCCTTACAAAGACTCTTAACTTACCTGCACTCACCGCTTGAATAATACTGATCTTCAGAGTAAATATTAGCACACCCCTCCAAGGAAAACAGTTTACTGCCATTGAAGTTTGATAGACACTTAGTAAACCAAACACTTGAGCCTTTTACTTTGCTTTGTTTTTTTTTTTGTTTTTTTTTTTTAACAATTATAACTTATTATTTTAGATTCTAGGTGCATGTGAATTGTGGGTGTGTTGGGGGTTGGGGCTTGGAGTCAGCTAAGAGTGCACTCAGACATCAAATTCTCAAAACAAAGGAGATGATGTATTACCCAAGAGGGACAGGTGGAGGATTGTCTCTGGATAAGGCAGGCAGCAGCAGGTGATTTGCAAAAGTGGGTTTTTAAGGAGAAAAAGGGGAAGTCTGTGCTAGGGTCAGTTGAGAAGTCCTGATTGGACATGTTAGTCAGGGTAGCCAAGTAATGGATTTTGATTACTGGACTTTGATGCTTTGGTATCTGGCCCTCACTAATCAACCTCAGGAATGAATGAGGCATAAGGAAGTGGCTAAATAAGGGAATAGACCTTGTGGGATAGCTTTCAAATGTAATCTAATGGTTTAGCAAGAAAGAGGAACAGGGAAAGGACAAAACCTGCTGGCACCATCTTTACCATGCTTGGGCCTATTAGAAAGCCCTTCCTGTGTAATAGCCACTAATGGGTCTCAGAGGAATTTGGAAGCATAAAATAAATGTAAAATTTCTCACTGGGTATGGGATACTGTCCTGTACCTATTCATTTATTGACCTTCCCCCAGGCTCAAGGGGTCCAAATCATGTGAAGATGCACCAATATTTATGACAAAAGCAGAAGAAGGAGTCTGAAGCACAAGTCCTGGTCTCACTTACTGTAGTGGCTATTTCTGATTGTCAACTTGACTCTATCTGGAGTGAATTACAATCCAGAATTAGAAGGCTCACCTGAGATTGGATCTTGAGTCTGGAAGACACAAGTTTCAGGTATGGTGGTATGCATACCTCTAATCTGGGCCACACCTGCTGCTGGAGATCAACATAAGGACATTGGAAGGAGGAAGATTCAATCTTCTTCGCCTGCAAGCCATGTGGGACTAAGTGACTGCTAGATCCTCGGGGTTTCATTCACAGCTACTGCTGACCATTGTTGGAGAGTTTGACTACACACTGTAAGTCACTAACAAATTCCCTTACTATATAGAGACTGAAAGACCCCCGAAGTGGGGAGACCCTCGCTCAAGTCTCGGGATGGCGTGACCCCCCCAAGAACTCATGAAAAGACCGTCCTTGCTGCAATCACATGAGGTTTATTCGGGGGACCAGTGCACTGGGGTAGAGCTCACACAGGGGCAGAGGAGTTCGATCCTGAGAAGCTGAAGTCAGGGGCATTTAAAGGAAAAGGTCACAAAGCAAGGGGTGGGGAACGAAAGAATTTGTGTTATGGGGAAGTACAGAATGTTCTAAGTTAGTCACAAGGCAGTTGCACAAACATTTTTGTGGTTAGCTAGTTCCTGGGCCATTGTGCCTCTGGCCCTGGGGCCAGGCCAAGGTCACCCGTTTCTTAGGGGAAAGAATGCAGCCGAGTGGGGTTTGGCCAAGCAGGCAATTTCAGTCTGTTTCTGGCTCCAAGTGTGCTAGGGGTCTAACTTTCCTCATAAGGGGGTCAGGTCTTTCAAGACTACCTATAAGTTCTGTGACTCTAGAGAACCCTGAGTATTACACTTACCTAAGACACTCAGCCCAATCAGGGTCAAGACAAGAAGGATCAGCCCAGCACAGCTGAGCTTCAGAACCAACCTGTGTGAACGCGGGCACTGGCAGGCATCTGTGCAGTTAAAAACCTTGTAACTCATTTAAATCAGTAGAGGTGGTTTTGACTAACAAGAACAATTGGATTCAAGTAGAGGGTCGGCTGCAGATAGAAGCCTTTCTCTACCATCTTAAAGCAGAATTTCACGAGATGAATTCTCCATTAGGTTCAACTGTTTGCTTTGATAAAGCAGGACTGAACAAATAATGCTTATGCATGTATTATGCACAAAGGAACATCTGCTGAATCAAACTTGATAGATGTGAAGATGGGTTGACAGCACTGAGTGCTGTCCAAAAAGAAATGCTGTGTTCTGTTTCAGGATGGAAGTCAAAATCATCTCTAAGGGGGATCTTCTTTTAATCAAGAGATATTTTGATGCTCAGTTTTGTGGTAATTGTGACTTTTAGTGCTACTGACATGGGTCTTCCAATCACTGCTGTCCACAATGATCTCCAGTTTGGCTCACAGGCACGGCATCCAAGGAGAAGCATCTCGTGAGTCCACATGGTATTTCAGTATTTTTGTCGTGTTGGTCCCTCCTTATTGGCTGAGTTCCAAACTCCCTAGTGGATAGATGAACTGAAACTGTGGCTTGTACCAGACTCTATGTACACTGCTACATACACACACACACTAAACATCTAAGTACATATTATACAATGAGGTTTTCACAGTGTTTTTCCCTATACTTTCAAGGCAGGGTTGTTCCTTAGTCCAGAATGACTGCTAAATCTCTGTGAGGGTGAAGCTGACCTTGAGCTCCTGAATCTCTGGCCTCCACCTCCATTGTGATGAGATTATAGGTGTGCACCATCCTCAACACATAGAGAATAAGAGACTATGAAGTCTCAGCCCTAAATGGGACATCTGCATCTCATCCCATCCCCAACCAAGGCTCAGCCATCATCACAGAAGAGGGGGCAGAATGGCTGCAGAGCCAGAGATGGTGGATAACTGCAATGAAGCACCCTCTTCCAGACACAGCAGGGCAGTTGCACATATGAACTCATGCCATTTGTGGTAGCGTGCACAAGGCCTTTACAAGCTCAAGTCAGACAAAAGCCCAGTATGGTAGAGGGAGTTGGGCATGAAATTCCAAGGTCATCTGGGGAGTCATTGACAGATGATGGCTGCTAGGAGTGGGAGAGTCCATTTTATTCAAGGACGCAGTCCCTAAGGGGCCACCTATGCTCCAGGTCATGACCATCAGCCCATACACACACTGGCAGTGCTGACTCAGTGGGAAAACCAAACCCCAACCTTTTCGTTTGTAAGTCCCTTCTTACAGGTTTGCAGCCATGAACAGGGAAAACAAACACTTGCCTGCTCCTATCACAGATAACTGGCTCCATAAAATCCCTCTAGTTATCAAATCCCTCCACTTTTCCCAGACCCTATATAAAGTTTATAATAAAGCTTATGTGGTGACTTCTCTCTCAGGGCCTTTTCCTGATTAAAGAAAAAAAATCTGTTAATTTAATAGTTTCTCACAAGTAGTCTTAAAGATTAGTGGTTCACATTCTTGACAGAATATAGAAAGATTAAATTTAAAACACTACAGTATAACATAAGAAAGCTCAGCTTTGCCACAGAACCTCATACCGTACCCTGACCACTGTAGACATGTTTTCTGCATCTGTGTCTGTCTCTTTTCATCCATCCTAAGTCATTGTGTCCTTCATATATACCTGCTATCAGTCTTCCACATTTCTGGCAGACAGGGTGCCACATCTGTCAACTACTCCCATGCTCAGTGCTAGAATGGCATGGAGAGGAGTCGTGGTGTTTGTGTTCTGTAGAGAAGTTGGGGACAGGCAAGATGCTTTATAGTGAGTCCATTTGCTAGAAGCTTCCCTTTCCTTGTAGATATAAACTATTCTTTCTTCAGGGCCTGTGACTAAAGCCAAAAGGAATGGCTGCCCGAGTTTCACACTGACCAAGTGACTAAAGATGGAACCAATGAGCTTTTAATTAACCCACAGTGGTAGCCATCTACACTCTTCAGCGCTGACAGACAGCTGCTCATCTTCAAAGCAATAACTTAAAACTGTAAGAAGAAATCATAACTCTGGAAGATATTCTAATGCTACAAAGAAAAATAAAGCTACTTACCTGGGGGAAGAGCCAGGGATGATGCAGGGTGAGTCCCTGGGGTCCTGGGGCTTGGATGGCTTAAAACTGAGGGAGATCCTTGCTGTGTCCATTTCACATGGGAGATGTGACACTGAACTGCTGAGCAGGAACAAATTTGAAGGTATTTGAGGTGAAATGAGCAAAAAGCAGTCCTCTTTGAACGCTCTGCTCTGTGCCCACACCCACCTACTCCTGTCTTGAGGATTTCTCCATGATTACAGACCTTGCTGTCTGTCCTGCTCACACAGCTTACACACTACCGTCTTTTTTCTTTTTCTGTAGTCTTCTCTCATACAAAACTCCCTGACCACAGTCTTCACTCCCTCCTCCCTTTCCTCCCAGTTCCCCCTCCTCCCTGCTCCCCCAGATCCACTCCTTCTTTGTTTCCCTTCAGAAATGAGCAGGCCTCCCAGTGATATCAACTGAATACAGGATAACACGAAGCAGTAAGACCAGGCACAAACCCTCATATGAAGGCTGGGCAAGGCAACCCGGCAGGAGGAAAAGGGTCCCATGAGCAGGGAAAAGAGCCAGAGACACCCAACTCCAACTGTTAGGAGTCCCAGAGGAAGACCAAGCTAATAGCCATAACACATATGCAGAGGGCCTAGAGCAGGCCCATGCAGACTTCATGATTGCTGCGAGCCTCTATGAGCCTTACTTAGTTGATTTTGTGGGCCATGTTCTCCTGGTGTCCTCCATGCCTCTGACTCCCAGTCCTTCCTCTCCAGCTTCCATGGAGTTCCTGAGCTTTGCCTAATGTTTGGCTGTGGATCTCTGCATCTGTTTCCATCATACATAATTGTCTTAAGAAAAGAAGGTATAACATGTGGTCTCCTTTTGTTCTGATTCCTGTAACCATCTGTTTTGAGTTATTCTCTCAGGGCAAATGAAGCTCAAGATGAGTGAAATGTAACAATCTTCCTCCATTTAAATTTAAGTGACCACTTACCCCAAATTTTCAGCAATTAAGATATACACTATATTACGCTGTGTTGTAAAAATAAATAATATGTAAAAGTCCATGGTTATACATGACATGGGTTGAAGCTCTAAGATCCTCCTGAAACATCCATGCTGTAAAGGAAGCTGTGGAATGTGGAAATGCCATGAATCTGGGAAGAATTCATGACTGACACAACAGGAAAAGCATTGAGGGTGGAGCCACACTTGCACCTCTGCCTTGTCCTGAAAGTCCAAGTGGGTGTAACATCACTCACCTGAGTGAAGGGACTTCATCTGTCAGAGCTCAGGGAGTGGAGGACTTGGGTCTACGGGATGTACTAACTCCTCCATCGGATTTTAAGCATAGAGCCTTAGAGCAAGGACTACAAATGACCCCAAGTCAGATACTCACACATTACAAGTGAAGAAGAAAAGCAAGGATTTCCTTAAAGTCCCCTTCTGTGGTCAGATGGAATTGTACCAGGCACTCACGATGACATGGCCATGCAGCAGTCAGCTGGCTGTGAGCTCCAGGAGACAGGGGTTGCACACTCATAGCACAGGGCTCAGAATCATCCCCCAAGACCACTGAAGAAGGAAGCAAGGGTAAGGATATATGAGGGTATCATAGCTCACTTAAGACTCAGTGGAATCTCCTCAGTGTCTATGATGACAGCCATTTTACTCAACACCAGGGTATATCTGCTTAATTTTTTGTAGTGCTAGGAATTGAACATCTGGCCTCATGAATTTGAAGCAAGCACTCCATTTGAGGCTATGTTCCCAGCCCCTTATGCTTTGCTTGGACTGAAGATTTTAGCAATTAGACAATATCTTCCATCTTGAGTCATGATATTTTACAAATATAGAGAATTTATGAAAATATTCTCAAATTGTAGTATGCAACACTTTCAGCATATATAAAAGGGCCTCAAGCCTTAGTATATAAAAACCACACCCAAATGTTTACTACTGATGCTTGTTTCTGCCTACAATCTCCTTCCCATGCCAAGATACTGGGGACTTTAGGTGGTGAGTGTGTAAATAAACTGCAAATATTCAGGTGGCTTATAACCACCTAATAACCTGGTAACCGATGAAAACTCTGGAGATGTGTTAGAAAGGTCAGTAAGGAAAAGGCTGATGCTCTTAGCAGAAGATTCAAGTGGTGCTTTGGGGACACTGAGGTTTAACTAAGTTCTGAGCTCTCTATGGCGTCCAGGAATCCACAATAACACTGTGAAAAGTAACAGTTCTGAGATGTGATGTTTTCTTTAACAGGTACTGGCAAATATGTGAAGTGATCAGAAGTGCCCAGAGCCCCATGTGTTTGCAGGCAGCATGCAGCATGAAGTAAGGTGAGATTGTTTTGCCTGATACAGAATCTAGAGAAAAGCATTGAATACCTGCATAATTATTTACACATCGAAAATCCCGTGATCATTATTGAACATGCAGAAATAAAACCCTCTGAGAATTCATACTTGGAGAATTTATCTTGCCATCTTACTTGGATTGTGGATGGGAGGGAATGTCACCAATTTTGCTAAAGAATTCAGTTTCAGTCTTAGCTCAAGAAGGCAGCTTCAGCCACCCAGCCTTGAGGCCAATAGTGTGTGTATGGGGCAGGGGATCAGAAAAGGGAGAATTCTTCAGTGTGGCAACAATGGGAAGAAGACAGAGAGATTAGTGACCCTGCCCCTGCCAAATCACTGTTTTGGAGTCCACAGAACATAAGGGAAGCAGTGTCTTCCAAGTAGAGTATCCAGGCAGATTCTAGGGAGAGTGAGACATGAAGAAAGATTAGAGGAGTGTCTTTATTTCCATCCAGGGTGACTGGTGAAGACTTCCCTTGGGAGAAGAGCATTTGTAAAGCCTGGAACAGCTGACTTGGTTTGCACATGCTTAAGCCACTGGGTGTAGCAGCACATAAGCCTTTGTACTATCCACAAGCACTGTGGAAGCAGATGGATCTCTGTGAGTTCAAGGCCAGGTGGTCTACAGAGTGACTTCCAGCACAGTCTGGGCTATGTAGAGGGATCTCATCTTATGAAAAAAGGAGGAAATATTGTATACAAATCCAAAGGTGGGTACACAAATCCAACAGGGAAAGATGGTCCAATCAAAATGACGCTTCATAGACTAAGGTGTCACTTAAGATGTGTGAGCTTCTTGACAGATTTTTTTTTTTAAATGTCTTAAACAAGCTCAGTGAGCTAACAGAACATAAGAGAAAGCACTAATGGGAGACGGGGAATGATGAATGGACAAATTTATCTAACAATATAAATAGAACCATGTTGTGGATGCCCCTGGTGCTGCTTGTATTTTGATATTAATTCCAGTTTCCCAGGAGGGGTTTTCTGGACCTAGGAATGAGTCACATTCTCAAGTGACGTCTTGTGAATCTTTCTCTGAATGAATAAAGGGACCAATCATTGGGCAAGTAGGTGGGGCTTCTGGGTTGGATAGAGGAAGAGAGGAAGCAGGAGAGAGTTAGTTTGGACAAGGTTAGCAAAAGGACAAGTGTGCTAGTGTCTCTGGGTTTATATGGCTAATTTGCCAGGATTCAACACCAGAGGATTTAGATTTAATATGGCTCACAAGATTAGGATTCTATTTGATGCAATCAGCGATTGAGTTACCATTGTTTTTAAACTAAGTTTTTTGTGGCACTTTCCTTTTTGCAAACGCTCACTTGGGTTCCAGAGAGAAAGGTACACAGCAAAGCATGGGTTTGCCTGATGTCCACCACAAAACTTTGTGGGGGTTTTGAAGCATGGGGCTGGTGTGGTAGCGACCCGCCAGTGGGAACCTAGTGAGCTGAGTGGACAGATTTTGGAGCTCTGAGTCAAAGTCTCCACCAAATAAGAAATGGTCAGTGAGACCCCCAGGGCTGACAGTAGCTGGGTGTAGCTCGCTGCCATACTCCTTTTTAATATTTCCCACAACCGAACCAAACAGGAAGACAAAAGACATTTGGTCATCTTAGTGAATACAGAAGCAGCACTTGACAAGATTACACACCACTCCTGTTGAGCTGTTTATCAAATGAGAGGGAAAGCCCATCTGTGAAGACAGAAGCAGACTACAGAGATGGCTCTTTGGGAAGAGGGTCCTCCTACCACACCTGATGATCTGAGCTCAATTGTTAGAACCTACATGATGGAGAGGGATGGCTTCCACAGCTGTCCTCTGTGCTCTGACCTCCACAAGTGCATTCAGGGACACATGTGTCATGCTTGCACACACAAAGACAATTAGTCAGTCAACCAATGAATCACTCGATCAATGTGTTAAAACATTTTTTTAAATCTAAAAGCCAGTGACTAACATCATATTCAGTGATGTAAGAATGAAAACATTTTCTCTAAATCAGGAGGGTCTGCCCTCCCCACTTCTGTTCATGGTGACATGAGTATTCATTGAAGTCAACACGTGACATATTTGCTATGTTTGTATTGTGCTTCCTATTTGCATTGTAAAGTGGATGTGGATTTTCTAGGATTTGCATAAAGAGTACCACAGTCTGGGCAGATGAAACAATGGGAATTTATATTCTCAGAGTTCTGGAAGCCAAAGTCTACAACCACTGTGTTTTCCAAGTTGATTCCATCTGAGGCCTCCTTCCTGATCTCAAATCGATCTTCTTGTTTCTCTATGTGCCCCCTCCCATGTATCTGTGCCCTAATCTTTATGTATCAGTCACAGTAGATTAAGGTATAACTTAACAGCTTCATTTTAGCTAATGAATCAAGACTCTGTGTACCACACAGCTCCATTCTGGGGCATCAAGGTTTAGAACTTCAACATATGAATAGGACAGACACCGTTAATGATATATCCTATTGAATTTAAACAAATCCAATGGTAGCATTTATCTTCAAGTGATTTTTAAAATTATTAACATCCTAAAACATTTGTCTATTTAATATGTGTGTGTGTGTGTGTGTGTGTGTGTGTGTGTGTGCACATGCTGACATATGAACTTATGAGAGTTGGTTCTCTCTGTCCACTCTATGGGTTTCAGTGATCAAACTCAAGCCATTGCTTGTGGCTGTCAGTGCTGTCACCCTGTAAGCCAACTCTATCTGTAAATGATTCTGTCTCTGAGTGTGACTGAACATCATACCTGAGCATACTGATATACACAGGACAAATGGCAAAGACTCATGACTTCAAAATGCCAAGAAAACCACTGATTAGCATCAGACTTTAAAGGCCAATTCTTCTGAACAGGAAACACTCTTCCTGACTTCTCCTAGAATAATCGACACAAGAACTCAGAAAACTTTCAAAATTGTGATGAAATAAGACACTGGCTAAAAGTCTTTGGTTCTGAATTTTCTACTGCAAACAAAAGCAGGCCAGTTGTCTTTCTGCATGGGAAATACCAGCCACAAAGATCTCCACAGACGCAGGCTTTTGTAATTCTGGTCAGTGGACACATTAGCCATCTGTGTACTAATAGGCCAGTTAGCATCTTCTGGAGTCTATGGACATCAATGAGGTTTATTTCTGTAACAAGTGGTTCTATAATCCTGTTATCAAAAACAAAGTTCAGGGCGGCCGGGAACCTCAGCTTGGGCCACAGGGCTCCACAGCTAATTAGCGCCGGGACAAAGATCCCTCTCAGGAG